>JAJQWJ010000005.1:42838212-43175712 GCA_023637945.1 Phaethornis superciliosus
CACAGGGATTTAATCACAAACATGGACAGTGTCAGCCAGTGCTGGCTCTAAGCAATCCACTCCTGCAGGGGCACAGGCAGAGTTTGGATGCTCATGAGGTAGGATGAGCAGAGACATATAGCCAAGCTCAAGGTAAACATGAGGAGGTATCACAGTGCTCTCCAGTCCTCTGTCAGTCCAGGAAAGCACTCAGGTACATTTCATCACCTGTGTAGAACCATTATTGCCTATGGATGAAGAAGTCAACACAAAAACTTTCGGTGCTGTTACCATCTCATAACCAGCCCATAGGGAGGTAACTCAGTGCAAAGGCAATTTGGGGTGTGTTTCAGGACTGTGTTAATTGTCTCACTCCCCGTGGAAATTGCTGCTCATTCTTACCTACAAAGCAGGCTGAAGTTCAGGCACAGGAAGCCAGTCTTCATGGCTAAGTTATTAGTTTTTCAGGTAGACTGGTCTTACACTTCATGCTGGTTGCCAATACAATCTGGGTGAATTTTGGAGAGGTAATCATAGTTCCAGCAGGGTCAGCTACACAAGGTCAAGGCAATTGATGGCTATTTTCTGAGGTTTGCTGTGGTCAGGAACGTCCGTGACATCTATTCCAATTCAGATTCCTGCAGAAAAGACAACTTCACTTAGACCTTACCATAGGACAGAGGCTAAAACTGCAACATGCTTACCTACAAACACAAAATAGTTTATACATACCAGCACTAGCTAAAGACAAAGAGAGAACAAGTCCTGCTATGAGTTGCAAATAAAAGCTCTCTTTCAATGGTTTATTTTTAACTTAGACACCACGAGATTAATATGTCCTGGAGTGTCTACAGAGAAAAATTTCTACAAAATATATTCTTACAAATCTTGCTTTCCAGGGAAGTAAATTTTTAATCCAGTACTCTTTCCTAAGCTATTTTTGGACCCCAATGCATGAATTCTAACATTTTCTGGGCAACATTGTGAAAAAGTAAAGAGATGAACAGGAGATGTAAACCACTCCAGACTGCATAAGAGTTATGCAGTCCAGTGTGCCTGTTCTCTATTGAAATGTGGATTTAGTGATGATTTGTTGAAGCCTGTGGGAAGTCTTATTTACCTACATATTTAAAAACAACCCAAATGTACTGATCTTAGCTTGTATTTCTGACTACAAATGACTCCTGTATTTTTTTCAGCTATATCTGGAATACCTCTCCAAAGTAACTACAATCTATTCTTGAGTTTACTTTTGGATTGTACAAGTCAGGTTTATTATCAATAGGTGTACAAAATCCCATAAAAGCAGTGACAAGAGGCTATTAATTGATTTTTAAAGGCCTGATCAGAAGAACAAAGGTCAACATTAACTTGATAGTCATTCCAAGTGCTAATTTTTACTTCAGCAATACTAGATACTAAAATGGGTTCCAGGCAAGAATTATAAGTCTTGCACATTAAAAAAAAAACCCCAAAGATCTTAGAAAACAGGCACAGATTTTTCCACATCTCTGCAAGCATCCAGTCTTTACACATCTGACTGATAGCTTTATCAGTGGGATATGTGTAGGATCAGCTATCAGTCAGATGTGTAAAGACTAGATGCTTGCAGAGATGTGGAAAAATCTGCGTCTGTTAATTTTTACTTCAGCAATACTAGATACTAAAAATTTAGTAGAGATTTTAATACTGGTTTGTTGTCTTCCTTAGAAAGATTAGAAAGATCTGAAAGATCCACCAGTATTAAAATCTCTTATTGCTGGTCAGTGAGTAGATGGCACATGCTGTGGGAGAAGCAAGAAGAGATGGCATGGGAAGGCACAGGCAGTTGTAGGTGCATGGAGTAAGGTGACAAAGAAAGCTTTGATTTCCATCCAGCTGGACAGTAAGCAAAACAAAACAAACAGAGCAGGTGGTGAGGGACTTTTTTAGATGTCAGGTAGTGGCAGGACTAGGGGGAATGGATTCAAACTAGAGGAGGGCAGACTTAGATTAGATATTATGAAAAAGTTCTTCACCATGAGGGTGGTGAAACACTGGAACAAGTTGCCTGGGGAGGTGGTGGAAGCCCCATTCCTCGAAGTGTTGAAGGCCAGGCTGGATGGGGCTCTGAGCAACCTGATCTGCTGGGAGGTGTCCCTGCCTATACAGGAGGAATGGGACTGGATGAACTTTAGGATCCGCTCCAACCCTGACAGTTCTATGACTCTATGATTCTAAAAAATTCCCAGGGCCATAGATGTCATCCCCAGCCATGAAACAGCAGGCAAATGCCAGAGGCCATATGGAGCACAGCTGGTGGCAGCTACTGCCCAGCCCTAAAAACAGTTCTGTAAATGACTTCCCAGCATCACAGCCAACACCTGCCCGTGCTTTCTGTGCCTCATCGCGAGGGCACCGCACCGCAGTCTGTGCCACCTTGTACAATTAGACACTAGGGACAGCTGTACAACCAGCCACTTGTCACAAGGGTGGATGCCCTGCCTCACCAAAGCAGCCTGGCAGCCTGGCCTGGCTCCCTGACCCCTACTTCCCATGGGGACCCTCCACCAGGTGACCCCACACCTGCCAAAAGCAGCACACAGATGACACAGACACATCCAAAAAAAGCTTCCCTGTCTGCCTCCCCTCACAGCACACCCGGTGGATCTTTAATGGGTTTGAAGCCCTAAAAGGAGATCTTTGTGCCCTGGTACTGCTTGAGCCTCCACAAAAGAGATGAAAAGGAGGAATAAAACATCTGAACAGCCCAATCTGGTCTGAACTGCAGGCATTCATTACGGCAGCGACGGATTTCTTCTGGTTCCTCCTCCGTCTCCTCCTCCTCCTCAGCGGTGGCAGCAAGAAGCTTGACACTGCAATTACAGGATGTGAGTGTCACACAGAAGAGGGACAGCTCCTCGGTGGCAGGCGTTCAGGATATGGCATCCAAAGCCCCACGCAGCCAGCAGAAACCTGGAGGAACAGATTGAGACCACTCTAATGGCCCAGCTCCTCACAACTCTTCTGTATAGACTGAAATTAGCTCCAAGCAGTCAGCTTTACCCATGGCTTCAGCCAGGGTCCAAATGTATTCCCTTCACCAAAGCTCCTGGGAAATGGGACTGGTGTCCTGGAAGATGGAGGGGAGCCCATTGAGTGGGGCTGCTGTTGCAGTGTACCATAGTGAAAAGCCTTTTCCATGCCTTTTCTCTTTTTCCTCAGGTTTGGCACTTGGCTGTACCCTTGTCTTTGAGCCCCCTGGCAGAGGATTTCAAGCCATCCCCTCACAAAACAGTGTGGCTGAAGTCCATTCACAGGGCTGTGCAAAAGCATGGGATGTTTGTGGCTCTGAGATGGTTTTGTCCTTTAAAACTTGAGAAAAGTTTCTTCTGGTTTTTTTGGTTTTGGGTTTTTTCCTTCAGATGGAAATGGTAATGCAAGCTAGGAAAAATGTCATTAATAATATAAACTGGGGGCCTTTGGGAGAGAATTTTAGTTTTGAAAAGTGACTACTCTGCATGAATATGTCATGCCATCAGAAGTTTATCTAGATTTTCTTGACTCTTCACATATGCATATATTTCCCTTATGCCACACATGGGCCCCTTTCCTTATTTAATCAGGGTTTAAATGTAAGTGCACACTTAAATTAGAAGAAATAAATAGGTATTCATCCATTCAATAGGCATTTTTCTCCGAAAAATGTTTTCCTTCAGATATTGGCTTTCTTCAGGGTTTTTTTTTGTCTGTTTTTAATTTGAAGGTACTTCTCTTATGTTTTATTTACTTGTTTTCGTTAGGTAAAGGAATGCCTTGGCATGAAAACCTGCTCTGAATCCATTGCCTGCTTGACAGATACATACAAAGACCTGAAACATGAGAGGAAAAGTGGATGGTTGCAAGAAAAAAAAACATAGAAAGAAAAAAAAAAACCACACAGAAGAAAGAAATTAAAGTCAACAGAGGGGCATGTATTAACACTGTGTGAGTGCCATCACATGCATTGGTTCCTAGGAGCAATGCACACAGCATCTTACTTGACAAGCTAAGACTGACAGAGCTCAACAATGAATCTCTACTGCCTTCTAAAAAGGTAGGGCCCTCCTTTTTATCTCTAGATTGATCCTGACCAGTTTGCTGCAAGCCAATACTCCCTGAATTTCAAATATTGAGTGCTGCTATCAGCGATTGGTCCCACGCTGTAAATCACATGCTAATGTTTCTCTGTCTTGACTGGATGAGAATAAACACAATAATCAGGAAGAGGCCTTGAGGAAGCCACTGCAGCTTTAAATCTCTCAGGGAGCAGAAGCACTGTAGGGAGAAGAGGCTGATAAAGCAGATTAAGGGAATTCTAAAAAATTTAAAACCCCTTCCTTCCTGGGCCATGCAGGCTCTGCCCAAGGCATCATTCCTAGGAAAATTAGGCTGCTGTGAAATTTATTGCAGGGGTGTAGAATTTACATTTCAATTTCTCTTGCCACAGCCCAAGCTGCAGTCAGATCCCCTCTCTCTTCTCTCATGTGGAGGTGCTAAAGACAACCACAAACCCCTCTGCTGAAAGTTTAAGGAGAGCAAGCCTGGCCAGGGAAGGTTGCTGAGATTGCTTGCTGCTCCTTTTCACCACACTGCCATCCTCATGGCCAAGGAAAGGCTCACATTCTCACCCCTGCAGAAAGAAAGTAGAATCCTAGAATAATTTGGGTTGAGAGGGAGCTCTAAAGATCAGCCAGTCCAACCCCCCTGCAGTCAGCAGGGACACCCCCAACCAGATCAGGTTGCTCAGAGCCTCCTCAAGCCTCACCTTGAATATCTCCAGGGATGAGACCTCCCTGGGCAACCTCTTTGTTCTACCACCCTCATGGTATTTTTTTTCTCCTGACATCCAATCTAAATCTCATTTCTCTCGTTTAAATCCATTAGCCATCATCCTATCACTCCAGGCCCTTGCAAACAGTCCCTCTCCATCCTTCCTGTAAGGCCCTTCAGATACTAGAAGGTTGCTGTTAGGTCTCCCCAGAGCCAAAGTAGTAGATTTAAAGGGTTTTTTTATTGCCAATAAATTAAGCTCAAGGGGTTACCTGAGAAGAGGAAGCACAAGCCAAGGCAGGCAATGATCATCTCCAGATTTGCAGAAAAGGACCTATCACCCTCTTGCAGGAGTCAGTGGGGCTCTGCTGGACTCCACAGCCAGATACACCCTGATGATGGCCCAGGAAATGCTGAACTGCTTCCACCCCACAGGGTGGTAAAAATGTAAAAATGTACTAAAAATGTAGTCTGAGGAATTGAAAAAGAAGAAGAAGAAAAGGAAGCAGAACATTTTGATGAAACAAAGTTGGAGAAACAGTGATAAATGAAGAGTATAAAATGATATTGCTGATGAGTAAGCAATGCTGGAGAGTATTTGGCTGAACATTTTAACAGGGATATCCCTGCCCTTTTATGCTCTATGTTACTCTCCTTGTGAAGGAGGCCATTTGCAGGAAGGTTTGGATAAATTATCATCCTTAGGTGGATATTCACAAACATCCATCAGGCTGACAGTCACAGGACAGGAGCAGGCTGCATTACCTCTAGGCCTGAGCAGAATTAGCCAAAAGAGCTTGAAGTTAGCAATGTGTTCCTTTATGGAGGAGCATAAATCTAAACACTGATTTCATGACTTAGATGAAATTATGTCTAAATTTGAAGAAAACACAAACAAACAAAACAACTAACTTCCTCAGAGGTGTTTTGCACTAGTAAATGAAGAATAACTTGCACCAGCTCTGAACTGTGATGAACTGTTCTTAGCATTTGAGTTACATTTCCCTTAGAAAGCCATGAGGGATTCTGACCCTGGATTAAGGGTCCCTCCTGACACTGAACTAGGAAGTGCATACAGAAACAGAGTTGTCCAGGGTGTCACAACCTTGAGGTGAATGATAGCTTGAGGTGGAAGTGTGGAGAATAAATGTTACTGCTCAAAAAGCTGCTGAATTTCCTTTTGAGAGACTGATCATCCTGCAGGCTTCTGCAGAAGCAGCTTTTGATTATCATTGCTGATGATATTAGAAGACATCTCTGGAGTCTGTCCTTTAAAAAATGTTTCCCTAGTGCTACTCGAAAACATATGGGTTGGGAACTGAAGTGAAAAACTGATGTTTGACAAACTCTCTTGGCACGATGGAGGCTTAGAAAATGATGTGCCTGATACTGGAGATGCATTTTTAACAGTAAATGAAACCAGACTGTATAAAAACTCAAAATACTAGTCTGGTAAATGTAGATGAGAAAAGACGTTGGAAAAAGCAAAGGGACTGGCAAAAGAATCAAATGAGACAAGAAGGATCAGATGTACATTTGGTAGAACTGGAGCATCTCCACTAACTTTGGTGGATCTATTTTGAGTTGCATGAACTTGCTGAAGAGCTAGAGGTATACTAGCAACTTAAACACAAGAATAAGCCATGTCTAACGAGTATTTTCAAATGCAGTAGTAGGATGGGCAAGTAGTTTTTGGGGCAAGTGGGTTTTCAGGTAGTAGGATGGGCAAGCTCAGACTGCCATTTGGAAGGGAAGAGTTTTGAGGGGAAAAGGAACCCAGGCAGAACCAGTGTCAGGGTATTTTGCCAGCAATGCAGAGTGAAGAAGTGGCCTCCTGGCTTCAAAGGGGGTACATCTACTGTGGTTACTGAAAGGAAACAGGAAGGGGAAGAGGGAGAGATGGAAAGAGGAAGGCTCAACACCTTGGTTGTCCCAGGTGTTTTCAGTCTAGTTTGTTGGGAGACTGGGCCACAGTTACAGTATATAATACAGACATAATACCTAGAGAGAATTTCATGCCCTGGCTCTTATCTGTACAATTTAAACCTCTTTCTAAATAACATACACTAACCTCCAGAATAAATTAAAAAGCATTATGCTGATAAAACTTCAGTGTATTCATTGGAATAAATGCTGGCGTTCAGCAAAGGAGAAATCTAGGTGGACTTCATACCAGCAGCTCCACCACCTGTGGAAAATTTAACACATTCTGGCTGCTGCAGAAGAGCTTTTGATAAACAGCTACTTTGGCAAAGTGTAGAATCACTGCATCTCTTAACTTGGCATGCAGCTCCTGAGCCCCCACCAGCAATTACTGATTTTCATTTAACTGAAGCAGAAAAGCATTCCCTTTCAGAGACTTTCTGCTCTACCTTTCAACATCACACACATATCCACAGAAAGGTCAGATGTTTTGCAGCCTTTATACCAGGCAAGGGCTACAGAATTCCTTCCTCTTCCAAACTGCCAGATACTGAACTTCATGAGGTTTCTCTGTGCTCCTAAGAAAAAAAGGTAAACTGCTCCTGAGGTTGGCATCCTTCTGCACCAGTATGGGCAAGCTCTCAGTCAGCTCCATATCTGTAAAAAAGTAAGATATTCTTCTCCCCCCTTGCCTCCCAGAAATGAGTTTTTAAATAGCAGAATTTCTGCTGTACAGTAGTTACAGCGTCTGTTGAAGCTGTAAGGTTCTGCAGCAACCTAAAGAAATGGTAGATCCTGGAGACAGCTTTCATCTTTAGTCACAATCAATTAACATAATCTATATGTCAATTTTCCCAGGCCCTCTTTACACTCTGAGCTTAACTTCCTTGCCAAAAGCCAACATAGCTAAAAAACAACTGATACACTTTTCAGCTCTTACAAAAATCAGGACAAGTTTTGCATTTGACTACATACCCAAAGAAAAGCTTAATTTCAGTGACTTGAGGTGCTAGGGTTTTTCCAGATGTGACTCAAGCCATGGTTTCCTGTTGAAATAAGCTTTTATCCCTTATCCAAGGCATAGATTGCATTATGAGAAAATTCAAACTATTTTATTCTAGACTATGTCTAATTAAATGGAACAATAAAAATTGTGATCCTTTATGACCACCAAGCAACTAAGTGACCTGGTAATAGGCAATCCAGTCAGTCTCCTTCCTTTGAAAAGAGAGCTGAAAAAACAGAGGCACTGTTCTTTGTCTACTGTGTGTGTACTGGAGAGGAGGCAGAGAAGGAAGAATAGGAACAGGATAATACACAAGTCAGAAAAATCCTGGCCCTGTTGCAAATGCTGATTTTTTTCCCATTAAATTTCCTAAGGGCAGAATTTCCCCCACTGTGTCGCACCTTCTAGGATGGTTTCATATACAAGCAAAAACCAAAACCAAACCACCTTATATCAACTCTGATTTATAATATTCCCCAAACTGTTTATCTAAAAAGTCACTTAAGCATATTTTGCTGCCTTCTTCTTTTTCTGTGAAAGCCCTCAGTGTAAATGACAGTGGAGCAGGAAGGGTATCCCTTTTGCATCACTGTGGTTATCTTTATTTTAACACCTTAATTGTCATATGGGTGCTTTCGTTCAGTGATAAGAGTTTCCAAGGTGACACAATCCAAGAAAAAAAGGTAAATGGATATGGAAACTGATGAGCCTGTTTGGAATGTTATCTTGGCATAACTTATTTTACAAAAATTGTGCCCCATCTAATGCTTTTTCCAGGGCATCCAGTCTTTGTGTGGCTGTTGATTATCCAGCACTGCATGACAGGAGCATCATGTACAGGTAGGAATGGGTGTTCGCCTATCCAATAAACCCATGCATAAAATTCAGTCCATTATTAACATTCCCAATAAACTGGCTGAAAGCTTCTAAGTCAGTTACAAACAGATCAAATAATATGCATCTATTTTGGTGCCACTCACTAGTTAGTACTAGTTATTTGTGACCAAACAACTGATTTCCCTGGATGTAAATTTGGTTTGTTTCCTTCTCCCCAAACTGCCATAACCATGATCTGCCATTGGACTCCTTTTGAAAAGGAAAAAGAAAAAAAGTCACTAGAAAAAAGAAAATTAAATTCCATGAATGGGAAAAGATGAAAACAAAAGCTAAAGAGCAAGACAATTTCAGGCAGAAGGTCCTTCTACAGTAGCCAAATACTAGCTGCTTTCACAGCACAGTTGTTAAAGTTCTTGGTTTGGGCTTGCATTTTTCCTTGATGATGGTGGCATTACTAATTTCCAAAAGTGAGAGACTTCAGAGTGTCAAAAGAATTTGGGCCATAGTGTAAAAAATAGGGACTTAAGCCACACAGAGCGAATAGAGAGATTTTAATGTATTTAGATTTTAAATCCTTTTAAGGGATAGCATTGCAGGCTTCAAGTGCCCTTGCAAATCATTAATGATAATATGAAATCCCAGCAGAATTATAGCAGCTATTTCACCATGAACTTGGCCATCCAACCGTGTAACAAGAGCCCTTTCCACCTCTGAGTCATTACAAAAAACCTGTCATCTTTCCACCAATCTAGCAGGGGAGCCTGATCACTAGGAGAGTGACCCACACTGGCTGTATTTCTTACTCAATATACAGTGTAAAAAAAAAAAAAAGACCTAATTCATACAAGAAAAAGTTTCCAAGGACTATTAAATATCTCAGTAAGCTGGTGAGCTGCAAATAGTTGGAAAAGTCCTTGGAGGGAGCATCCCTGAATGCTTGTCCTGTTCTCATGCTTCCTAGGCACCCAGTGCTGGCTGCTGTCAGCTCCTTCTGGACTTGTGCTCAAGACAGCAGCTTCAGAGGAAGATCATAATCACTGCTCTATTTTTAGATGTTCTAATTCTGGCAGAAGGCCAGAAGTTGAAACAGCTTTGGTATTATCTGTCATCTCCAGACACAGAAAAGGGCCACGAATTCAGTAGAGGGGTAGATAACATAGGTATATCAGAATGCATTATTATCTACAGTGTTGCCTATTGCCAGTTTCATTTTTAATGCATGGCAAAGGTGAGGATCTTTAGGTAGTTCAGACAGCCCAAAGGGTGACAAATAATCAAGAATTCACCTATTCAGCATGTGTATGAAGCCATGAAGAAAGACTCTTGGCATGGTGCTAGCACTCTCTCATCTGCATTATACATTTGTTTTGCCAAAGAAGATTTGTCTGCCACTGATTGATGGTGAACAGATACTGAAAGAAGGTGGCACCTCACTGTTCTTCAGCTGAAACATACCTCATAGTAATTCATGAGTTTCTGCTTCCTACTGGAAAGAGCTGCCTTTGGTTACTGGGAAACAACAAGAATATTTTTATTGCAGAATATCTTAGTGTCATTCCTAGGGGGAAAATGTTAAAAAAAAAAAAAAAAAAAAAAGAGGAAAACCATCCAGATTTCTTTTTTCTTTTCAGTTAAGAAGAGGAAGGAGTGGAATGAAAATACCAATCAATATAAAGGGAAAAATGGGACATTTTTACACAAGTTTAATCTAATGGGCATCATACTAGACACTCTGTGCTGGATCCTTTAAGATCACTTAATCTCAGGTAAAGGAAATTACACCTACCCACTTACTTAGTGATGCTTAAGTGAGCAAACTATCACACAAGTGCTGCAGTGCACTGGCTTTTGATTGGTCTCCAGGATTAAAGTATTTTAGATGTGCTCTAGAAGAACCTGCATGCTCTAGATCCTAGATAAAACTGGCATCTATCACATGATGGGAAAAGAGAAAAAGAAATACCACACCAGACAAAATCTTGTGAAATTTCAGAGAAAGGTGCAAAGACTCTTGTTATTTTGGCCCTACAGTTTTATTCTGGCTAGGCTGGTGTTATATCACCTCCTTACAACATCATTCTCTCTCCTCATAAGGTTCTGGCCTGTGCAGTGCCCTGCCACAGCCCATTCCCCAGACTGGATTTCTACTCCTTAAAAGAGTTTTTAAAGCTTGCCACCTTCTAAATATATTGATGTTTCTTTGTTGTGGGATGGGAAGGGGTGGCCAGAGATGTCCAGCTGACCTTCTCTTCTGCCTTTCTTGCTTCTCCTCTAATTCATTTCCCACGTTGGGCTGACAGAGCCTGAGACAGTTGCACTTCAGGCCACATTGCAAGACCTGTCTATTACTCTGTCCTTTGCCAAAGAGGCTGATTTGAAGAGGTGTGAATTTTTGCAAGGTTTGGAACTGTTGAATTGACTTTCCTGTCACTTTCGCTACATTTGACTTTCCCTGGGTTTCAGCACTGATGGAAATATCCTTATACTCTATGATAGGCACTTGCTATAAATAACATGTTAAGGAAATGGAAATGTTTTTTAAAATTAAGAATCGTCCAAAAGTTTTAAAAAGATAGATGCTCTATGGGATGAACCAAAAACACCCACTGTATTTTTGGCAAGAGACATGTAGTAAAAAGGAAAACTATAGAGTTTAATTGGCTCCTTGGTATCAGTTATCATGGTATTTGCCAGTAATGGCAACATTATCATTTGTAGAATTAATTAATGATCTGGCATATGATTTTGATTCGTTAATGTTTAAGCCAGCTAAGTCTCAATTATCCTCTGGACTATTTATTTCTTAACAAGCTTTTAGCTAATGTGATTTTTTAAATATGAAAATAGTTCTTAAGTTGCCTTTAGGAAGTGGCAGTGCTTAAACACTCTTCTATAAAATTAAAGAACCTTCATATTTTTTTTTTCTATTATAGCTACATTCAAAATTAGACTTAGGGATTTGCAACGTATTCAGTAATATATATTATATTTATATGTACCTGGAACCTGACTTCAATTTAGTCTTGATTAAAAAATGTACTGAGTTGGAAACTCTCTAATAAAGGATGCCTAAATCATACTGACCCAGAATAGCTCACTCAGTCAGACAGTTAGCAAATAAGTGCACAAGCAAGCAGATGATACCAGAATTCAAAATTAATTCTATTCTCAGAGGAGGCATAGATGAGGAGATAGAATCCAATCCTATCTGCAAAGGTGTAAATCCAGAGTAACACCTTGGCTAAAGCCTCGTTACCCTGAATTTGATTGCTTATCCTGCAAATGATCAGAATTGGACTCTTCTGTGCCCAAGGCTAGGTTAAAGTAGCTGAAATTTCCAGTACTACTTCATGACATTTTTGTGATGCAACTGAAAGTCTCTACTGATTTCCAGGTATTTATTATTTATAACTAATCCATTTACCAAAGTAATTTAAAGACCCCTGAAATTTTCTCCAAATGGCTGGTATTTTTAAAAGTTCAATCACCACATCCTTTAGGAAAATCTGCCCAATGGAGCTCACTTGTGCTGCAATTGTCTTACGATAGGAGGCATTCAGAAACTGCATACCTTTGATTTGGGACTGTCAGACACCAATTCCAGAGCTGATCTGAACTATCCTGGGAAGGGATTTCTATTGCCAGGCTCTTAGGTGATGTTCCATTATTGTATCTTGTCCCCACTCACATCAAAACTGAAATGTGTAATTACAAGTACAGGTAAACAAATGAATCATGGATATTTGAACCAAATAATCTTAGTTAATCACTTAATTACTGAGATATGTTTTCATACGGTTTTTTTTCATATGTTTTCCAAAAGCTTTCAGGCATTATATAAATGGCAGAAAATACAAAATTAAGCCTCTGGTGTTGCAGCATCTAAAATAACCCATCACCTGCAGAAATCATGCTTCCTTTTCCTAAATGCCCATTCAGTGGCCTCCCAACACCTGCTTTGCCATGAAATACCGTTGGCACTGATGTAATTATTCTTAGTTCATACTGCTGTGACATCAGACAGAGGTTTCCCTACCCTTCTCATAAAAAAAAAACAACCATCCATAAGGTGAACATGAAGATAACTTCCTTCTCATTTATAGGTCAGTCAGTCTAAGCTCTTTTCAGTTCAAGCTGAGAAGTCAGTCCACACAAGGAGGACATCCAATGGAGTGAGCTGCAACCCAAGGAGCTCTTACCTGAGCCAGCTCCCAAGTGGCTACCCCAAACCTACTGAGTGGGGGAGTGTCAAAGTCCTAGGCTGTCTGTGGTTTTGAAAACCAAAACCTGCTTGCTGAGGCAAATCCTCCGGCCCACTGAATCTGCTCCATGATGCTCCAGGGACACAATGCAGCCCTAAAAAAGAGCAGCTTGTGTGTCTGGCACAGAACTCCTGGGTGGTCACAAAAACTGCTACTGGAGACATGTCAGTGGTAACAAAGAAAGGAGTCAATCACCGGGTACTGAAGCACAAGGAAAAATCCAAGTAACCTGTGTTGTTATGGCCAGAGTTCCTTTGGGATGAGGGGTAAATGGAGATGGTTGAGCACAGCCTCTAAAGCCAAAGCTGGGCTGCTGGTAGCACAGGCTTTCTCATCTGCTTCGAGAAGAGGACTGAACTGAGAAATCAGAGCTGCCTTGATCACTTTTAATGAATTTAACGAGGAAGGAGGGGAGGCGGAGGCTTGGGAAGAAAAATCTGTAAAGCTTAAAAAGTTCCAGCTGCTGTTCTCTAATGGAGTCTCGGTTCCTCACCAACGGTGGAATAGTTAGGCCACCTGGTGGCAAACAGCAAACCAGCAACCTTTGCAATTTCCAAGCCACAATAAACACCCTGAGGACCAGGGAGCTCCGGGAATTGCCATAGGCTGGGGAGCTTTTCATTCCGGGGGGGTTGGTGTGCAGCCAGCCTTGGCTCCCACCCATCACCATGCAGGGGCAATGCAGAAGAGATGAGCTGGCCTGGGGCCTGGCCAATTCCTGCCTGACAGCAGAAAGTCTCCATTGCAACATCTTCCACTGCAGCCAGCCTCTTCTCCTTTGCTTCTTCCAGCCAATCTCCTCACCAGAGGTACTGCAAAGCCTGACACACAAATGGAGAGTGAGTGGAAGATGCCAAACCTGTTGGTGAAGTCATTCTTCAGGAGTGCTTCTAAGTACTCATTTTCACTAAGAATTTAGCTGAGCCAGAGGGCATTCACAAATGGGTCCAGTACAGCCAAAAGAACATTAAAGAATATTTTTAAAGTAATTCTTCCCAAATGAAGAACTGCCAGCTGTTTCACCCAGTTCTGTTCACCCTTATCCTGCTGAGCATTGGTCCTAGCTGCTCTCTCCTTGCTGTTCTTGCCCGATTCCCTCACTGCGTTCCCTAACACTTGAAAACTCACCAGACTTGTGACTCACATTTTAATCCTATCCAAGTCACAATGTTTATTTCACAGGATGCCCAATTAAACAGTAATTCAATCTGCTCTGGAGTTGTTTCCTTCCCCTCTGGTGATTAGTATAGCCTGAATAATGCAGGAAGCACAGAAAAACTTTAAAAAGGCAGTAAGCAACCCAGGTGACATTGGGAGACCAAGCTCCAACTTTTCCCACTGAAAAAGAGGGTAAAAAGGCATGCACAAAAATGGTAACATGGATCATAATTTCTAATTTTCTCTGCTTCTGAAGAATGGAAGGGAAAATTAAGCTGCCTT
Organism: Phaethornis superciliosus; assembly: GCA_023637945.1. Classification (NCBI taxonomy): domain Eukaryota; kingdom Metazoa; phylum Chordata; class Aves; order Apodiformes; family Trochilidae; genus Phaethornis; species Phaethornis superciliosus. Next base: position 42,852,451 of record JAJQWJ010000005.1, read on the forward strand.
AGCATGTCTTATGGACTCTCTCTTTAAGCCTGGGGAAACTTGAGCAGGTGTGGGGCTGTGCAAGCCACACAACGTGAGAGAAGATCTCTGGCTCCCTTTTCCCTGTCATTTCAAGTGCCTGCTATTGCCCTCCATTTGAAGCTGCTGTGAGTACTCCAGATCCTTGCATCTTACCTCCAGTGCAAGTGCTGGAGGTCCATGCTCTCAAAGTGAAGGATCAGACTCCTGCCTATCAGTTGCTGCAAGCTAGTGTCCAGAAGCCCTACAAAAACCCAAACCCTACTGACTATCAGCTTGCTGGTAGACTGAAGTGGATTTTCATCCTGGCACAGGCTTGCATACTTTCTCAGCTCTTTCTTTTCATCTTCACATAGGAATGTCAAGTGCCATCTGATGCACGTAGATGTAACTCCACTTGTTATCTGCTCCACAAGTGGCCTTCTGCAGCACCCCGGGCTTACACTGGAGGCACAGAAATAGAGGTCGAGTTGCACACAAAAGCAAAGGGTTGTTTTCCAAAATAAGAAAGCAAATTTAACTAGATGGTTAAGTGCTACTTGGTCTTTAAAAAGTAAGCAAAGGAAAACTTCTTGTGAAATACTAAATAGAGAAGGTGCATAGGAACACACCTCAGAGCTACCTTCTTTCTCAACTTGTACAATTGCTAAGGAAAAGAGAGCCTGGAGTTGAATATCACCAACCAGGGGAAATGCCTGGGCTTCAGAATGGCCTTTTGCTCACTGGAGCAAATTCAAAGCTGATGCAAGCAGAGGCAGCTCTACCAAAGACACCTGCTCCTTACACAAGCACTTAAAATGTGCCATTGGTTCCTGCCTTTACCAAAGCATCTGTCACTGAGCAGAGGCCAGGTGGTGCACAGAGACAAATCACAAGCAGTGCTTCACAGGGGCAGCTGAAGGATCACAGGATTGTCAGGGTTGGAAGGGACCTTAAAGCTCATCCAGTTCCAAGCCCCTTCATGGGCAGGGACACCTCCACCAGCCCAGGTTGCTCAGAACCCCATCCAGCCTGGCCTTAAAGATTTCAGGGATGGGGCTTCCTACACCTCCCTGGGCAACCTGTGCCAGGGTCTCACCACCCTCATGGTGAAGAACTTTTCCCTAACACCTACTCTGACTCTACCTACCTCCAGTTTTAATCCATTCCCCATGCCATGTGTCCTGCAGAGCCAAAGAAAACTGTGCCAAGGACCATGTGTCTCACTGCCATGTCATGAGGCAGCTCTCTTAAGCCAGGTGATGTTTCCAGCATGCCAAGGGAGCAATTTTTGTGGTTTAGGAAGCAACATTTTCATATGAGCTCCTGCTGTGTTCTCCTTACTCTGGGCTGTGCCCAGGTGGTGCTACCAGGAGCTCCTCACACACTGCCCTGTGCCTGCCTATCTTTTTTTTGTCCTCTGAGAAGTTTGGCACTTGACTTTTAGTTGTAACACTGTAAAATTCTTCTCCAAGAAATTTTCAATGTGCTTTGCTGAGACTTTCTAAAAAAAAAAATATATATATATAGATTGTGATAATTAAATTTCCCTCTGAGTGATTTCTTTGATAAATGGGTCTAGTTAGGACTTTCAATTAAGCACCAGGCCCTGCTGTGAAGTCAGACTGAGCTTCCTGTTGCAGGTATTTATTGCTTCATTTACACAGAGACAATCTGAATTATTTTACATTACACTGTTTTCTTTATCTGTCTCTTTTTACACAGGTATTAGAATTCCTATTAATCCTTTTATCAGAGAGCCAATTGCAAATGTATGGTCAAGCAATATTAATTATTTTGTTATGGTTTAAATAAGGCTCATGGAAGCATGGTACCTGAAATCTTGTCCATACTGCAGCCCTTTGCTGCATAAACTCACTGCTTTGTGCAGATTCTTGTGGACTCCAAGTTGGTGATAAAAGAATATGAAAATAATATAAAGTGGGGAAGAAAATACATTGACCACAAAGACAATGTTTTGATGAATGTGTGGTCCAAAATTGTGAATAAATGGTAAGTACTGCTTGGAGAATATCAGGAGTGCACTCTGCCTTTAAGGTCACTATGTTTTAAAGTTCTGTCCATGCACTTGAGCAAAGGTTTCATGGTTATTTTGAGTGCAGTTGGAAGTATTTAAGATACACATTTTCTACCTTTTCTTATGGAACAGGGATTATTTGCTTTCTTTTCCTAGTTGCTGGCATTGATGGTTACAGAAAAACACCCATGTGACTGTCAGTCACTGCTTGTAGCCATGAAGAAGGAGAGGTCCACTCATTTAGTTAAAAACACAAGAGCCATTCAAAAGAGTATCTTTTGTTTAAAAGACAAAATCCACAACTAGACACCAGAATTCACTGTCATTGATAATGGAGAAGGTCTACTAGGCTTAGAAAACGGTTTTAAATTTTTATGAGTGTTCTGCAAAGCTGTCCACAGCTATGCTAGCTAAGATGAAATTGTAAGGTTTACCAGCTGATGTGCTTTGAGATATAAATCTGAAACTAATTGTCTGACATTAGGGAAAAGCATGTTTTTATCTCCTCCCACACTACCTCACAAAAAAGATTTCTATTTCTTTTATAGTACGTAGTATGTTTGAATCTATGTAATGAGAGTATGTACATTTCTCATTATATTGTTGAGCTTCATTTTGATACAACCAAGGAAATTTGTTTCCCAAATGAAAGCTAGTCAGAGGCATACTTTAATTCTTCTTAAAATAAACTTTTTGGGGAGGTGGGAGGATCTCCAGAGAGTCTCTGTCATGTAAAGAAATCCTACTGTCTGTCCATATCTGAATCTAAGCACAGTCAGACCTCAGATAGTCTGCACAGAGCAAGAGATATTAAATGAGTTGTGACTACTGCAAGTTGGAATAATTGATGGAAATTTCAATGCAGTTAATGTAAAGCAAAGGACATGAACTCATTGCTGAGAAATTAGGGTTTGTGGATTATTGAGGTATGACTGTAAATCCAAATGTCACAAACACCACCACCCTCCTCCCACCCTCCCCCCTTTTTTTTTTTTCTCCAACATAGAACAGCAAACCCCATGCTTCTAATGCAGATTTGTTATGGTCTGGCATATCTAATTTGTCCAGCTGGTAAGACAAAGATGACTGATACCAAATAATCCAAGTGCACGTTTTAAAAATCCTAATGCTACTTTAAATGTAAGTCAAAATGAGAACACTGTATGGTTAATATTTATCTAGCATCCTCTCTGAGCCACATCTTGTCCTGTAGGTCTATGCTGTTAAAGTGGTTCATGGGAATGATGTGCATGACTCCTTTTGCTAATGGGAGCTGTGTGCATAGAACAATTTAGCTGCTAGTGCTCTGAGGAGAAGAGAACTTGAATAGCAGGGGCTTGGAGAGCAAAAGCAAAAGAAAGATGCTAAGGGCATTTGGAAATACACTCACTATTCTTTTTCTTCCTAAGCATTGCTGCAGTAAACAACTGCTTCAAGACTCCTCTTTAAGCGAGTGACATGAAAAGAGCATGGCTTCATATCAACAGCCATTCAAAATGTACCCAGGCTCCCAAATCGACCTTGGGGGTAGGAAAAGCTTAGGGTGGGGGGAAGGGTGCTGCCGAGGTGGTTGCTCAGGTTGGTTCCTGGTTTTGCTGGCTTAAAGAAATTATCCCTAGTGGGAGCATTCTGACCCACATATCAGGGATGCAGCGTTTCCTATGGGGAGGGGATTTCAAAACCACAACTGCCTAAATTTAGACTCCCGCATCCGCGGAAAGCACTAAAGAAATGGCCTGGTTTTCAAAAGAATCAAATACCCGAGGACTCCGAGTCAGGGTCCTGACCCAGCAAAGCACATGAATATTCTCCCCAACCCCCCACCCCGCGGCAACGTGGTTGCTCATGCATTTAAGCCGAAAGTGCTTAAGTGCTCCCTTAGGTAGGGGTTGGAGAACTAAAACACGGGGGTAGAATCGACTGAGCACCATCCACTCTTCGATCTTGGCCAGAGGGAGGTTTGGTGGATTTTTTTTTTTTCATTGGATTGGGTTTTTATCACTTTGCTTTCGTGGATTTTCCCAACTAAGCTACATGCTACAAAGGGCTTTTAAACACATGGAAAGCCTCAACCCCAAACCCTTCCAGGACAATTTATTTTAGTGGGGGGAGGACTGGTTGTAAATACACAAATTGTTGCAGGGTTGTGTACAACTCCTAAGGGGAGGACAAATGTACACCACACTGAAGAGCAGCTTCTTGAAAAGCTAAGTTAATAGCAAACTCTTCCTGGTGATTAGTTAAGACTACAAAAACCTGGGATATTAACAAAAGCCAAAGTGTGGTGCATCTCACAGCCCTTTCCTACACATTCAGATGCAATAATGGAGTAAAAAGATAGCTCAAGGACCAGGACAGAAACCCTGGCTCCAAGCCTCATTTCCCCCAAAAGATTGACTTATGACCCTGGGTGAGTCACTGGCACTTGCACTTCTAAATCTGCAAAAGGCCACTGTACTTTTCTGCCTTTGGAGTGAAGGGAGACTAAAAATCCATTAGTGATTGTGAGGTGCTCAGATATTAAATTCTTAAGTGCTTAGATACATCAGTAGAGTAATTTTCCAAAAAGACATTACTGAACAGGTCTGAGCATGGGTTTTGGTAGCATTTGTCATAATGTGTTGTTGTAGATCTTTATTCCTGATGTTTTATTTATTACCAAGTATTAAAAGTTGGGTTTCCTTATGGTGGTAAGATTGACTTGGAGGAGTTCCACAGGGAAAGAAAATGTTTTCCATATTATAAGATTAATAACAAAGGGAAAGAGAATAAGCTTATGTTGCCATTTGATTAAGACAATAAATAAATGCCTTCACTTTGGCCCACAGCATACCATCTAACTACTTATGCCTCTTCAGTCTCATTAACTGCCTTGCTGTTGTGTTCTCTTCTAGTTCTACAATGAATGTAATAAATATTGAAAAATTAAAACAGTATAAACCCCAACCCAAACTAGCGCCTAAAAACCCCACATTTAGGCCATAATAAATATCATTCTGTATTTCTTGAATTAAATGTCACTGTGGCATGGTCACTTGACAACAAAAATGCCACATTACTGTTTAATTGTTAAGTGCTACCTAAATCTGCCCATCAGTGGCAGTAATCAGGACAGAAAAGGAGCCAAGTTACAGATACCAAGGTCAGCTTAGAGGTGAGGAAAGACAAGGACATGACAGGGAAAAGCATTTAAGAGTGACTTTGGGGAAGCTGGCTGTTTCTCCTACTTAAACCAAGGCTATATCTACATATCATACTCCATCTTCTCAGAGAAATATTTTTATGTTGTATTTCCTGTTTTCTCATGCATTTGTGTTCTTTCAGGCATGTAACTTTTGGTCCTATTTTGCCAATCAACATAAACCAGATGATCCTGCTAAGCCTTAGTTCAGAATGTTTGACACTTGGCTGCCTTGCTTTAAGGTCTTGAGTCATTTGGGTGCTTTTTCACAGGGTGAAGTCTGCCTTGGACTGCTGGCTCTGCAGGGGATCAGTACCAATGTGCAAAAGGTTTCTCAGTGTGGATGATCCTGACTTTACAGCCCAGCATCATGTGGTACAGCTGCCTACTGCATCTGTCCCATTATTCATTCTGCCTTCTTTTATCCTCACTGGTGGTTGTTTCCTATGGTCTTTCTTTTGGGGGTCTTTTTGCTTTTACTAAGAATCCCTTTGGGAAACTAAACAAGTGGTATTATATCCAGCTTTTATAGAGGTGTTAATCATCTCTTTATATTTTAATATAATTAGTGCCTATATTCTGTAACACAATGGAATATCTTCCTTTTCTTAATCACTATTCCGAAAGTGTTTTGGAAGCTTTCAAATTAAAAGGCACTAAATAAAACACAGGGCTCTACTAGGATCCTTAGCACAGCTTAGTCTAAAACCTCAAAACCACTTGCTGTGGTTTTCATACAGCTGCTCTATATCCCACATGATACTCATCCTGTTAATCCAATACTTTGATACAGAATTTGTAACTGGGCACCCTGTTTTATTATTTTGTCTGCTCTTGACTAGTCCTGTAAACCACACAGGTTCTGTGTTGTATTGGTATTGATAATGTACTTTAACTCAATTTTGCATAATTTGGATTCTGATCTGATGCCAAAGATTGCTTTTCATGAGTTACATCAGCCTAGAGAGAGCTCTCTGTGAATAACTCTGCAAATCAGAGACAGAGAGAATCCCTTCTGAGTGTTTTGTGATACAGCCATATCCCTTTTCCTCTCTAGCAAGGACCAGGCATTTCTGCAGGCTGATCAGAGCAGGCAGTGAATTAAATAAAATTTAAACCCATTTTGCTAACAAAATCGAACCCAAGTTGATCACAAAATAATAACAATTCCTGACATATCCCTGTCAGTCTTCAAAGGACTCACAAAAAATGGGTTACAGCAAAAGATGCTCAATTTACAGATTAAGAATCTAAGGCAAAGTTTACTACTGGCTATGAAAACAGCTCAGGATTAGGCTTTTAGAGTAGTTTTCCATCACCTACAAAGGGCAAAAGGTGAGGTCTAAGGATCTTCAAATGTCTGTGTTTTTGCTTCCTCCTGCTGTTTATAGCTCTTCTGTTGTATTTTTCTGAAAGAAATATAAGCCCATAAACTTTTTCCTTCTTTCTCACCCTGTCCTTTTCTAGAAGGAAATGACATGAAACTAAAAGGTTGCCCCCTACATCTGCTTTACACTGCTAGACAAAACAGAATAAAAAAAATAATAAAAAAAAGGAGGGTGAGGGGGAATTTTGATTAAAGGCATTTTGGCCAACATTTATAACAGAACACACAGCAATGCTCTTCTGTCTTGCCCTTTGCTCAGTTACCCACAAGGCCCAAGCCACATTCATGCAATTTGCTCAACCCACAGCCTGAAATCAATGAGGTCTATGCAAGAAGAGAGCACCTGCCTCAGGCTGTTACTGGTTTTATTTATTGCCTATGTTATTAGACCACACAGGAACCCTAACAACAAATACTGTGGGAAGCACAGTGTAAACACTGAACAAAATGATGGCCCTGTCCCAAAGTGGTTACAAACTAAACAGAGGACAAGAGACCACAAATGGATACAAACAGACAGAGGGAAAGAATAAAGGAAAGGAGAATTCTCAGTGTGGCTGACAGCAGTATTACCTCACTGGCAACTTAAAGGTTGTCAGAGCTTTTCTTGACGTCATGGCAAAGGAGAGCTCTGAGGAGATTCTAGAGAGCTACCAACCTAAACTCCAGGGCATTATGCAGGGTATCCTCCAAGTAAGAGGAGATCCTCACAAAGCAGAAAATAAGAAATATAAGCAGAATAAGAAATATAAAAATAAGAAATAAGAAAATAAGAAATAAAAGCAGAAAATAACAAATTCTGCTCCTGACCAATCCTGTTCACCCACATCCTGATCTAAAAAGGGGACGAAGCAGGGCAGAGCTGGAACTCTGCTCAGGCAGGGCAGTCACTGGAGCTGCTCTGTTCCCTATTCCTGTCTCCTGACAATGAGAGATGATAGGCAGGGTCCCAGGGGGCCTGAAAATGAAGATAGGCAGCTTATGTTGATGTGAGATAGGGAGGGGGGAGGTAATGCAGGGATGCCAAGACAGGAGTGACATGTTCAAAGAGACAGGCTAGAAAAATGATTTTTGAAGCAACAGCAGTGGCATGCAGTATGATTAGGCCAAAGAAAAGGACATGGCAGCAACTGACCTGTTAAATAATCAAAGCTCAGGCAAGAATTTTAGCTGCATGGAAGAGTGGAAAAAGATGCATCTTAAAAGCTGGAAGATTTAAGAACCAGGGAGCAGAGTGGTATAAGCAGCTCTAAGACTGAAGCTTTACCTATGTATAGCAGAGAGGTCAGAGATGATATTCCAACAGAGTTGTGAGTGACAGCTGCTGGTATGTTGTCCTCAAGGAAAACGAGGTGGGCAGAGGGCTTGGGGGGGGGTACAAAGAATAGCAGCAAGCAGGAAGTCAAGGCATTTTCTCCCTTTCCTCTTCTGTTCCACTCTTCTCTCTATAGCTATTTAATAGAGACAGCTACAGAGGAGCCCCCTAGGATAAGCCAACAATTCAGCAAAGAATTTAAGTGCAGTCCCACTAATGATTCTTTCCTCATGTGGTCTAGATCCTGTTCAATTTACCCATGAGGTTGCGTCTCTCATCTAACTCAGAAAATACAAATCCTTTGTTCCATGCTCAGTAATAAAATGCACAAACCTTGTGCAGTTTTCTCCTGTATTGCTGCAATAAGATTACCAGCAAGATGATGGCCTCTAGTTGTGAGAAGGGAGATTTCACAGGATTAAACGTTATCCGGTCTGCTACTGAAACAGAAGATAAAATACGAGAAGGAACAATGAATTATATTACTGAAAGTATCACAGACCATAGTGGTGATGAAAGGGATAATGAAAGACTGAAATTTTTAATTATACACAGAAATAAAAACCAACAGGGCCTACAGTTTGCATTTGTTGCCAGAGGAGGGCAGTCACGCCTTTATTTTTTTTTGTATGATTTGAGAGATTTAAATCAAGATTCCCCTTGGTAGCATTTCCCAGGCATAAATCAAGCACAAATGAATAACCTTTGATTTATCATTCCTAATGGAGATGTACATCATATTGGCGTGTCATCACATTTCAACATTGGCCATTATGATGCCAATCATATAGTAATTTTCTTCCGTGTCATAAGCAGCAATGAAGATGTACATTTCCATTCAGTACAATTAGTTTTTCATGTTTCTTGATGATAGCTGAGGGCATTAGGCAAAATACCTGCTTTTGCTGCCTCTAACTCTTTTGTGCTTATATTGTTCTGAAGCTGTATCCAAATAATTACTCCATCACCTCCTTCCTGCAGTTAAACACCACCTCTGCTAATATGGGAGAAGGTGAGAAAGACTTGAACTATTATTCCAAGCTGCAGAGGCACCAAAACTCTTGGCACAAACCTGACCTTGACTACTTGAGAGCTTTTTGGTATGTCTCATGAAAACAGTTTGGGTTTGCTACTTGTGACCTGGTGATAGCACCAACCACAGTGCAGGTGTCTGGCTGGGACTGGTGACCCATGAGCAAGCTCAGTGAGACTGATAGGAATTAAGCACCCAGGGAGAACCTGAGCTACTGCAGGTGGTAATGAAACTTTTCTGTGAGCAGAGGCCTCCTACGGGGTGGTTCTCAAGGCTCCTGGCTCTTCTTCAAACATGGGTTTGATGGATGGACCACTTGGATGAAGAAGTGGCTCTGTGGCTGCACCCAAAGAATGGCTGTCAATGGGACAGTGTCCAAGTGGAGGCCAGTGACAAATGGAGTCCCTTAAGGATCAGTATTGGGACCAATCCTGTTTAACACTGTCAGCAACATGGATGGTGGCATTGAGTGCACCCTCAGTTGCAGTGATGACACCAAACTGTGTAGTGTGGCTGACATGCTGGAGGGAAGAGATGGCATCTAGAGGGACCCTGACAGGCTGGAGAGGGGGGTCATGAAAACTGTGTGATGTTTAACAAAGCCAAGTGCAAGGTCCTGCACCTGAGTCAGGGCAATCCCAAGCACCAATACAGGCTGAGCAAGGACTGACTTGTGAGCATCCCTGAGGAAAAGGACTTGGGGGTGCTGTGGGATGAGAAGCTCCAGATGAGCCATCCATGCACACACCTTACAGCTCACAGGGACAGAGGGACACGCTAGGACTGGAGGACGGGGAAAACAGAGCTTTGCCACCAAACCCTGAAACTCACCAGCTCACAAAGCAAAACCAAACTCGGTCCGGAGGAACCACTGTGTGCTCCCAGAGCACCACGGCCATCACCGGCAGCACCTCAGCCGCTGCACCCTCATCCCGGGAGCCCCGGGACAGCACACGACAGGCGGCTTCGATGCCACCTCCTCCCCCTGCGTCAGGGTGTACGCGAAGGGGGTGTGCAACCCCATGGCAAACTTCAGCCCCGCAACCCCCGGGGAAAGGCGTCAGCCGCACAAGATGGCTCCCGCGGGGAAGGGCGTGAGGGAAGGGGTGGGGGGGGGGTGGTGTTTGTGTGCGCAGGGGCACTGCGGGCGGGCGCCAGGGGACAAGCGCGACCCGCAGGAGGCAGGGGAAGGGCTGAGGTGCCCCGGGAGACACGGCCGGCGCCTGCGGGGTTTTTCCGGCTTGCACAGGGGAGGCGGGGGTGGGAGGATCGGTGCCTCCTAAGGATGAGCCCCCGGAGCCCGCCGTGAGGCCGCAGCGGCACCCGCGGCGCTTGGCGGTGTCCGGGCGCCCTCCAGCGGCCGCTCCCCGCGTTGCAACCTCAGGCGGTGCCGGGGGCCGCGCCGCGACCCTCCCCGGGGTGCGGGGATTTGGGGGCCTGGGGATTGGCGGCAGGAGAGGTTAACCGGGAAAACCTCCCCAGGTGTGGGGGGCTGAAAAGCAGATTGGGGCGGCAAAGACACCCGCGGAAGCGGATGGTGCGTTTTCGTGCTCCGCTTCTCCTCCGAACGCGAGGTCTTACCCAAAAAGAGGAGCTCTGCGGCAAACGGGGTACACTGGGTGGGTTGTCTGAGCGCTCCTGGGTGTCCAGACTTCTTTCTGGAAAGAAAAGAATCATTTTAATTTCATTTAGTTCATTTCATCGGCCCAAGCCAACAAGGAACCTCACCCCTAAAGGGAGGCTGCGGAGAGACCAAGCGGCCCCGCTCCGTGCCCACCAAAGCCCAAGGACTGGTGGTAACAGCAGTGTTCTTCTGACCATCTGAAACCCAAAGCCCTGGAAAGAGAAAACGTCGGCGTTTTAGCAAGGCAAAGTTCGAGCTGTCTGCTTAATCCCGGAAAAACTTCCCAGTTACATTGTTACCAACCCAAACCTGGAGGTTTTCACAATTGACAAGGCAGAGAACTGTTTTCCCCCCATATGTGGTAGAACCAAGCTGTACACTCAGATTAAACCAAAACCAGATTTAAACTACTTTTTAAAAGCCACATCTATCGATTTGACAAATGCCTGGACCCCATCTGCCCCCTGGCTGTGGGCTCTGAAGGTCTGTAGCTGGCCCTCTGACCAAGGATGCCCTGCCAGATAGAAATGTAGTTACACAAGTCAGATGGCCTCAAGAATTCAAATTAAATTAGAAATATATAACTCTGGAGCTTGCCCTGCTCAGGTGGTAATTACTTCCCAACCAGAAAAGTCCCACAGTGATGGGGGTACCCAAGTCCAGGGTCTCAGTAACAGTTCACAACAGTCTCAGAGCAACCACCCTGCTCCTACCTGGGCAGGCAGAAGGTGACTGTCTTGGTGAATGATGCTCTTCTCCAGAGAGGAAACCAGGAGCAGCAGACAGACCTTAACCCACATAAAAAACCAACAAAAAAAAAAACCTGCAGAGGGTTCCCTTGGGAGCCATTTTATCCTGAGCACTGTGATGGGTCCATTTGGGCCACCTGACCCATCCTCTCATAGTCACAGCTGCTCCACATTATCACTGCCACATCAGCAGGCTGTCCCAGGGAGGTTTTTTCCTATCCTGGTCCTCTCAAACCAGGACACAAACCCAATTCTTTTTCAGGTAAAACATATTTTACAAAACTAGGATGCCTCATGACAGTAAAAAAAAAAACAAACCAGAAAATGTATTCAGCAACCAAAAACCCAGGCCTCACTGGGCATGACTTTGGCTGTAAGTTAATTAAAGGTAAAAGTTGGAAAGAAATACAAAAAACTCCCTATTTGTCAAAGAACACAGAGCAAAGGCATGCTGCCTACATAAGGCCATGCTGGTTCCCATTTTGAAGATGGAATCTTTTTCCAGTTACACCAGGGTGGGTTAGGAGCAACTCCACTGAAATTAATAGTCACAACACTGCAGAAGCAGACTGAGAGAAAAATCAGGTTCTCTCAACGCCTGCTTGATACAAAATGTGTTACTAATGAATGGCAGTAGCTGCAAATGTCATTCTTAGCTTCCTATTTTCACTTTCAAATTTGTCAGTAGTGTCCTGATTAAAATTGTACAATTCTGTAGCTGAGACTTGGATGAAGTTAAAATTACTAGAATTAGAAATGGTGCAAAACCAGAACCTCACATCTGATCCTCTCTGAAGGAGTTTGGAGTCAAATCCCCAGATGTGAACCTGTTTGCAGGATTTAATTCTGGGTCAGCAGGAAGCTGAACTCCTGTCCTGGTTTTGTGTGGGTATAATCCTGCAAGAGCATTCGATTGTAGGATTTTATGGGTTTTATGAATGATTGAAAGTGAGAGAAAGGAGGTATTTCATGACGAAAGATGAGACTGCCTTCCTGTTCACAGAGCATGGAGGAATAAAAGACAGCACACTAGTTCTTATAATCGTTGAGATTAGAAAACATGGGAGGAAAATTGCCAAAGTTCAGAACAAAGACCATTTCTACACAGTATCAGCACAGTGGAACTTCATTTTTTGTTTGTTTTTTAGGCATTATTGTAACAAGCATGATTAATATTTTAAAAAGGATCTCAGAGTTTTGCAGGTTGAAATTCTGGTTGTTGCCATTTAAATCTAAACAAAAATATCAACATAAATCAACTTACACTCTCTTACTTTACCTAAACCCAGGGGGTCAGCCTACTGTGGAAGATGGATTAAAATCAGGTGGAGGGGAAAAAAAGAGTGCAGAGACAGAGCTGGTGTTTTGGGGACTGAGAATAAGTAAAGGAATAAAAAAAATATGGTACCAGGATAAAGCTAAAAACTACACTAGGCTGAAGAGTTTCAGACAAGAAGGCAGAGGATGCAGAGAGAAATCAGGAGAGTTTAAAAGGAATTTTTGAATGGTAACCCACAACTTACTGGTGCTAATAGATGCATAATTGCGTCAGTTTGCTCTAGTTCAGTGAAAGTTCAGGCTGTTTCATCTGTTTACACAAGAAAAGCATCAGGTCTGCAGCTACTAACCTAAGAGAAGTATTCTGGATGGAAAAGTATTACCTTCTGTAAGCTACATTTACTATGCTCAGCATGTCAGCTGGTCCCAAATTACTGAAGCCTTATTCAGCTTTGTCTTGGCGCATGTGGAATTGTTTTTTCAAGAACCAAAGTCAGAGATTGCTCATTCAATACTGCAATTATTTCAGCTGATTCTGCAAGGACAGCTCTGTTGTGCAGTCACCAAGATTATTATCCATTCTCCTTTTTCTTTTTTACATTTTTAGGAAGGAGTGTTTTCTCCTCGTTGGGCTAAAGCAGATCTGTAAGCATTCCCTTCCCCTCACTACATCTCCCACCACTGACTAAGGGCACAGCCATTATCCTGGAGCAGGAAGAGTCTGGGATTGAATCAGCCATTTCTCTCCCTGTGTGTGTCTGTGAGATAAGGACACAGCATTCAGTCTTTGAAAAGATGTTCTTCTGAGTAGCTTCTGTGTGTTTCCCCGTGCCTTTCCTTGATTAACTTTGCGTGTGACACGTATGTCTGAAAGCCAGAATGATCTATTAGGGCTCCATCCCACACTGCTGACGTCAAGAGCTTTATCAATTACTTTAATGAGCACAGGATTAGGCCTTTGTGATTACATGAAGAACCAATTATTGGATTTTTCTATGAACCCACATTAAAACCTCTTCACAAATGGAACCTGCAGGGTGGGAATCAGAGGAAACATTGCCTTTCTGTTTCAGTTTAAATGTGACTTTGGTACTAAGCCTATTATATTTAGTTTTTAAAATGCAGTGCATTGGCAGAAAGAGACACATTTTGCCCTATTCTCCTGCTCCCAGCAATGACGCATTGCATGGTTTAATCTCTTCCTAGGCAGTTCTTGCTTAAGAACCCAGTACTTTCACAGTCTTCATATTAAAAAACATTTATAGCATTTGGCAGGGTGAGATCCCCCAATATATTCTGTTTTGCAGATGGGCCTTGTGTAATTTTGTTGTCAAACAAGCAAACAAATAAAATAACAAACTTAAGCTAGAAAGACGCCTGAGCCTGTGATTTTTTCTTCTTACTTTTCTTCATGGTTATGAAAGTTTGACAGCTGTGATGTAATGACCTGGCTTACATACTGCACAGCACAATGCTGCAGATCTTTTCATTTTCCTGTTATTTCTAATCATTATTTATTGTCTGGGATGATTATCAATCATTTCTTGAACCACTCTGAGGGGAGCAAGCACATCCTCCAAGCCACATGATTTTTTATATTTGAAATGCAAATATTAGCTGACTTCAGTTTAGCTTTCTGAAAATTATTAGTCCATGGCTGCAGGTGATTGTGATTTCCAGGTAAACATAGTCTCTGCACCACTAATTTTTGCTTAAAATCATAATCACCAAAAGTGAACAGCTGCCTTTCAGGCACAACCTGTGATGAGGTTGATGAAGAGCTAATGTTTCATCCTTTAATCCACCATAAATTCATCCTGGCATTTCACTATGCTCCTGCACATCCAGATAAAAAGATGGCTTTTATAATTACTACTTTTGTCTCATCTTTGGAAATATTCTGCAGAAGGTAGATACAAACTGCATGATATTTTGTATTGGAATAAAAGCTGATAGTGCTTTTATGGTGAGGTGACTGGAGCTGAACCTTACTGAAGGAGGTCATTTCTGGTTTATTGGCATCACAGGCAAATACCATATACAAGTTACAAAAATCACAGAAGATCCAGTAACAGAATCTGACTGTGTGGCACACACTGTGTGTTGTGTTCTCCCTGACTAAAACACTGTTTCCCAGGCCAGAGATTTCATGCAGGAGCATGTAAATCTTATTTTAAGCTGAGAAAACATTAAATAAGAAGGGCTTTATATTTTGGGTCATTAGGATTCAGTATAAAGCTCCAAAGTAATCTCATGAAAGTAGTGGTGTGATCCAGGGGAGGGACACCAGCTTAGGAGTCAGGGGGCTTGTGTTTAATTTCTAGCTATGAGTCTCACTTGATGGTTCTGGCCCCTTCATCTCAGCTCTTACTGATGCCATTTTTCCTGGTTGTCTGTCTTCACTATTTAAACTGTAAAATTGTTGTGACTAGTATTATTCTTCAGCATGCATTTTTATAGCACTTACCACAGTACAGCTCTGTGGACTAGGTCAGGCATTTTTTCATCTGTTCTAGTAAAAAATAAAAGAGATTCCCCTTCAACTGAGTAAAAGGAACAATGGGATGCTATCAGAAAAATGAAGGAAATTCCTATCTGAATTTCTGATACAGATGTTAAATACAGCAGGGTTTTCTTTATTATGCTACATGTTTCAAATGGAGGAATCAAACAGAAATTATTCATGAAGTGAATGAAACCAATTTATTCCTGCTCAGCATATCCATAAATATATTTGTGCTTTTGCTTAGCTGCTGAAACATGTTATTTGGATTTATACCAGACAGGTTCAGCTATGAGTGAATGACAAATAAGCCCAAACTGACCTAGATGGTTTGGTCAGATGTGTTTCCTGAGACCAGCTCAGTTCTTTTCTCCAGCAAGCACATCAGGACCTGTGGTGCCAGGATGTTGACCTTGACATCCAGAATCCGGTGCCTTGAAATTCAAGTTGCAATTCAAGAATTGCTTTTCTATTTCTTTTCCAGAAGTAGTTTCACAAAGCAAATAGTTTTGGCAACATAGATAAATGAGGCATAAATGCAGCTGAAAGTGATTAATTTGAGACTGTAATTAGTCAAATTATTGACTAATTCTTCATTGTTTGGCCACCTATAGATATAAGTTGGCAATTTCACAAAATGCTGACTAACTTGTGTTGTTGACAGACAGGTAGAGTTGTTGGGTATTAGAATGCACAACCCTTAATGATTTTTCTTCCTTCTAAGTGCTGTTTTCTTTTTTCCTTTGATTATCTCAGATTATTTCTATGTTGGTCTTTGGTTTTTCCTTCAGAACACCTATTTGTGCATTTATAAATGTTAAGGTTAATCCCTGGTGTTAGGACATCATTCCTTCCCAGAAGGAATCTATCTGTGCTTTTAGCTACTTTGTGCTGTTCAGCTGATGCAAAGCCATCTTAATAATTTAAGCCTGACTTATAGCTGCTTTACTTTGCCAGACTGATGCTAAGAAACCAGAAGGAGACCTTGGCCTCTGTGCTTCTTTCCTTGTTTCCCTTCTTTTTTTGGTATACTTTTCTCTGTTTGTCTTGAACACACTCCCTTATTCTTCTGTAAAATACAGCCAAGTCATTAAAGAGTATTCAGGAGAGGGAAATAATTTCTACAGTTAATCAAGTAATGCATTCAATTAATAAGCCTCTTCATTATTCAAACAGCCTAATTACCACTGTATTCTCTACAGTTTTCTTGTCCTGTTTCACAGCTTATTTTTTCATTTTCTTTCCCAACAATATTTTTTTCTCTTCCTCTTTATAGCCACTAACGTAGAAGTAGAAACTAAAAATCATAATCAGAATAAGGCAATATAAATACTCTATTAACAGCTGTTCAACAATTAACATCTTACTCTTTGCAGTATTAAAGATGCTTATGCCAGAAATCTTTGCTTACTATTTAAAAGCCAGTGCTAGCTAAATCCAGACCTTCTGAGCCCCCAGAGCTCACCCATAATCTTGGAAGTGCCTGAAGTTGGTTTCAGATTTTTGCCAGGAAGACCCTGCTGGGAGGAGGATGTGTTTGTGTGCCCATTTTCTGGGAACTTGAGCTTCTGGTTGGATTGGATGATCTTAAAAGGTCTTTTCCAACCAGAATAATTCTGTGACTCTCAGCTAGCAGGCATTCCCCAAAACCCACTGGATGCCACACAGCTCACATCCAGTGGTGATGCTATCACTGCCAGTTGATGACATCCCAGTGGTGCCTTCACTACCAGTTTACCAACCCATGGAGCATTTAACCAACGTTTTGGGAGGCACAAATGCAGAATGAGGTGACCTCAGTCATCACAAGGAATAGGCAATAACACCAACATGCAAAGCTTGGTGGGATGAAAGAAGGGCTGCTCCTCTTCAAAAGGCAACCAGGTTTCAGAATAATGATGTGGGCATTGGTGTCAGCAGAAGCCTCATGGGCTGAATACTTAACTGGGAGAAGACATTATGGGGTTCCTGCTCAGCTGACTATTTTTGTACAGATGTTCAGCAGTACAAGGACTAGAAACCAAGCCTTTCCCCTCCAGTCAAGCACCTCAACCTTTCACTGTAGCATTGCTCTTGCTTTGATTTATACTCAGCCCATGGGAGGTGGAATACTTTCAAAAGGAATGTTAAAAATAGTCCTTTTGTAAACCTTGAATAACCTACACTCCTTTAACAGGGATATTCCTGTGCAAGCCATAGGATTCACCACACACCTACTAAATCTATTTATTGATTTAAAGATCAAGATATTGATCTTAAGAGCCAGTGAGTTTAAAGAAAAAGGTAACCTAGCTGTAGATCATTCTGTGGATGCAGAAACCTCAAAAAAGAGTCATCTTGCTGCTCATCATAACCACATCTGGGCTTCACAGACCATGAAGACTACTGGTGTCTCTTGGGACCAATACAATAAGCATTTGTGGTTCATTAATTTCTGTTTCCAATAATGGTTTCCTTAGTGGGCACTGTTTGATTCAGAAAAAATTTACTTCCCAGTGGCTTATTTTTACTTAGCTGGATGGTTTTGCAATGCAAGTTGCCCCCCCCTTCCACAGAGAGCAGGATTTGGTTATGTTTCCAGTCCCATCTGCTGTGCAAGGGCTTAAGAGACCACTGGAGTCACCTGTGTGAGTGAAATGGTGCAGAGGGCAGGGAAACCATCACCCACCAGTGGTGCATTGCTCATTCAGCAGAAAGAGGGTTTGCACTGACTGAGCAGTAATAAGTGAGAAGACACTCCTTATAAACAGTGACTTCCTGGTGCCTTGAAAGGAACCAGGTTGCAAGAAGGATGCCTTTTTTCCCAGGACAGCAAACCTTTCCCTCTCCCGGGGACACACACACCAGAGCTTTCCTGTGAAGAAGCAGCCCCCTGCACCTTGTGGTCTGGAGGGGCAAATGTGGCACAGGAGAACAGCAGCTGGAAGTGATGCCCAAGGAGATGTCCAGCTCTCTTGTGCCTGGGGGTCAGTCCCATGTGAACACACACAGAGAGCACACTGGCTTATACTGGAGGATCTGTACTCTTTCTCTCCTACCTGGAGGCAAATCAGCTGGAGTAATGCCCACAGTGTGGCCCTGCTGCCCTGACAAGGATGGTGTTTTAAACTTTGCTTCTATACTTTGTTTCAGTGCTCATATAAAACTTTAACCTCAGTACTTGGGCCTCCATGCAAAGCCTTAGGAAAGCCCCTAACCTCAGCTGAGTTCCCACCCCCAAAAAACCAAACCAAACCAAAACCTCACCACCATAGCTCCACTCAACTAAAATTAAGTTCCAAGCTCTCTTACAGCCCCACCTCTCCTCCAAATAAGTGGAGATGCTTGTATGTATTTCATTGCTCACTAGAGGGCAACCTTACCTTAAAAATTGGTTTGCTTCCCCTCCAGTACACTGAAAAGATGAGCTAATGCAAACTCTGACAAAATACACCAGAAACGCCCTAATGCTGCTCCAAGGGCAGAAAAAAAAACAGTGTCTATTGCAATGCCAAGGAAGTATTTCAGTCTGTAACTACTCAGTGACTACAGAAGGGGAAGAAAGGAAAAAAATGTTTGTGTAAATAAGGCCCTCATTCAGTGAGGTATTCAAACACGCTGGATTAACCTGAATACTCAGTACCTGCTTACCCTCTCAGGACTGCTGGCAAGATAGACAGCAAATTCAGACATCTGAATTCAAACACCTGGAGTGGGCGTTTTTCAGAGTAACAACTTGGTGGGAGGCTGCTGATCCCCAGAGATGCTTTTCAGAAATGTCACAGGAAGGGTGAGCCTGGAGGGCAGGCTTGGCTTCTCACACCACTACTGCAGGTGCAAATGGTGCTGTCACAGCACCTCTGCTGCTGTACCTCATTAAAAGCACAGAACTTGAGTGGCCAGTAACATTGTTTTAAAAAGGAGCCCTGAGAAAAATAATACATGCCCTGAGGTTTTTTTTTTAAAGGGTGCAATAGCAAAGCAACCCAAGGAGATCCCCTTATCACTGCCTCTGAGCAGCATGGGAATGGTTAAATGTACTCAGCTGATTTATGCTATTTGCTGCTGAACTATTATGGCTGATATCAAGCACTTCCAGAATATAATTTGTGGGTCAGGTAGCCTGTGTAATAGCCCATCCACACTGTTTGATTGTCATCACTGCTTAGAGAGAATGATGCACAGGGATTATTCTTCTGAAGCCAGTACATTGGGCTCTGCAGATCTGCATGCCCAGTAATTCTGTGGGCTAAGAGCTGCCAGCACATCCCCATTCTGATCATACTGACTGCTCCCTGTTCTGCCATTTCTCAGCTACACAAAGGTTGATCAGTTCAGCTCCTGTGGTGACCTCTTCTTCCCCTTTCCTCCCTCCTCTATCATCACCCTTCTCCCCCAGCATAACCTTTCCATTTGCTGCCTCAGATGTGGCACAGCTCAGTCCTGGCACTTTCTGTCAACACTTTCAAGGGAGCTTGGAGGGGCTGAAGTCAGGGAGGCCAGGAGAGGAGGATGACCTCTGGCAACCAAAGTGACAGCTGCCACAGCCTTTCATGTCACGGCTCTTCAGGTCTGAAACGGGAAATGTCTCATAAAAGAGAACACTATTATGTGTAAGTCCAGAAGGTTTGGTGTGTTTGTGTTTCAGGCAAGATATTCTCAGCTTCTCTCTCTTGCTTTGCTGAGAAAAAAAATGTGACAAGGCCAGTAGGGGACATAGTATTAATTGAAACTGACTTTCTTCATTAATAGAGTGTGTGCCTGTGTCTTATTACAGGTCTGCCTTATGAAGCACTTCTTTGAAATTTAGAGTTTTATGCTACACGTGCTCAAAGCAGTAAATTAAAAATGCTACTTGTGCTCTGGAAGGAATCTTGTTCCTTGGTTTTCATTTGGAACTCAATTCTGCCTAGTTTGGATATTCTGGATGCATGTGACTTACAGGAGGAAACCTTCATTTTGATTTTTCACAAGAAAAATGACAAGATTCTTTAAGCAGACAGTGCAAACTTTTTTGTATTAATTTTAAACAAAATAAATCTGGTTTGCATAATGTATATATATATATATATATATATATATAAAACTTAGAACAGTGGGACAGCTTGTATCTCTAAAGCCAAGCAAAGAGTCCGAGCAAAGCCAAGCAAAGACTGAGCCTCAAGAGTCCTCACAAATATGAAGACTGGAATTACTCTCAGTATAATCAACTACTGTACTTTAGACAGTATTTAAATAGCATATCAACTCATGCACTGGAAGACTCTAAAACAACTGGTTTTGTTAGTTTTGTCTGTAAGCCTCAATTTCTAAGCACAGATTATTCTGGGTGATATTTAAACTTTTTTAAAACAGAACAAAACAAAAACCTCAGCTGTTAAGTATTAAGGGGAAGAGTTACTAAGAGGATACAACTGGTTTATCTTCCCTAACACCCTGTGGTTGTTGCCAGTCATCCTGATGCTGAACCAGAGGTCTTGGAGTCAATTCTGGACAAGAGGCCACTGCATACCTGACACCCTTAGTGGGGACATCTAACTGGGGATACAGTAGAGAGTGAAATATTTTTACATGTCCAAGTGCACTGTCTTTTATGGAAAGTTCAGCTGGCACTTCATTCCCAAAGTTACATGCAGGCAGAAGGAAAATGTTGAAGGCAGCACAGTCCAGGCAGGGACCCGCTTTGTGCCCTCCAAGGCTCTGCCATCTGCTTGCCTTGTAGTTCCTTCCATCCATCTTTCTTTTACAATTGAAATGGAACAAATTCACTTGGGAGAGCCAAACATCACAGGAAGGGATTCCAGTTTGTGAAGGTCCTTCATTTCAAACATACATTTCTCCAACAGCAGCAGGGGAAAAGTCAAACATAGAAGCTGGTTTGTTTTTCTGAAACTGTTGACTTAGCTGTGAAAGCCTCTATTTTAAAAAACAGTGCTAGATTACACTCACATAGGAGAGAGGAGAGTTTGAGTGTGCTGTGTTCTGTTCCACCTAACAGCTTATTTTTCTGTGAAATAATGAGTGGTGAATTTACAAAATAATTCTAGCAGGCTCCTGTGCTTGCCTCTGGCTGAGCCTGGCACCTTCCCTGAAGGTTATCCAAACTGTGAGGAAGATGAGAGGGACCCAGAGGGAAAGCAGTGGTACCCATAGCCCCAGAGTTATCCTGGAGGGCAGGTAGGAGCCAGATGGGTTGGTTCAGCCTGAGCAGCACCCTCCCACCTTCCACCATGGGCACAGGCTGAATTTAACCCCCTGCAGCAGGGGGAACTGCTGCCCCAAAGTGGTCTGTGGGATCATGCTGAGGAATGCTGACAGCCTGTACTATTTAATGTGGTTTGGTTTTTTGCCACACTTAATTTCTGAGAGCTGTGTCTGAGAAATGAAGTTGTAACACAAGAGTAACACAGTTCTCCATTCCCTTTGTCTCCCTGCAAGTGATACAAGTATCTCCAGATGGTGAGGATGCTAAAAATCATTTACTCTCCTTACCCCTAACTAGCCTGGAAAGCATTCACACCAATTTCTTCTCATTCTCTCATAACAAAGATCCACAGTGGCAACCATGATTCATGGTTTTACTGAAATAAAACAGCTCTCTGGTGAAGATAAAGTCAGCAGAGCTGACACAGCAGCAGGGGTCACAGCTAACTGGTACTATGATTAATCGTTGTCAGGATTTCATCTAGCAAGGACCTTGGCACAAATTAAGATCAAGCTTCTCCCACCTTGCAGGAGCAGCTCAGTGCTAATAGCATGTACTTACCCAGAGCTCTCAGTGGGTAAAGGTTGCTCAGCCTTTGAGCTTAAGCATGATAAAACACAAGACAAGCAGAGAGATGAATTGGGATTTCCTCACAGATAATTAGCAGAGATCATCCTGATACATTTAGAAGCATGGCTACTGGAATGGTGGGACCTCTGAGCTTTGCAACATAGCCCTGGGGATCTAATACCCATAGGATAACATGAGGAAAGTTCCCTTGCTGTTTGCTTTCCCAGGCCATTTCCCCTTCAACAGCTGCTTTACTGCAGCTACAACAGGACTGTGACAGATAACTGGAAGAGTGATGGGACTGTGCTGCTTCCTGCCCTTCAGGGAGCTTCATCTCACCCCTGCTGCTGCTTTGCCATGGGAAGGTTTGCCCAGGCTGTAGCTCAGCCAGCATGAAGTCACCCACTAAGTTCAACAACTGGCCACCAGCAAGACACTGCACCTTCAACAAAGCTCCTGTTGGTTATTAGCTGTCCAACAGCTTCTCCAGGGAAAAAATACTTACTAGTTTTTTTTAGTGGACCTGACAAACTTAAGCACTCTTCCAAAATTCATGCATTTTGCCAACACATCACACTGGCCTATGCCAACTTACAATGCCTGTTTTGTAAAAAGAAAAACGCAGCAGGCAGGGGCTTTTCTTTTCCTCTAGTTGTTTCACTATGCCAATGTTTTCATTAAAACAAAAGCAAACAGCAAAATTAGATTACATATACATAGGCTGTGGAAATACAGTGACATTTATCACTATTACTACTTTCTGGATGTTGTTTAGCTAAGGGACCACTGTATTCCAGTCTCAAGACTGAAACTTTAAGTGGCTTGCATTATGGTTCCTGGAGGAATAAAGGACACTCAGGCAGAAGTGATCAGGAAGCAGACTAATTCTATTCCCTCTATGAGTAATACACTCGACTCTTAAATGGATGCTGAGCTGCATTTCAGAGATTTGTGCCTGCCTCCCATATGAGGAGAAAAAATAATTACTAGATTTAATACCAGCAGAAGTACTTTTTCTTAGATGTTCAGCTATTGTTATAGTATTTAGAATCTTTAAAAAAGAAAAAGTGGCTGTCTCTTAGTCACCAGCTGAATTCTGTTAGTAATATTAAATTGAAGCTGTCACTGACTTTTCCCACTTACATAGTCAAGTAACTGGAGTGAAAAAGGACCTAGGAGGCATCACAAGACTGAAGGTTAAAATAGAGGAGAAAACTTATTTTCTATGATAGAAATGCAGTTTTTGGCTTCACTTGTGTACTTGATGTACACTAAAAACTTGCTCAAAACTGGACATATAAAAGACCCTCAAGTTAAACTATTTCTTCCTAATGCTGAACCTAAATCTAAAGTGTTCCCCTGGCACCAGAAGGTAGGAAATAGTGAAGGTAAATCAAGAGTCTAAGTCAAGGGGCCTGGATCCCAGAAATAATTTAGGGAAATAAACATGACTGTAGAAGTTGTAATTTGTGAGCAACATTTAAAAAAATATTCACAGCTCTGTTCACAATGTGGTTTTGTGCCCACAGATTCTGAGCTGTACCAAAACAAGATTTTACTCTGCTTTTTACCTTGATGTAGGCAAGGGAGCAGATAAAAAGCAAAAGACTGCAGCTGTCAGTAAATCACCAACTCATTTTGATGTTACTCAGAACTGCAATGAAAGAAATCTCCCATTTAGAATGTTTTCACTGCTTTTAGTCAGAAAAAAACAAACCAAACAAAACAAACAAACAAAAAAAATCCCACAGGTTAATGCCCTTGGATTCTCCAGTTGGCAAAGAAGTCAGTGCCATGACAACAGTCCAAGCCTATGATGTGGGATGCTCTGTTACCAGAGATGATGTGAAGGCACCACCAGTCCTTGTAGCCTGAGCCTGCCTAATTCACAAACTTGGTTTCTATACATGAGGCTGCCTTTAGAGGATGTGGCTTCTAAACTGTCTCCTCTCCTGCCTCTTCAATTCACTGTCAAGCAGAAACACTGTGCACTCAAGTTAGGAAAAGCCAATGACAAAGCTGAACATGAAGCCTTAGTTACAGTTTAATATGGATCATATTCTACACATACGCTTCTCCAAAGGCCCATTTCATTCTCCCATTCATTAGCTCACAGTGTTTACAGCTAGAAAGTTTATTTAGAATTACCAAATAGGCTTTAAGTCTAACGATGCCCAGGCTATGGCTATTTGCCATCATATCCCAAGTTTCCATTCCAGCTCTTCTTAATTAGAAATGGATTATTTCTGCCAGGGGAGCTAGAGAGAGAAATCTGCCTTCACTTGGCACTTAGGCCAGAAATGCTATTGCTACTTCTGTCATAATTGTCTGATAGCCTTTATTAGTTTGTATTGATCTGACCCAATCCATGTCTTTGGATGCTTTCTAAACCTCTGGTTTGATTTAGTCTAAAATGAAATAGATTTTGCCTCATCCTTTTTTAACCCAGCACACCCCTGAAGTGTATAAAACCAGCTTCAGCTCTTTTACAGTTCAGTTTCCTCTCTGTGACAAACTTAATATTAGCTCACTGTTACACGCCTCCAGGGCCAAGCCCCTGCACTCCAGCTGGAAAGACTAATAAATACTTTGAGACCCCCCAAAATAAATAAATCACAGTACAACTACAGCTACAACTGTTCATTGCAAATTTCTCTCTGGTGCTGCTTATCTGCTGATCCCAGCCTCCTGTCCCATCCCAGCCAAAGCAACAGCAACCACCCAAACCACTTGGTTCAGGGATGCAGGGATGAGCTCTGTCACATCTCAGGGTGTGACACAGAGGCTGACTTTACAGGCTGCTTGCTTCTCTCCCCATGGGTAGTTAAGGGGACAAACATGCAACTGGTTAACTGCAGGACAGGCAGATGCTGTGGGTTGTTATCAAATTTGCCCATTACTGTTGGTTGCTGTTGGCACGATTTTGTTCCATACTTCATGGTGACTCCAGCAAATACCTCCCACACTCCAGGATTCAGCTGTTTCCTCTGTATTTTTAGCTTACACAGATGCTGAAATCTGGACAGTTTATTTCTAAACCCATGTTTTCAGCAGTCATCCACTCTCAGTCATCCACCCACAGGAATGACACCCTCACGTTAACAGTTTCTACTCATGTTCTCAATAGAGATGCCAGAATTATTGATAAATTTATCATTCGCTTAATTAAAGCTTTTGCCTTTCTAAACTTTGGAGTTTTGGAATGGTTAAGGATGATCTTCATTTGAAAGCTGAATTAGAATAACATAGGGTATGACTATAAAACATGACAGCCCTTCCTAACGTAAGCCATGTATAGAAAACTGTATAGCAAAATACAGAGTATTTTCCTCTGGTACAATTAAGGGGCGTGTTGCACAAAATCAAGCTGGAGTCAAAGAGCAAAAATTATGGAATAAAAGTGCACATCCGTTGTGTAAAGGATTCAGGAATTCCTGAACAGCTGTTCCAAACTCATTCCACATCTGCATCTCATGGCTAAATGGGCTCACTCACCAGGGGCCAAGAAAGAGCTGATGGACCCAGCTCAGCACCACCCACACACAGCAGTTCTGCTTCTACTATCAAACAGGCTCATTTCATGCTCAGGAATTTATCTGTACAGTACTTCATGAAGGCATATGGTCAGCAGAATGCAAACAAACATAAGCTTCAAAGCAGTTTAAAGGCTTTTGCTTGTCTCAGCTGGAAGGTGATGATATCCATGGATGAAGCATGGCTTTACTCACACTTCCAATCTGTTATGGGGTTAATTTAGACACCAAGTGTAACCACCACCACTCCAAAGAAAAGCTATTGTGCTTGTGGTAAACCCTGCACGAGATTCCAGCTCTCAAGCATCCTGGATCCTAACACCAGGTTTTCCTCACATGGCTTTTGCAAATCATCTTCTATCACTCTCAGTGGCTGATGGTGTGAAGCCATTTTATTTTCCATTGCAACAGATGCAAATAGCAGACAAGCACAGTTAGTTAACTGCCTGAGACAAATCTACAGCAGGATAATGAATTGCTAAGTTACCATGAAAAACTAACTCCCTAGTGCTTCATAATCCCAATATACGTATGCTGGGGGTCCAAATCCTTGCCAGAGGTTTGTATTAGAAATTACCAACCTAAATGGCTTCTGAAGAACAGCATTTCTAGATGATTTTTCAAGGGGAATTTAAAATGCTTTTTTTTTTTTTTCTCTAATTTTCCTGCTCAGGTCTTCCCAATTAGCAGTTAGTTGCAAAACATCAACCTGGGTGATAGAATTATGTAGTGCTTAAATTCTGAATACTGAACAAACAATAAAAGGATAGGATCTCCTGTTTTGTTTTGAATTCTAAACCCATAAACCTTGCTTGCATCCAGAATTTTCTGTTTAATATTCATTGCCCTGATTGTTCCATCAACACAGATACTCTACAAACTTATTTATTTTTAGTAATAAAGAAGTGATGATTGCTGTCTCAGGTTCCTTTCACCCCTGCATGAGACTCACTGTGGCACAAGGAAGAAGAAGAGTGTGGGTGTGTTAACCTGGACATGGGAGAAGCAAACATTTTCATGGATCAGTTGGCAGAGGCTACTGAATAATCTCCGTTTTGGCTCTCTGGACTTAGACCTGTGAAGCCAAGGACCTGCCACCCAGAAACAACAGGAGAAAGCTAGGAAACAAACTATATCCCATCTGAATGTTAATAAAAGCCCTGTGGATTAATAAAATGAGCTGATAAGAGTCCCAACACACCATCTCCCATCAATGCTAACTCTACTGATTTCTGCAACATCAACTCTTAATGAACCAACCTGATTTTGCAGCTGAGCTGTCTGAAGTTTGGAACATCAAGCAGTTTCTGAAGTGTGAAAAAATGCTTTAAAAGTCAAGAGTCAGTGCTAGCAATAATTTGTTCAACTTCAGAAGCTTGAAATCACTTGAGCATAGCTTCTCTCCTATTACTTGAAGGTTCAAACACAGCTGCAATTCCAGTTACATTTTTATTGACAACTAATTTTTATGGACTAGTTATATTTATTTTCTTTTGGAATTAACAGACTGTGGGCTTTGATGAATTGGTGTTGATTAATCACACCTTATGAAAATCACATACAGCACAGAAGTTTGCCTGATACTTGGTTGATAATAAATTAGATCAAGGCTGCTATCAATAAACATTTGTGCCATCATCCAAACTTCACAACAAATAAGTACCCCATAAGGTACAGTAAACTAAGGAGAAACACTCACTTAAAACCAGAAACACTAAATCAGAAATGAGCCTTTTATTAATTGCTTCATTATCAGCATGGAAAGGGATTTTGTGTGTACATCTCCTCACTGCTTTCCCTAGAGCCTGGCAACGGGGTGTTTTCCCCTGCAGGTCCCATCTTCACTTGTGGAAGGAGAAAACTTTTTTTTGCAATTTTTTTTGCAATTTTTTTGTTGTTGTTTTTGCAAACTTGATTTTGCAATTGAGGTGACAAAAAGGCACTACAAAATCTTGTCCCCAGCTGTCAATGACTGATGCACAATTCCAAGTACCATCTGTCTGCTATCATCTAACCTAAAATTCAGCTGCAGAGACAACTCAGCAAACATGCTGGAATAAATTTGCACAGTGGCATCATTACAGAACATTCCCTAAACCTAAAGCATCTGATTTCCAGCAGTGTTCTGCATTTAAGAGCAGAGTTATGCTAGACATACACACACATCATCTCATTGACAATAATTAGAGTACAAGTACTCCCTTGGCTTTTAAAATTACATAGTTTTCAACAAGTGAAAATTTGCTCAAGAACAAGTCCAACCTGATCCGACAGCTACTGACACAGAAGTCATCTCAGCATTGTAACCTGCCAAAAGAGAGGCTTCACTGACACATTACAAAAAAACCAGCATCACTCAGATGTAACTTTCCTACCTATTCACCTAGAATATATAATTTTTTTAAAAAGGAAAGGAAAAAGCAAAGAAGTGCTCTGACATGTATTCAGAAGCACTGGGTACATAATAATAATTTTTTTAAAATTAAGAAATACCATTGGTAAGGGCCTCGTTAACAACATTCCTGCTCTTGAACAGTATTTTCATGTGCTTATGCACCTGTAATTTCCTAAGCATTTCTGCACCCATGATTGTATTGCTCTACCTGGCAAGCAACAGAATCTGTAGATCTTGTGAGCCCTGTTAGCAAGGAAGCCAGTTGACTACATCCTGAATTTTAGACTTAGGTGGTTTTGCTTATAGCTGAGAGGTTCCACTGCTGCTCTGATGCCTCCCCCAACTCATGCTTCCATTTCCCCACCTTCTCCTTTCCAACTTTCCCCTGCTAAAGCTCTACCTTATGCATTTAAAGTTGGTTCTTTTGGATCTGTTGACATTTTTATTTATTTTCAAGGTAGGTAACCCCTTTCTTTATTGATCCTGGAGCTCATAGTTTCAGGTGGGCAGTCAACTATCTACCAGAGGGATGGCAGGAACTATTGGTAGTAGTCAGGTAACTACTGGCAGCAAGCAGAAGAGACGACACAGAGAAGACCAAAAGCCAAATCTAAGCAAAAATATCTTTGAAGATATCATGCATGTAAACAACCAAGGGTCTTGGGAAGCTGCTAGAGGGTGGGCAACTCTTTGCTACTGCAATCAATCACACCAGAAAATTCAGTTCTCTTTTTGTGCTAAACCTAGGGCTGCTGTCAAAAAGGACAAGTTGCTTCCTTTCTAGCTACATCGCTTCCTGAAGAGACTTTCTCCTCCATATTTCTCATTAAGTTAATGCCAAAGGGACAGGGCCACAAGAGAGATGACACTCATTGCAGTGACAGATTGAAAGAGCAGTGGAGAAAGAAAGTGGTATCTTGACACAGTTCAGCCATCAAGTCATTATTTACGCCAGAAGAAAAGAAGAAATTATGATTACAAGAGCAGTTAGAAATTATCATTATCACATCTGAAAATAATAAAAAAATATATAAATAAAGCCCAATACTTCAAAAATCCAGCCCATTAAAAGTTGCAACGAGTTGGTGAAGCAGAGACGCAATTTCAGACTTGCAAAGTGATGAATCATTTGAAACATGTTTGAGTTTACAAGTAGTTATCCAGCAAAAAGACTAAGGAGAAATACATATTTAAAAAAAAAAAAAAAAAAAGCTGCAAAGAACTTGTCTTGGTTTGTTTGGGTTTCTGATAGTGACAGAGACTGAAATAAGAGTAAAGTTGGGGAACTTAGCAAGCATTTTCACTCAGAAAAGCTGTTTTGCCAATAGACGGCGCATTTTTATTTATTTATGTTTAAGAAGGGTTGCTCTAGGGTCTTGGTACTCTTATCTGCATTTTCACTGCATCCTCCCTGTATAATGAGACATCTGAATGCATTCCTGGGAGCCAAAACCTGATCAGTCATCTCAGTTCTACTCCGATTTCCTCTGCAGGAAGACATCCCTTCTGCACTTATTTGCTCATCCACAGAGGCAGAGATAGAAACATCAATCCTTTGGTGGGTGCAGCCTGTTTCAGTGAGTCTTTAATTAGTGTTTGTGAAGTGCTGGGAAGGCAAGCTCTCAAAGGGAGAGCCAGTAGCAGCAGCAGCATTTTTCATTTGACATGCTTATTTAGCACACTAGAAATTACAAAGCAGCCCTGTTGCAGTTGACCCCAAAGTCAATGCTGAGAGAGGATGCTCCCCAGCTTGGCTTTCTCTCAGCATAACTAATTGCCATCTGGTCTGATCTCAATCAAGAGCCAGCAGCAGGATACATGCACTAATCCCAGTAAACATAATCATACCTGTATGATTAGAAAGCTAAAACAAATAGAAAAAAAAAAAAGATTGCTGGTTTGAGTTAGGACAGAACCAGTTTTCTTTCTAGTAACTTTACTTTTCAGTTCAATCTCTTCTGAGAAGCTGCACTGAAATTAATGGCATCTTTTTGAGTCAGTGTCTGCTTCTAGGACTGATAAGGCTCCATATCTACAGTTACTTTTGGAGAATGGTCTGCTGATCCAAGGCCACTGCTTGGTTCTGAGGAACAGCTTATGCTCCAGAAACATAAGGGAGTAAGGAGGTCACACCTGAGACCCTCATTTGGGGAGGAGCAGACCAGACAGGTGGCCAAAACTGACCAGAGTATTCCATCCTATACACATCATATTCAGTATAAACTTCATGAGGGTTAAGCTCTCTTCATCCATGGCCAGTATCCTGAGAGGATTCTGTCCATTCATCTGCCTCTGATCCCAGTCTGTGCCCTCCTGAATCCATGTGTTCCTGCATTCCTTTTCATGTTGACTCCAGGTGCTATTGCAAAACACCTAGAAAAAAATGGATGAATTTACTGTCATCCATAATGGAGGGCCAAGACATAAAAGAAGCCCAAGCAGCTACCAAAGAACACAATAAATCTGTAACTGGGATTGCAGTCAGTAAAGAAGACAGCTTTCCAGAAGTGTCAGGAGCCAGTGGTCCATCTTCCTTCAGTGATTTAATTCCTTGCAATCAAGTGAAAACCTTCTAATACTTTACTTTTTGCCCTCAAGGGTGTGGTTAAAATTAAGCTGGTTTTAGTGGATGCCAAAGAATAACTAAAAAGTATAAAATCTTTTTTCAGAATCAAAACATTTTTAAAACTGATGATGGTTACAATCACTAAATGGCAATACTTCACATGTAGTATTTGTGATAACAAAATACTAGTGATATAACAAAATATTTGTGGTAACAAAATGAAATAACAAACTTTTCTACCCTAACTGCTTTTCCTATTTATATTCTGCACCACTATTAAAAGGAGGCTTGTGTTCTCCACCAACTCACTTGTTACCTAGAGCTCTCCTTCTTGTGCTTGGATGGGCAGTCAAAGGAGATTTTTACAGCTGTGAAACCTTCCTTGAGTTCACACCTGTGATAACTGCATCTGGTCTTGAGAATATTTGAGGTTGCAGATGTTAGCTGAAATTCTAATGTATTTGTACATTTCTACATTTTTTTCCCCTCATGCAGTTTTATTTCAAGTAAAAAACCAAGCTAATTCTCAAGGAGGAGCTGTGAAGCTGCTTGGTCCTGTTCATTGGGATTCCAGTAAAGGCCTTTTCTTCTTTAGGAATGGTACATCTTGGCCTCACTGACATACTTGTTGATTTAGTAATTACTAGTTCAAGAAGAACCAGTCAAAGCAATTTAAGCCACCCTGTGGTAAAATATAATTGTGTGGCTCAACTGCCATGAGGACTTAAAAAATCACAGCTGTTTCTGAATAGTCATGAGACTTGGATCTTAGTTTGGACTTGCCCATCTCAGACATTTAAGGGTATGGCTTTTACTTGCCACCCAAAAATAGGAAAATCCTGAGCATATTCTTCTTTGAACTGAATGGAACTTTTTTCCTTTTCAGAACAGTATCGAATAGCTGTGCAGTTAGAATCTGCTTTCACAAGAAAACATTGTATGTCTGCAATAGACAATTTAATATAATCCCTAAATACAAGCATGTGAGGGTGGGAAAATCAAGTTTACAAGACCCTAATCATTATATATCAGATATCTAGTAGAGTACATATTCTGAAAGGAAATTTACTTTAGACATTACAAGAATAAAACACAGTAGGGAATGTACATAATATAATGTGATGTAATTATTAGAAAAGCTGACAGGGGATATTAGCCCAGTTTGATTCAATTTCATTTAAATAAGCATTACAAATGCTGCACCCTTCACATAAATAAAAATAGTGGAGTCATTAGGCACTGTTTTGTGAACCATTTCATAAGCACTTTTTTTTCAAGGCTGTTTTTACCACACGTAAGGAGTAAAGATACACAGGATTTGGCAAGTATACTTATATTCTGAGATAGGTAATGCACCAATCTTATCTATTACTGATTATGCCATCTTCCCAAGAAAGGGGCAAGGGAAAACAGTCATGAGTTTAAGCAGAGAAATTCTGCCTAATGTTACAAAACTCATGCTGATGATGGTCAGGCACTGGATTAGGAGTAGAGAAGCAGTGGCATCTCTACCCTTGGGGCTATAAAAAACTCAGCTAGACAAAGCCCTAAGCAATTCCCTCAGTTTGCCCTGGATTTCACAGAGGGGTTAGCCTAGAGGTTTTAAAAAACCCTAATCTAGCTAAAGTATGCCCAAATGCCAAATTATTTTTACACCCTAAAAGTTTCTTACACACAGAAAGACACACTGCAATTTCTCAGCCTTATCCAACAGACTGACAGGTTACATCAGCTTATAAATGGAAAGAATAAAACTTTCATAGTTGGAAATCTATCCATACCAGGTTAAAAGCTAGAGATAAGAATGGAAAATCTACTCAGGTGTATTCCTGTGCCATTCCCTGTGCCACTGGGGGAGAGGATGTAGAGAAACTGAGAGCAAAGGAATTTGGGCCCAGGAAGAAAGGTGGGGGGAAGGTGTTTTTAAGATCTGGTTTTGTTTTCCTCTTTGTCCCACTGTGATTTGTGAGAAATTAAATTGATTTTTTTTTTCTCCCAAGCCAAGATTGCTTTGCCCATGACTGCAACTGGGTGGGTGAACCCTTCCTGTCCTTGGCTTGACCCACAGGTTTTAGTTGGATTTTTTCCTCCCCACTCCACCATGGGGGAACGAGTGAGTGAATACATGCCTGGTTCTTTGGGGCTAGATGGGCCTAAACCAGGACACTGGGACAAATCAGTTCTTTCTTTACAAAAGTATTTGGATGAAGTCCAGTGGTTTTGTTCCCTGATTAACAAGACCTGAGGAAATGGGCAGCAGCATGTTAATTTTCCATGATTTTTCTCTCTTCCCTTTCCAATTCACAACCATGACCACAAAAGTCACATGAGAAGACATAACCACAGGCAAGAAAAATCATTCCCACCAGTGCTGAATATTTTAGAGTTTAGCAAAGCAGGAGGGAACACAGAAGCCATCTGTAAGTTACAGTCTTTTAAATCCTTCCACAGAAAGGTTTTCCTGTGGGCTCTCTCCACAAGAACATCAGCTCTGCAGAAGCATATCAGCAAAACTAAATTTCTCCCTTCATTGAACATTGATGAATCCTGCTACCAAGGAATAAATACATTTTTAAGGAAATAATAGTAGGTAGTCTTGACTAAGGATGTAGCTATGCTTTAGTGCCTGATGTAAGCCACAGTAAAGATTTGCTGCTTAAAAAACAGTGGAAAATCTAGAAAAGAAACTGCATGGAATGTAATAAAATTCCTGTCAGGGTAAAGAACTGGATCAGAACAGCAGAAATGATTATTGGGATTACATTCTAGGAGACAGAATAGACCAACACAGAGGCAGGAGGAAAGAAAGAAGCACCTGGGAGTTAAAGCAGCATCATACACAAAAATAATCTTTTAAAAAGGCAGTTCCCATGTTTAGAGCTAGAAATGGAGAATGAAAGAAGGCAAAACTGAAACAAACTGTTTCTATCATACTTAGTAGGAAACACCCTGTAGTATTTTCTAAAGAAATATTACACACAAGGGTGGCTTTCTACAAGACTAGGGCAACACAACAAACTTGAGTAATGAAGCAGAAGATTCCCTTCTTTAAGAGGAATGCAAGCAGCAATGTGTATTTGGGTTCAGTTCATCAAGTGGACAGGAGTCACCACTTGAGTGTGGCTATTTCTGAAGATGCTCATGAAAATTCCCTGGAATGATACTGGAGCAACAGAATCCTCCTGGAGAGGATTCAGCTCCATTTAAGCACAGCACCCTGGAGGTACTCACTCCTCTCACTTGGCTATACAGGGAGCTTAAAAAACTTAGATGTAGAAATGCACCCTGCAGATAAATCAAGTAATACTGTCTTTGCTAGCCACAGCTACTGAATGAGCATCAGAAATACCTCTTTACATCCCATTCTGGAACTGGGAATACATTTTTTCCCCATATAAGATTGGGTCTGACTGTATTTAGTGGGTTTGCTGACCACAGAGTCCTAGCAGTCAGTCAGTATTGTGCCCATTGCTCCCATTTCCAATCAGATATTCAGGAAATGCATGAAGCCACTGATCTTCCTGATTAAAATCATATTTTTACCTTTCTGTGTGAAATCTTCCTTGCCTGCAGAGATAGTTTTTCCTTTATTCAATACTAACTAGAAAGTGATGTATACTCCAATAAAATGCTACCCACAGTGAACAAAGAATATTTTTCACCCTCAACTCCTTTAGCCTTTCCACTACTGCACTGATTTTTTAAGTCATACTTTTGTATGTATGGGAGTACTGCTCAAGAGGTAGATTTTCAGTGCAGCATCTCGGCACACTAGGCAGCAGAATTTAGAGTTCCCTTTAAACTTCTCCTGTTGTCCAAAACTGGAAATCAATCTACATATCTATCTTCCATATGAGCTCTTATGTCTAGATTTCAATTACATTTAATGGAAGAGTATTGTATAAAAAGAGAATACAAGTTTTCCTGAGTGTTGTTTAAGTAATCCTACCACTCATGCATTAAAAATTAGCCAATCCTCTATTCAAATAAATGCTAACCTCATAGTAAGAAACAGTAAAATTTATCTCTTAAACCAAAGGTGTACTGTGGCAATCACTGTTCTGCACCCCATTTCTTTTCAGCAAATTCAGTCTGATTGTTTATTGTTGAAAATACAGCCAATACCATTGTCAATTCTGTTTGATCACCCCATTAAAAACTTTTCCATTCTTTCTATTTCAAAAAGAAATAGGAGGCTTGCAAACACATACCACTGTGCAAGCTAAGAAATTTGAGAACACACACAGGCATTGAATTTTAGTCTAGAACTTAAAATTAATCAATTTGTTCCACTGAGTGCCCCATTTCTATCAGATGAGTCCCCACTAACTGTTCAGTTCAGCTCAGCTCACTTTATAGTTTAGCTCCTTTCTGCTTTATAGGTTAAGATCACATTCTATCAAGGAACCAAGAGGATGGGTTGCTGGTAAGATCACAAATCTGATTTTAATATGCCAGAACATTTCAGGAAGGAGCACAAGAGTTAACCTAAAAGTTTACCAACTTTATTTTCTTTCCCAGAAGTCCTGGGGGCATAAAGCCACAAGTTTTCCTCACTGTAGCAATACAGATGGAATTGATGAAAAATAAACCCATGAAGTACAGCAAAGTAAGGGTTGTCTGTGAAATAATTCTGCCAAAGATTAAAGGACAATTGTGCTCAGTTGTAGGACTAAAAAGAAATTAGTTTTCCAAGGAAACTGTCTGCATCAGATGTATCTAAATTTATCATGGGAAGCAGAATGTTCTGTGCCTTATGAGAATTCAAAGGCACTCATCAGAGATTTGCTATCTTATTCAAAATAAAGCACAGTATTCCTTAAGCAGTATCAGCAGCTTTTTTCCAAGTCCAGCAATTTCTAGAGCTACGTCCCATGCACAACTCTGCCATTTTTAACAGGTCAGAAAGACAGGCAAGTGGAAACTTGCAGGGAAGGGATGGGCACTGAGTCAGAATAATATACATTTTTATTTCCCAAAAGTGTGCAATAAAGCAGGACCACAGAGACTCCATGAACACATCTATGAACCCTGCTGGTATTTCCTGGGAGGTAAAGGGCAAGGTTTGTAATGGTACCAATTTTAAAGTAACAGCTTTAGGTTTAAAAAGATTCAGTGAGAAAATGGGATCAAGCATAAAACACCAGCTGAGAGATCTGTCTAGTTCAGTATGCAATACTCAGTAATGGCAAATAGAGAATTTCTAGGGAAAAGTATGAAGAAAATGAAACATATTTTGCAGGAGTTGCTTCCCACGTTTCAGTTCTTTGTTCTGAAATTTCCTGAACCACAGTTGGTATCTTTAATAGTCCAAGATATTCCTCTATTATTGTATCTAATCAGTTTTGAACACCAGAAAACTTCTAGCATCTGCAAAAGCCTGTGGCAAGGAATTACATAGATTAGCTCTGTATTTGGGGTTGGTTTTGATGTGTTGGTTTTTTTTCACTTTATTTTCAACTTGCCATAAGCAAGTGCAATCTTTGCACATCAATATTACAGAAGCTATGGAGAACAGTCCTGACAGCTTTTTTTTTTTTTTTTTTTTTTGCCCAAATTCTTAAGCTTCAGCCCTATTTTATGCACTTGAATTCACAGATTATTTTAGAGTTGCTGAATCTTAAATTACCAAGTATAACAAATATTGAGATCATCTGTTTCTTCAGACAAGGAAAATCCTCTCAATAGATTAATTACCTTGACATTTCTGTTATTTGCACAGAACTTCCATTATCTGAAGCTATCTGGTAGACCCCATTACATCTCTATAATTGAAATTCAGCTGTAATTGGCTGTTGCTCTAACAACCAGACTGGTTGGAGCAATTAGAGTTCTCTTTGGGTTTAATCTTTACCACTGTTAAACCTTTCCTAATTGCTAGCAGTATTGCCTTTTGACAACTCTCCTGTGGGAAAAAATAGAGAAAGGCAGCTAATTATTTTCATTGTTACTACTTGGCTTTTTTATTTTTTTTTTTTAAATTCTGTTTCTCCTAAATCTGCATCCAACTTCCAAACTTTTCTGGGAAAATTAAAAACAACTGAATTAGTTCCACATCCCACCCAGGGAGCTGCTTTTCTCTCATTTAAAATTTGCCTATACAGCTGCATAATACTATGCTGGATATTTAGTCTACCAGCATGTTTTAGGATCTCAGGAAACAGGTTTAGTTGATTCATGCAGTAGCAGTGCTGTCCTGATAATCACAGAGTCATAGAATTTTCTGGGTTGGAAGGGACCTTAAAGCTCCCCCAGTCCCAACCCCCTGCATGGGCAGGGACACCTCCCACCAGCCCAGGTTGCTCCAAGCCCCATCCAACCTTGGACACTGCCAGGGATGGGGCAGCCACAACTTCCATACACTCACCACTTACAGCTCTTTCAGTCCCCTTTGTACACTTCCTGCTGTTATTAACAGTTCTCCAGACCTCTATCTATTTCTAACCAAAAATCACATTTGCAGCTGATGCAAATCACATTTCTATCACATGGCTGCTTTTGTTGTCTCTCATGGAAATGCACAAGAAGTCTTTAAATTCCCACTGGCAGTAATTTTGGGTGAGTTACAGTAGGAGTCTCATAGTCTTCCCAGCTGTACAAGAAATAGCAACCCTGTATTAACTGGTATAAAGAGCACTAGACTTGCAGTAACTTCTGGTACTGAGACTACTTCTAAATCCAGCCAATTCAATATCAAAGTAATATAATTCAAGGCATTGTAGAACTTGCCAGACAGTAAAGTACATACTTACTTTTAAGATCTCACAGTCTATTGCCTTTGACCCTTCAAAAAATGAGTAAATAAAATTCAGCCACAGATGCAGACATAAATTCAAGAAATAAAAGTCACTAAACTTTTACAGCAACGAAAAAAGGGCAAAGTGAATTCAGACACCCTCTGAATGGAAAGGAAAGCTCTTCACATTCAGAGGACATCTGCATTCAATATTCTTTAAGAAAAAAACATAGCTAAACATCATTATGAATGGAATAATGAGATATTATTTAAAAAAAAAACCTGAACAGGAAGATCTCAACACTAAAAGAGAGACACTTAATGCAGCATTTGCAGACAAATCTCTAGTGCAGGAAAGGGTTCAGTTAATGAATTATGGTTATATTTAATTCAGTTTTTCCCTTCACAAAGAGACAAAAATGCAAGCACTGTGTAGCCATCAGACAAAACCATCCAGTACACACCTGGTTTATGCTGAGAAGAAGACCTTCAGTTGCAGAAGGAATGGCAGTAAGGTGCACACCACATTCCTTTTCTTGGAATCAATACAATAGTTCCTTCATGCCCTCCTTTGAAAAGTCACATAAAGAGATGGTGCCCTTGTAACTCTATTAACTCAATACATCAGGAAGAGTGCTAATGTATTTTTCTTGATAGTTCAGCTTTTAGACCCAGAATAGAGTGCAAAGAACTTTTCAAAGAAAAGCCTCAAAGAAAAATAACTGCTCAAGGTCAGTGGGCAATCAAAAGGGAAGCTTTGAGTACAACCCTGGGCTCTGAACTCCCCCTAAGCAACAAATTAAAGGCCACTCCCCTCTCCTTACACACATGCTTCTTGGGGATCATTTCTCTTCTTGACCCTCTTTGCAGCCCCCAAGCTGTTCAGTAGATGGGCATTTGCTTTCCTGGCAGCTCCTGTGTTGCTCATGCTTTCCCACCGGAGTTATTCATCACTCCTTACCTCCAGAGCACAGCTGAGGACCTGACATGGCTTCAGCTGAAACAAGCAGCAAAACCCATCCAAATATTTGCTAGAAAAGGAGCTGGATGCAAATCGGCAGACAGTTATTTTGCTGTAGTTCATCCCAGAGGTACTACATGAAAAATGTTACTGAATAGAAAAGGGTCTTGGTCTTGGAGTAACACTATTCTCTCCAGAGCATAAGAAGGCACTCAGGAATCAGAAAACAAGCAACTGGGGATAGTTTTCTTTTCTCTTATTCTTCACAGACACCTTCTATCTCTCCTTGGAGTCCTTCAGGAGGCTGTGGTGTTAAGTGCAGGTT
This sequence comes from Phaethornis superciliosus, assembly GCA_023637945.1. Classification (NCBI taxonomy): domain Eukaryota; kingdom Metazoa; phylum Chordata; class Aves; order Apodiformes; family Trochilidae; genus Phaethornis; species Phaethornis superciliosus. The sequence continues at coordinate 42,890,826 of JAJQWJ010000005.1, forward strand.
GGTGCCAAGGATTAAGCAGGACACAGAAGGTGACACCTCTGAGCTATCTCCAGGCTGTGCTTTCTTAACTTCTCAGCAGCACTGAGAACCACCTTCATCAGCTGCTTCAAGTTCCACCACTTGTTCAAGTCCTTGTTTACAGACACCTTTTTAGTCAATCAGCTCAAGGAGTAAAAGCTGTGAGAAGCAAATCACTTCAGCTGTAACAGCAGCAAGCTCTGTTATTTGTTTCCACTGGCAAACAGTCAAGGAGGGGAATGAAATGAAATTTGGCTTCCTTCTTGAACTCTAAAAATGGATTTCTGTTGCTGCTTCCACATCCATTTGAAGTTTCTAAACCCTAAACCCTACCTCCAGTATTTGTTGCTGTGTTTCTCTGAACAGATGTTACACACCAAACTTCTGGAAGGAGTTGTGTCTGCTCAGTTCCCCACCTCACCAACCACACACAGGTAAGCATCAGTGCTGTTGAAATACAGGCCAGTTCCAACAAGGAATTTCATAACCATAGCAGAACCAGGATGAACAGCAATAAAGATATTGAAGTGGCCTCAAGACTGAGCCCTAGGTACCACCACCTGTAAAAGGCCATCAGCTACTTCTAACTCCATTCACCACAACCCTTGGGCCCTGGTCACCCAGGCAGTTCTTTAGCATGACTTCTTTTTTTTGTTGTTTTTTTCATTTGCTTTTGGTTTTTGCTTTTACCAAATCCTAAGGATTTTTCCTTTGTGCTCTGTACCTTGACTCATTGCTTTTCTTCTCCACTGTCCTCTCTTCCTCCCTAATTATGTATCTGTGGAAACAGCCCCCAGATATGCAGCTCCCATTTGTGTTATTCTGTATTTAGCCTGTAATGTGTGGCTTCAAATGCAAGAGACAAAACTGTTTCTTTAAATAGAGATGTATCTTCTGACATCCTGTATCTTGACCATGAAAAAGGCAAAACCAAACTACCAGAGCAACCAATGACCACTAAAACTGTAACTGTCCTCTTACCTTGACTGGATAGATAAATGGATGGGTGCCAAACCAGTAAAGTATTTTTTTCCAGAATTTCTGAAGGATTATATATTTTAATACAAGTCATTTAAAAATCATCATCATATCAACTAAAATTACTTTTAATTCACTATATAATTAAAAATTCTGCACCTAAGAAGTGGTTTTATTTTAATTTTCTGCCACTTTCTGTGGATTAAATTAACAATATCTGAAAACCCTACAAATTCCAAAAGTACCAAGCTTTTTATGGTCTAGAAATTAAAGTGATTTAGTTTTCTTTCACGGTCTTTGTTTAGACCAAACTGAAGTATAAAATTAGATTTTGTAAAGCAATTGAGATAGAAACTGTTTCAGGTACTCCATGGATCTCACCCTGGGTATTTTATGCCCTTTATGTCATCATATGGACAAGTGCACATTTTGCATGGTTTTGCCACAGGGCTTAAAGAATGATATTTAACTTTCCTGCCTCTGAATGCTAAAAAATTCTGGAGCTAAGAGACATCTGATTGCTGGCATGTTTTTAAAGGAAAATGAATGGGTCTGCTAAGAAAAGAGAAACAAATCACATATCACAGTGTTATACAGCAAGCATCAATACAAAGTTGCTGTACACAGGGGAGTGGTAAAGTCAGAGAAGCACTCTGCCAGCTTTTAGTAAAGCAAATACAGGAGATGAGAACACAGCAGTCTGGCACTTGCTGGTGACATTCATCAGTAAAAAAATCTTTCCTTGAAGCATTATCTTCTGTAACACAACACTACAACTACAATCCCTTCTACACCTACAAAGATTCTCAGACACCATGGCTGTGGGGTGAGATAAAGAAAAATATGTAAGCAAATAATGGCCAAGTGGGCTTGTACCATAAATACCTGCTCCAGACAGCATGAATAAAATGGAGGATTCAAGAACTTGGTCTTATTCTCTTTGCTGAAGTCAGTTTTCTCAAATATGATTTCATTCTTGTCCATTTGCAGTCACTCACCTCCTGCAGTGAGAAAAGTTAGGGAGTATAAGATTTTAATTTCAGTGCATCTCCATGTTTTCCAAAACAATGATGCTTAAGATGCTTCTGTGTTACACCCTGTTTTGTGCTGTTACAAGAGCTGGCAGACAAGACAAGAAACAAACCTCTGTTGGAGTAAGTTTCCAAGGTAGTGAATATTTTTCACAGTATGAACAGCTGAGAAATAGGACTGTGCAGCCTCCACGTGCTACCCTAGAAACAGAAGTGAAAATGCAGAAAGGTGAGCAATTTGAAACAAAATTCCCAAATTGCAGTGATTTCTATTCACAAACCTTTGCTGAGAAGAGATGGCAATCAAAGCTACTACTTCAGTATTCTGAAACAACAATGTGAACTCGTTGAAGAATCCACTGTTGTCTTCAGGGAGGACATCTTGTCACCCCTAAGCTATTTATCTCTACTGGAAAGGCTTTATCTCTACTGTTTTCAGCTTTATCTCCAATCCAACAATATCTTTTGCACCATTTGAGCTAATAATACCTATAAGACCAACTATTATACATAAAGAAAAAAGGCATGGCACTCCCATTAGAGTCTCTTTATATAATGACAATGTTGGGAAATAAAATGGTTTTTCTCCCGAAATGACATGGAAGAGTCATCAACTTTAGCTTACTCATTAGCCTAGACCAAATCCATACTATTAAAAACAATGGGAGCTGGATTTGCTCTACAATTGAGATAGATGATTGTTGTTCTTGATTCAATGTAACAATAACAGAGAGCACTTGCAGGGTGTTTCTACTTACATTTTCTAAAAAGCTTTATAAACATTAGCTATTTAATTCACAAAACAACCATTCAAAGGGCATGATTAGTAGGTCAATGCCTAAAGAACACAATACAGACATATTTTCTTTAACCCTGCCTCATGCTTTGACTTCCACATGCTTCTAGCATAAATCTCTGCTGGAAAATCATTTGGATAATTACTGTGAATTATTGTTAGGGAGTTTGTTTTTCTCCTTCAGCTGCAGAGGTGAACCATTTAAAAGCCAGTCTCTCACCCTGTTTGAAAAGATTTTTCTATAAACTAGGGTCTTTGCATTCACACAGCATCAAAGGACAAGCAATGGGTGACCTTGGGAAAGGTGGCCATTCTTCATTCTGAAGGCAGATTCTGTCCTAGCTGGCCTGGACCTCTCTGAGCACAGCCAATAAACACCATGCTAGATCTTATAGACAGCAGCTGCTCCTGCTCCACGTTTCTGTCTGCTCTCAGCCAGCTAAACCTGGCTTTCATATCACGGGATTTGGGGAGAAAGATGCTGTCTTTTTTTCCAAAAGGGAAAAAACAGCTGGACTAACATTTCATCAAAGCTCAGGATTTTTTATCTAATGCCAGTAAGAGCTTGTTTCAGGGGAGGAAGTCCTTCTTTGCCATTAATTCTGACACTTTTGCAGAGGTTTGCTTTAATGCTACGTGGTGAGTTCTGTGTTCCTGCATATCCCCTGGCTGCTTCCTCAAGCCAAGCACCTTTACATTTTCTCTGCTCTCCTCCTTGTCTGTAATCAGCACCGATTTTAATGCAAGGAACTGAAGGTGACTCCTTCAGCAAGGAGGCACTGCACACGGATCATTAGAAGAGCAGTGAGGAACCCTCTCAGACTGCTCACTCGATTCATGATCTTCAGTATCAGAGGGAGGCTGAAAGGAAGGACTGGGGTTTTATTTCCCCAAAGCACAAAAACATAGTAACAAACTCAAACACTGAATTGCTAGAAATGCAGCTTTCTCTCCCAAGAAGTACGATTTGGGATTACCTGAATGACTGTTGTCAAGGAACTGCTCATAATTTTGCTTCACTCCAGGCTCAGATGCAAACACTGGCTCCTAAGCAATTCCACTTGCTGGGCTGATATCAGGCTCCCAGTTCCACATCAGCTGCTCTAAATCAAAATTCAGACCCAAATGCTTTAACTGAATGCCATTACTGAACTGCAAATACCTTCACTCTCCTGAATGATCCTGTATGTGCTTTAGTAAAAAAAATAACACTAATTCTTCTTAATGGTTGCGAGTACATAATTTTCCTTCTCCAGTGTTTTCCATTGACTCCCAGAGCACCTCTTGCAAAATGTCAGCACTTTTTCAATGTCAGTACATATTTTGTTAGTGTTTGATGACTTATTGTTATACCCTTTAATTTATTGTTTTCTAAAAGAAAAGCTATATTGACCTTTTAAGCACTGGGTATGACAGACATAAATGTAAACAGCCTCCTGCCTCTTGGAAGCAAATGCTGGTTTTCCCCCATGTAATTTAGGCTGTCTTCAGTTTTCTCTTATGTCAGTGTAATTCTCAGATGTTTTATCCCAAGAGAATGACAGTCAGTTATGTAATGAAGGTGTTTCTGGCACAGACTTTGTTTTCCAGATACAAGGCTGATTAGAAGATCAAATTAATCAGCAAGTTTGATCATGCCTAATGATTTTTTATGCTGAATTTTCCAGAGAAAAGGTATCTTTATCAATTTCTAATCAATAGTCCTACTACAGCTACTCCTTATAGCTGCTGTTTGCTCTTCATCCACCACACTGCATATTCCTTACAGAGAATATATCCTCTCTATTGGTATATCCTCTCTCATACGTATTTTCCACATGAAGATCATCTCCCTCTGGAAACTTTAAACCTACCAACACTACTCAGTTCCTTTCTATACTTTGTGGTTTCCACAATTCTGAAGGGCACTGCTCAAAACTCCAGCTAAGCCCAACAAAGGCTTTCATTTCAAAATTCAGAATACCATCCCAACTAGAAAATAATACAGGATTTAGAAGAAATTAACTCATTTTTATATAGTGTGAAAACAGGTAATATATAATAGGGAAGAGCCTTTTTCTACAGGTTTTGACACTCCATTGCTGCTCCCATTATTTTTTTTTATTTTTTTTAAACCCTATAGGAATGCTTATGTTTTCTCTTAATACTTCAGGAAAACATAATCAGGTGAAGTCATATTACTGCCTCAGATGTAAACAATCAGCTCCTTGTACAACAAAATCCTGCCCCTTCATATCTCATTAGCTGCCAGGAAGATAATTCTAAAATAAATTAATTGATAGAAACCTCAGCTTTCTTCCAGCAGAGCAATTCCTCTCTCTCATATATTCTGATCTGTTCTTTCCCCCAAGGGGTGGCTACTACAAAGATTTCTACAGCCAGCCTGTCTCATCCATCTCTCTCTGGACCTTCCAATTCTCTAACATGAGAACAATCATGACAAGGAACCAAAAATCAGGATTTTGATCTGAAAAGGGAAAGCAATGCACTGAAAATCCTCAGCTTGGGGGAGAAAAGATAAAAACATTCAAGCCTTCTCATTTGCCTTCTGCAACTAAGGTCTAGAATTTTTTTTTTAATTAGAGAAACTTAAAACCCTGTATTAACAACACTGCATGTACACAGAGTTCTTTTACTACTGAATCAGTCAGTACTGACTCTCATGGAATAAGGTGCTTTTCCTACATACCCTGGGCTGTTGGCCCACCATATCTGGCCTTAAAATATGGCAGGATCAATGTAGATATTCTCAGAAAGCACTGGCTCAGTAGCTGCCAAAATTCAAATAGGATGCTATACACCGTTAGGGTATAAAGAACAAACCACAGCAGTACCACAGTATGAATCTATAATGCAGAGAGAAAAAAAAAAAAAAAAAAAGGATAGGTGTAACCAGAAGATTTGCAGAGAAAGGCAACAATACTTAACAGAAATGAGAGATTTGGTATAGTTTACACATGAGAGGATTTAAAAATCCTCTGCTTGTGAAAGAAACACTTCTAATACATCTTAACTGATTTGCAGAAAATTAATAGAGAACGGTTACTGATTGAGTTTTAGAAACAGAAATATCAGAGAAAGTCAAAAGAAATTATCAGCCACAAGACAATCCTTTCTTTGGCACGGGATATGATTTACTTGTGGATCTCACAGCCAGATGACATAGCAGAAAGTGTAAATAAAATCACATTTGATAGGTCTCAGCATGGCCATAAAACATGGTACCCTAAATCTGATCTCCCTGGTAAGGTTGCAGGACATCACATTAAAAAAAAGCTGGATGGCACACCAGAAGAAAAACTGTATTGAACTGCTCTGGCTATTTATGTATCTGCCATAGAAACACAGGATCCTACAGGGAAGCACTGGTGAAATACCTCAAAAGAAATGAGGAAGAAATGAGCTTCCAAGAAGCTGAAACATCCAACAGCCCAGCTGATGAAAAAATTAGCAAGAGCATCACTCTTAATGTGAAACTCTCAGTGGCTTTTGAAGAAATCCTCTTGGTTGCAATGGGAATCCAGAAGAGTAGTTTACTTGACTGAGCTCCCTTTCTCTTATTAAATCTAGTTTTGCAGATTCTGTGCTAACCAGAAAATCCTCTCTATAGACCCTAGAGCTTTTGGACCTGTTTTAGATCTAATATCACGGGACTAAAGGAGGGATTTCCACTGGAGTGGCTGCTCAGTGAAGTCAATTGTGAAGACAAGACAAAGCTTTATGGATATAGTAGCACCTTTACATAGGATTTGGAGCTACTGCTGGTAATTTTTTAAAATGATAAAATCCATTACCTAAGAGTATACAATTCCACCATAGCCCAAAGGTAGCGAGTACATATAGCAGAAAAGCTTCTTTCAGTTTTCTGTGGTGGGATGGGAGATGATTCTGGGGTTAGCTGATTAATTGCATGAGATCCTTCCAAAAAACAAAGCTTGTGGGACACTGAACATTCTGACAGGAAGGAGCTCAACATGCAGGTGACTGCATGCACTGATTAGCATAACAATATGAATTTGTCAGTCATATAAACCTGGAATGCCAGGCTGAACTGCACTTAAAAAAAAGAACAGTTCAGTCTTCTCAAATAAGAAGTGACAGCAGTGAAAAACACATGTGATTGCTGCAGACTGATGGCAGCTGGGGCAAGGGAGATGTAACAGGGAGAAAGAAAAGCTGAAACTGAAACATCCTATTTTCTGTCCATAGTATCAAACCACTCTTTTCTGACCAAAAGGCTTTGGGATGCCTGAAAAGAGATGGACAGAGCTGAATACTGTGCAAAAAAAGACAGCCTCTGATGTATAGACATGAGAAATTTGAAATTTTGGTCCTAAATCAAGACCGAAAAAATTAATGTAGAGCTTTGATATTCACTTCCAAGTGGAAATTCTCAGAAGTTTAGATTTTAAAACATCACCAACAGCAAAATGTTTTTCTCTGTTTCATTAACAAAATCATTTCAACAGTCCACAAGTCAAACACTTTCATTTGAGGCTTGGAGACAGGAGTAGCATTGAGGCTCTGTGGTAATGGAGGCTGAATAACCTCCTGCTAATGCAAGACAGGGGTCTAAGCAAAGCTGCTCTGTGTTCAAAGATAAAACTGCACCATTTCTAAACCTCACAGTGGACACCTGAGAAAATATATCATTATACAAGCATTAATAGAATCACAGATGCTGTGGTTTTCACTCCTTTCTCCTTCTCCCCCCACCCAAAAAAAAACAAACAAAAAAACCACACAAACAACTTAGTTCATCTTCTAATTCTCTTCAGTGCTGTCTTTCCCATCTCCTGTTTCCCTGCTAGATACTGATTTTTCTTTTTTCCTTTTGTCCTTCCTTTGAGTTTCTTCTGTTCATTTTCTCTCATTCTGAATGGAAGTTGGGTTTAATGGCTGTTGTGGTCCACTGCCCCAGCTCCAGACTACAATTACCTTTTGCTTTGCCTCCTTGAGCATCCCTCAGTAAGAACCAAGAACAAGGAGCAAAACCATTGCTCAGCACCTGGGAACATCCTTCTGGGATGAAAAGATGTTTAATTAGGGCTTTGCTAGAATTCAAAGTACATGTGCTAGTCCAAGATTTTCCTGTCTCTATCTTCTATAAAACAGAACCTGTGTGCTGAAGGGCCTTTCCACCATCAGAATAATCTGTAAATAAATCCATTAGATAACACCCTGAGCACATGAAGTCATGCACAAGAAATAAGTTGCTTCAGCCTACAAATGCTTCCTCCACACATATCCCTACTGCTACAAATCCTGCTTGACAAAATTAAATCATCTGAACAAGGGGGTGAGACAACAAACATTTTATCAACAGCCACCATCTGTATCAGTTTTAAAAGACAAAAAGATTTATAAAACAGCTTTAGCCTCACGTCCTCACTACATGTATGAGAACAAATTATTTTCAGATGATAGTCTGGAGAGAATATGGGAAATTTAACCACAATTTTTGTGATTTTTTCCCTGTCTGCCTCGGAAAAGCTAAAGACTCATATTTGAATTTTAAAAATTCCAGATTTCTGAAATCTTTTTATAGTCCTTGTAGTTACCCTTATAAATACACTGGAGAAGGGTAGTTGGCTCTGGTTTTTTCTATAGTAAAGCTTGATTTGAATACTGGAGGACTCATTTTCATTTATCATTTGGAATGATTCACCTAAAAGGTAAAGAAACTGACTTTAAGACATCTGTGTTTGTATCTGCTCCTGCCTTTGAACCAGGGTGTGCATGCACAGAAAATTTCAAGCTGTCACCCATTTCCTTTGTTGTTTACACAGACAGGCAAGGGTTTTCACCTTTATTTTTTAAAAAGTCCATTATAGCTAGAAGGCATTTTTTAGCATGAGATCACAACCTGGTGCCAACCATAAAGGGATTGTACCAAGAATACAATGTTGTTTACAAATTAATATAGTTAGAAAAATTGTCAGATGATAAACTAACATCACTGTGGATGCACTAACACAGCATGGATGTAGATAATGTCCACCAGCAGCTGTGTGGTACTGACCTGCCCATGGGGTTTAAACCACAACAAGCTCACAATGAGATGGTTATAAAGTTCAGGTAGCCTACAGGAAAGAATAAGTACCAAGTACCCTCATGAAAAATTGCAATTAACATTTTCCAGGAAGTCATGTAAAACAAACAAAAAAACCCTAAATAAAATCATGAAAATCTCCCTCAGATGACAGACAAGAAGGAAGTGACAAATGAGAGAACCAAGACACTGCTGCTGAAGTAATTGTGGAAAAGAGAAAAAATCTTTGGCAACAATGCTTACGGTGCACTGAAAAATAGTGCATTCTGAAGACATGCTTATTACAGTGATGGGTTCCATAAAACTCTGCAGAGGCAGGTCATCTACTGGAATTCAGGGGAGAAAAAAAAAATTATTCTTTCTGCTGAAAACCAACTAACTAGCAGGCCTTCTGACTAAAGAAACTCTATAGTTTAGAAATTGAATGTTTGTAATTAAATGTCATCTTCATGCATCAGTTTTGAGAGTTATTTCTTTTCCACTGGCAGACACATAAGCAAACACCCAAAACATGACAAGGTTCTGCCAAGGTGTAGACCATGACATTGGTTTAGGACATGGAAAAGCCAAGTTCAGATCCTCCCTCCCCATGCACCTCAGCAATCTCAGATGAAAAACTAGATTGTGCAGCAGGCAGGGCAGAAATCTTAGATTCCAAAATGCAGAATGGGAGAAAGAAAATGTATTCCCACATTTGAGAATGTTTTCTTTCTATCCTTTGGTGTGAATACCTATATAGTAGACCTATGATAGAGGACCTATAACAGTAACTCAGGAGCATCTCCCTTTATTAAGTAGCAAACTCAAGAACCCTTCTCATTTTATTTTCCAGGTAACTGTGGAACACAGACATGTCAGTGATCCTCTGTGAATAACATGGATAAAGCTACCTGAAAATCTTATTTCCCGATTTCACTCAGCACTGAGTTAGTATGATTCTCTTCACACCTCCTCATCTGACCAAGGATATTAGAATATGCACTTTATTGGGTATGAATGTGTATGTACAATTTATAATTTATAACATATATTCAGTAACTCCAGGAGACAGAAAAGTCCCCACTAAAATCCACCTTAATTTGGATGCTTGGAAGGAAACAAAACAAAAGAGCCCTGTAGAATACAGAGGAAACTGTGCTGCCAGTAGATGCCTCTTCTATTGACTGCAGTGGACTGAACAGGCCTGGGGGAATTTCAGGAGGAAACAGCACCTACACCTAGTTTCAAGACCACAGGTTCAGAATCTGGAACATTCTAATAAAACACATTCTTTTCAGCTCTGATATATGTGACTTTATAATTGTTGTTAAATGGGAAAAAAATAAACCAACAAAACCCAAAAACACAACTAGGAAAGCCATTTAAAAGAAAAGAAGAATATGGGGAAACATGCATGAGTGCACACCTGGGTGTAAATTGCTAGTTAATCTCATCCATGACATTAAAAAGCCACTTGAGCAGCTGGAGAAAGATGAAAAAGCGGAGGTGATAGAATTAAAATTGCAAATTATTTGTTTCCTACTGCAAAAAATAAAGAATGCACCACGGTGTAGAAGAAAAATATTTAATTCAGTAAAGAGTCTATGCTAATCTGCATCAGGGACTGCAACGAAGAATGCTAAGAAGAAGAATAAAAGAAAAAGATAAAAGAATAGTAACATGAAAGAAGATGAACCACAATACCCCGAGGAATACAATAACCCAAGGGTTATGCTACAACATATCCCATTCCATCACTGCCTTTCCCTCCTCTCCATATACACTGCTGGCAGTAAGAAGAGCCACTTGAATCCACACACTTAATTTTTTCCAAAACATTGCTAGTATTGCACTTTATATAATCTATTTTCCTCTCAAAGTCCTCGATGGCCAGGAAAGCAGATGAATAGGAATTATTTCTCACAGAACAACTCTGCTCTAGAAACTGCAGTTTGACACAGGCACCTCACTGCACCACCTATTCACCCCCTTCAGTCTTGTCCTCTGTGCAGCAGCTAAAAATCAGGAGGCTGAGCTATGCTGGTCACAGCAGCAACCCAGAGTCTTCAGCCTTTCAGGAGGACCTGAAGACCAAATTCTAAATAGCTGATGAAATTCTGCTGTTTTTTTCTTCATCACAGAACGAGTTTCCTTGTAAGAAATGATTTGTGAATACTATGTGTAATTCAGAATAGTCTTCCTTTCAATTTAGCACTATCTACTTTCCCATGTCATCCCTGGACCTCCTGACTTTTACTTTATTCTAAAAGCAGTTTCAGTGAAGTTGGCAGATATCCTACTGAATAATTATCACGTGAGATCAGGAAGAAGACTTCCAAGTTGACAACAAATAATCAGAAACAAACAAACAATCGAGTTCAAAAGAACTTCTCATGATGTGTTTTAAGCCACATCATGAAAAAGCAAAGTGTTTAAAATCCGAGCAGTTTGAAATTGTTATGAGAGGGGCACTAAGCTAAAAAGCAGGCAAAAAGGACATTGGCTATCTACTCCAACCTCTGGACTGCAGGCAGCAATCTCCACAACCAAGGACTTCTATGAGCTACAGATCACTATTTCCCCAACACCATGGTGATGGGCTGGGGACGTGGTGCTGGGCTGGGGATGTGGTGCTGGGCTGAGGATGTGGTGCTGGGCTGGGGATGTGGTGCTGGGCTGGGGATGTGGTGCTGGGCTTCAGACCCAGCTGGCAGGTGGGGGCATCTCCCTCCTTGGAGCCGTGTGCTGGTCCTGGCCATGCACACCCATGGGATGGACACACTCAGCAGACACCAGGGACGCCCACCCCCGGACAGACACCCCCGTCAGGCAGAGCCAGCCCCCCCCCGGGACACAGCTGCAGGAGAGAGGCAGGCAGCAGAGAGGGACAGCAGGGACACCCCCGTGGTGTGATCATTGCAGATTTATTGGAGCCAGGGCCGCGGGGGCGCAGAGGTGGTGGTGGTGCCGGGGGTCTCGGGGACGGTGGCTCCGCAGATGCCCGGTGCTGGGCTCAGCTCAGTATCGGCGTCTGCGTCTCCCCCTGCTCCGCCGCCTCCTCCTGTACCGGCGCCTTCTTGACCTGGACCGGCGATAGCTCCTCGCCCGACGGCGGCGAGAGCGGCTCCGGTACCGGCGGCGGCGGCTGCGGGACCTTCTGCGGTACCGGGCCATGGTGGGACTGGCTGAGCGGGGTGGGCCTCCTGCTTTTATAGGCGTTCCGGGGCGGGGCCCTTGGACACCTCACCCCTTGCATCACATTGGCTCCAGGGAGCCTGCCAGCACCGCCGTCTCCATGGCTACCGGCACCGGCACCGGCACCGGGGGGGATGATGGGCACCACCGTGGATGGAGGGTGCTACCACGGGGGCTGGTGCGGCTGATGTAGATGCTGTGCAATGGTTTCTCTCTGTTGACCCTGCTCTCATTCTTCCTAGGAACAAGTTGTTTCTCTGTGCCATGGTTGCCCATCCTACCCCCACAGATAGGGGATGGGCCACACCACAGCATTCTAGCTGCCACTTGTCTCTGCTTTGTACCAGAAATAATTTTGAATTATCATGTTAACTCATTTCCAGGCAATCCTCACCATGTTGTGTTGTTCTACAAGCATGTCTTAGAGTTTTCAGTTAGGTTTTGTACATTGAGGGCAGACCAAAATTAGGCAAGTGAAAGATCTCATGATAAACTGCTGGCTAGCGTGTGCTGGCATGTGGTGTGTGACCTGATACACATTTTTATTCTGTTTGCAACAGGTGTATGAGAAAGTTTAGTAAACTGGACTATAAAAAATTATGACCTGATTGAATGCGTACAAGATAAGTGAACTCACGTGTTTCCCGATGGAGATGGTGATGGAAAGGAAAATCTTTAGTACTGTAATTACAAAGAACCACAGAGCTTTATTTAGTGTGACCCATCACTGTTCCCCTACACATATCTAACAAAGCAGAGGCACTGATCAATGCACTGCACAGTGATCTGCCTCTGCCTTATAAAGAAATAACACGGGGTACCTACTGCTGTATAAGATCAGCATAAGATGCAAGGAACATAATGATAGGAGAAGGGGAAATGGCTTTAAACTCAAAGAGGGGAGATTTAGCTTAGACATTAAGAAGAAATTCTCCAGTGTGGGGGCTGAGACACTGGCACAGGTTCCCCAGGGAAGTTGTGGCTGCCCCATCCCTGGCAGTGTTCAAGGCCAGGATGGATGGCGCCTTGAGCAACCTCATCTGATAAGAGGTGTCCCTGCCCCTGGCAGAAGAGTGGGAACTGGATCATCTTTAACACCCTTGGCATCCCCACTCCATCCACGGTGGTGCCCATCATCCCCCCCGGTGCCGGTGCCGGTGCCGGTAGCCATGGAGACGGCGGTGCTGGCAGGCTCCCTGGAGCCAATGTGATGCAAGGGGTGAGGTGTCCAAGGGCCCCGCCCCGGAACGCCTATAAAAGCAGGAGGCCCACCCCGCTCAGCCAGTCCCACCATGGCCCGGTACCGCAGAAGGTCCCGCAGCCGCCGCCGCCGGTACCGGAGCCGCTCTCGCCGCCGTCGGGCGAGGAGCTATCGCCGGTCCAGGTCAAGAAGGCGCCGGTACAGGAGGAGGCGGCGGAGCAGGGGGAGACGCAGACGCCGATACTGAGCTGAGCCCAGCACCGGGCATCTGCGGAGCCACCGTCCCCGAGACCCCCGGCACCACCACCACCTCTGCGCCCCCGCGGCCCTGGCTCCAATAAATCTGCAATGATCACACCACGGGGGTGTCCCTGCTGTCCCTCTCTGCTGCCTGCCTCTCTCCTGCAGCTGTGTCCCGGGGGGGGCTGGCTCTGCCTGACGGGGGTGTCTGTCCGGGGGTGGGCGTCCCTGGTGTCTGCTGAGTGTGTCCATCCCATGGGTGTGCATGGCCAGGACCAGCACACGGCTCCAAGGAGGGAGATGCCCCCACCTGCCAGCTGGGTCTGAAGCCCAGCACCACATCCCCAGCCCAGCACCACATCCCCATCTCATCCCTGGTTTGAAAAGATTTCCATCTGCAGCCCATGGAGCTCCACGACAGAGCATATCCCAGGACAGTGGAACTGAGTGCCCCCTCAGCAAGTTTGCCCACAACACTGAGATGTGTGGTGGGGTCAGCACACTGGAGGAAACAGATGGCATCCCAAGGGACCTCCACAGCCTTGAGGGGGGGGCCCATGCAAGGCACAAGAAGTTCAACACGGCCAAGTTACAGGTCATGCAAATGGGTTGGAGCAATTCCAAGCACAGCTACAGGCTGGGTGTAAATGGGCTGAGAACAGCCCCAAGGAGAAGGACTTGGGGGGTGCTGGTGGGTGAGCAGCTCAACAAGAGCCAACAATGTGCACTCGTAGGCCAGAAGCCAAAGGCATCCTGGGCTGTATCACTCCTCTCCTGGGGCCTCTTTGTACTCTCTTTTTTTAGGAGGTTGTAGCCAGGGGGAGGTTGGTCTTTTTCCCAGGCAACTATCAGCAAGACAAGAGGGCATGGTCTCAAGTTGTGCCAGGGGAGGTTTAGGTTGGATATTAGAAAGAATTTCTTCACAGAGATGGTGATCAGACATTGGAATGGGCTGCCCAGGGAAGTAGTGGATTCTCCATCCCTGGAGATATTTAAAGAGAGCCTGGATGTGGCACTCAGTGCCATGGGCTGGGAACCACAGGGGGAGTGGATCAAGGGTTGGGCTTGATGATCTCTGAGGTCCCTTCCAACCCAGCCCATTCCATGATTCTAAGATTCTAAGAAAAGCAGCGTGGCCAGCAGGTGAAGGGAGGTGACTGTTCCCCTCTGCTCTGCTCTTGTGAGACCTCACCAGGAGTACTGTTCAAAGGGCACAGAATGGCAGGACAAGGGGCCATGCCTTTAAGCTCAAAGAGGGGAGACTTAGCTTAGACAGTAAGAAGAAATTCTCCAGTGTGGGGGCTGAGACACTGGCACAGGTTCCCCAGGGAAGTTGGGGCTGCCCCATCCCTGGCAGTGCCCCAGTGCATCCCTGGCACCCATACCCGGTGCCGGTAGCCATGGAGACGGCGGTGCTGGCAGGCTCCCTGGAGCCAATGTGATGCAAGGGGTGAGGTGTCCAAGGGCCCCGCCCCGGAACGCCTATAAAAGCAGGAGGCCCACCCCGCTCAGCCAGTCCCACCATGGCCCGGTACCGCAGAAGGTCCCGCAGCCGCCGCCGCCGGTACCGGAGCCGCTCTCGCCGCCGTCGGGCGAGGAGCTATCGCCGGTCCAGGTCAAGAAGGCGCCGGTACAGGAGGAGGCGGCGGAGCAGGGGGAGACGCAGACGCCGATACTGAGCTGAGCCCAGCACCGGGCATCTGCGGAGCCACCGTCCCCGAGACCCCCGGCACCACCACCACCTCTGCGCCCCCGCGGCCCTGGCTCCAATAAATCTGCAATGATCACACCACGGGGGTGTCCCTGCTGTCCCTCTCTGCTGCCTGCCTCTCTCCTGCAGCTGTGTCCCGGGGGGGGCTGGCTCTGCCTGATGGGGGTGTCTGTCCGGGGGTGCACACATCCATGACCAGCACAACCAGAACCACTGCATGATTCTGTGACTCCATGATCTTGCCTGTCTTTCTGCACAGAGCGTCCTTAGAGAGGGTGGAGCCGGTATTTATTCAATCACTTGTGGCATCTTTGTTATCCACTGCCTATTCGTGTCTTCCCCTCCTACCAACAAGGACAGACACCCTCAGAGGGTGGCTCTGAGCATCTGAACTATTGCTCTCTGCAGCTGTATCTCCACTGATGAAAGCTTTTGTCTAAGTGGGCTGTGCCAGTCTATGGTAGAGGAATTCAGGAGCTCAAGAGCTTTGGAGTGACTTGGGAAGGGATACAAGGTCCCTGGGACCCTGAAAGAACAAACATGAGGTGGCCTGATCGATAGTTGATGATACCTGATGAAAGGCACATAGACACTTGGGTGGTGTCTGTGCAAAACCCATCATGCTGGGGCAGCACTGCAGCACAGCAGATTCCTGCCCCTTGCCCCTGCTCCAGCCTCTGCCCACTGCAGCAGAGGTAGGAGTTCTCCCAATGCCTGAACACTGCACCTGCAGATGCCTGCCAGGAAGGAAGGTTTGTAGCATGTGTATCCTCAAAGAAGCTATATTTTTCTCCACCCTTGAGCCAGGCACATGAGATCCAACAAGAGGAGATGCCCTCCTCTGGTCTCTTATCAGGTAGGTTTTCTGCTCTATATGTCAGCTGTTTTCAAACACAACTTTGAAACCCTTCACTTTGAAGCCCCCACTCTATGTAGCCTAAAGATTCCAGGTAAGCTCTCAAGTAATTCCACCAGCCCCAACAGAATTCTATCCCTCAGCCAGGGACATTTTCTGATTTTTGGTAAAGGTGCAGAATACTGAGTGACCCCACTGTCTCTGCTGTGGTGTTCCCTCAGCAGAAGCCCAATTTAGCCACCAGCTTGAGGCTGTGCCTAACTGCACTAAATGTTAGTTACACCTCAGGTCTTTTGCTGACACTAAACCTCCATGTGTTCCAGTTTTCAGTGAGATGCCCACTGTGCCAGCAGTAGACAATTACTATGCAGACTTCACAGCTGTTTCCAAACATGTTTCCAAATTTGTAGCTTGGTTCACACATTGAGGTGTTACCAGATGGCTGTGCTGGGCAGCATCAGTGCAGTGTGCTCAGCATGTCTAGACTGAGACAGCTACAGAGGTGATCAGCAAATGGCATGGAGCAGATGTACAGCAGTTATAGAGACAGAGCACAACTCACACAAAACAAGTAAGCACAGAGCATCACCTTCAACTGCAACACAACATCTGTTGGAAGGACCCTTTGCAGCCAGTGTGAGGAAAACCTGCTGAACACTGCTGAGCAATGAGTGAAGCCATTACTGGCTTAATGATGCTAAAAGGGTATTTAAATGTCCTAATAAAGGAACTAATGAGGGATGCGGTTGGTGCCAAAAGAAAACACTAGAGAAAATTAGCTCCAACAACCTGCCTGGGGTGCAACACACATTACATTCCATTGGCACAGGCAACACAGTGACATTATCGCTTTAAGCCTCAATTTAAAAAAAAAATAAAACTGTTAAGATGTTTGCACTATTTTTACTACTCGCTGGCATAAGACCTTTAAGATTTTGGTTTCTCTTCCCGAAAGCCTGACTCTCCCTTCAAAAATAGATGTGAAATAAAAAGATTTGAAACAAGGATTTCAGCAGGCAGCAGGGACCACAATCTTCTTTGCCTCTTTCTGCACCTCCAAGGGTCCACAAAACATCTCTCCTGCTTCAAGCAAGAAAAACTGAAACAATATAAGGAGGAGACATAAAAGGAGACACCAGGAGTAATAATGTGTTATGTATCTATCCTAAGGCACAGATGAAATTTTCACGTCCAGCTCTCCCCTTCGTGATCTCTTTTTTCAGTTGTTTAGTTGATGATCTGGTGCCCTGGTGAGCACTTGAATGTCAGGAAGGTGCTTTCAGACTCTAAGTCAAGATGTTGAGTTTGAAAGGTAGATAAGAACATGAGAAAAGTGATTTGGGAACTAAAGCCATGGGTGGTTCTGAGGCTTTGTCCACAGTCAGGGCCACAGCCTTTCTCAAGGATCAGTGAGAAGTGAAAACTGCTCTAATTACTCCCCAGAAAACTGTGTTACACCTGTATCTGGTAAAGAGGTTTGGCTGCAGGCAACTCACTTTTAACATCTGTGCCCAGCTTTGAAGAGGATCCTTGACAGAGAATCAAAAAGGAAAGCTAGGAGAGATAAGCAGCTACATGCTTTCTAAATCCTGAAGTCTTCATGCATCAACCAGCAAAACAAGGAATTAATATCAGGAGATTAGCTCATTCCATATCAAAATAAATCAGGTAGACAGCTCCACTGCATTGTTCTTCTTGCCAATCCCACACTATGTGACACCCCGAAGACATCACATCTCAAGTTTTTATTCACAGGCCAATGTCAGAGTCCAGATTGTGCTGTTTTAATTTGCAGTACTGATGGGTTTATGATGGATAATACTCATTTTTACTGCACTGTCTAGTGCAGTCTTGGTAACACCCAATTAAAATATCGCATGATAGCATCCACAGGCTCATTGTACTAGGTGACAAAAATACCTGGAAAAGAGACAGCCCTTGTCCTTGAGATGCTGCAGATTTAATAGACAAAAGGACTGCAGAAAGGCAGGAATGCCAAGCATGTTTTACAGACAAAAACCTGATACATAGGGAAATCAAAACTTCAAAACACAGAATCTACAAGCACGCATGAAATGAGTATTTCTGCTCTTTCTAGCTCCAGAAAGTGTCATCATCATGTCAATAGCCCACAACACTAAACTAAGAACAACCATAGTTTTTCAGGATTTGAGACTAGGAGACCTTTCCAACGACTGCAAAAAAGTTCAGGTTTTCCCATATCATTTCACACCTATACTTATTCTATAAGTAGAAGTCACCATGCAAGGTAACACTCCATCAGTATGCAAATTACCCCCTTCAAGGATTATAAGGCCTCTGTTTTCTAAAAGCATCACCTGTAATAGTTAGCAACCAAACTTTTTGTCCAGTGGGGTATTTTGCAATAAGAGCCTCAAATAAATCTGTGTTGGGTATGTGCAAAGCAGGAGTATGTCAGGTTAGAAGCTTGGTATGTGGGGCATTTTCTTATTTTCCCTAAAGATTATTCAATAATATTCCTCATACGTGTTACTCAATGTATTTAATATTTTTGCCACACATTAATTTTTTCATTACTTTCACATCTTATAGAGGGAGCATCTTCCCCAAAAGTTTAAATAAAATGTTTGACATTTAATTCATTTCATTACTCATTGAGCTCTAGCTTGCACTTAGTTTTTCATAAACACAGTTCAACAACGACAAAAACCAAAAAGTCTGAGCAGAATAAGGTGAACAGTGACACAACACACACAAAACACAACTAAAGAAAATAATCCCACAGATTTTTCTATTTTACAGCCTGGGAGGTGTAACACTCAGAAAGGGAATGACCTAAGTTTCCCTATGAACACATGAGTGTGCAGCAGAAGAGAAGGATGGAAAACACTCCCAGAGGCTGCCACTGGAGAGGTGAAAATAACCTTTTCCATGAGAGGGAGCTATCTGTGCCCCTCCAACAGAGCAGGATGTGCTGAGCTATGCAGACTTGCTAATCCTTCTTAAATTATATGGTTTTGGTTTTGTACCAGCTTGTATTCATTACTGGAGAGTGGCTGGAAAAGCTCACTCATGCCCTGTGAGGAACTGAGAGGCATCTAAACACAGCCCATCACCAGAATTTAGCAAGGTAATCCAGTCTGTGAATGTGCTTGTGTCACTGCAATATTACTGAAAAGCACATGTATTACCTCGTTTTTTCCTTCTCTTGATAGACATAGGGGTTAAAATGAGAAACTAATAGGAGGGAGTGGAAGGAAAGTTGATAGCTCATCCCACATTTCCCCTTCCATAAGTAACAAGGTATCATTTTCAAGACATCTTGTCTCTGGTCATCTGAATTCATATACTGTATCACTGACCTGCTGAGAACTTAGCAAGCAAAATTCAAGTTTAAACTGCATTTCTAAGACCAAATTCTGTGTTTTCCCAAGGCTGGGGACTCAGACTGAGGCAGGTGATCATTCCAACATTTCTGGTTTGTGTCTTCATAGCTATCAGAAAGTACTACTGAGTGTATATTCACCTGGGGGTAGTGCCTCTCAAAGACTCCCTATACTTACTCTTTCGTCCTTGTTTTAGCCCAAGACTCAGCCACCAGAAGCAGATGCAATCAAAATAACTCATTTAAAATCACATAAAGGGGATCAGATAAGCACTGAAAAAGCCACAGTTCCTCACTATGCTCAACACAGAAGGGACATATCTAATTTTAAAAACCAAAACAAAAAAACAGATCTGTTTTTTTCCTTGGAGGGTGACATTTTGTCAGGAAAACACTGTTTAGCATGCCACCTGGGTGAAAGATACTACTCACTTTTGTCCTCCTACCTGACACTGAGTCTGGCAGAGAAAAAAAATTGTTATTGGGCAGAGACAAACCAATTCTAGTTTAAAAAAATGCCTGTAATAACTAAAATAAAAAAGAGGGAACACATTTTCAACTCTATGACAATAGCTCTTTAAAAATACAACCATACAAAAATGTGGAAGTGAATATGAAATACCTAAAATAAATTAATTGGCTCTATATGTGTCTGTAGACCAGTCAGTCCAGTGTGGGGTACTGGAAACTTTCATACACAGTGGTAACAATGTCTTATAAATTTGAGTCCAAGTTAATTTCATCTCAGTTACCTGGATTTTATATTTCCCTCTATTTCCTAAGTCTTTCCTCCAAGGAGCTCAGGGAACATGGGTCTTAAATGATACTATTTTAGAAGTGGACTTCATAGTGATGTTCATTGTCTGTATTATCTTTAACGATCCTTTTGCAGGGAAATCTGCAAATGTTGATGTACCAAAAAGGATTTCCACAACGTAAAGTTGTTCTTCATATACCTTACTGCAAACCTTTACATCTTCGACTCTCACTGTCTGCATTCCTAGTACGTTTCATATAGTTAATTTAGAGTTGATTTAATTGAGTTTACAAAGGGAATCACAGACTCCTGATGCCTTCACTTCTTTTTTTTTTTAAACCAGAAGCTAGCAGCACTGGGGATTTGGGGATTGATCTTATCAATTGCTTAAAGGCCTGCTGATGACAGTAACACAGTAAAAGATACTCAGGGAAAATACATGAAAAGGAAGAATAGATTTCACGTAACTACACTTTACTCAGACTTCTTAGCCTTTTGATGCTATTAGTGTCTTTTTAGAGTATAAATGGTAGTAGATTTAAGCTTTGAAATGCATTTGTATATCTCTAGGTAATTTTGTAATATCTAACGGTGTGTAAGAAGAAAAATAATATTTTAAAAGTACTTGCCTGTGGGAAGGCAAGTACTACTTTCTGGAGATACAGACACTCAGTATATCATCCCAAACTCATCTTGATTCCACTCTGTTCAACTTCTCACCATCTTTCATTTTTCCCATGGAAGATTTATTGTTTAAATAAGTTTAGAGGACAGGAAAGTTGAGCCAGTGTGTTCTGTAACACATACCTTATGTGTCTTCAGTCTGGTTTCTCAGTGGAATGCAACTTGCATGACCTTGCTGCCTCTCCTCACCCATCCATCACGTGCCAATTACAAGCCCACCAGACAGTTAGGTAAGACATGGTTGGCAAATCATTTCCTACAAGCTTCCTGAAAGTCTGTGGCAGGGCAGATGAGGGAGAACTGAATTAATTTCTTGCACTGAAGGGAAGGCTGCAGATTGAGTCTAACAACACCTGCCAGCAAATGGTCAGAACAAATGAATTCTGAACGTTGGCTGGCTGATGGCTTGGTCTGTGTGTGATTCCCACCCACACTGAGCCTCTTCCTTGCCTGGTCATGAAGAAAGGGAGATGACTGAGGCTTAGGAATATCATGGACATAGGAGGATGGGGCATTCAGGGATCCCTCTATGCCCAAAGGAAGAGGGCAACAAGAGAGAACACGGGGGAAAACAGGCAATGCCCCCCAGGGATGGCTGGTGGGTTACCACAGGAGGCAGGGGAGGTGCAGGGTTATTGCTGTGAAGAAATGAAGCCATGCAGAAAACAAATCCCTACTGTGGGATCTCCTATAGTTCCACCGGTCCTGAGGCAAGTTATTTGCTTGGAATAATAATGGGAATTACTGTTGTGTTTGCTGTTTTAGGAAGACAGTCTTGACTGCATCAGGCAGTACACAAAACTATCAGGTCTGATAGCATGAATGTTGCTGCAGGACTTGTAATGCTGTGCTTGGAACAAATATTAGATTCAAGCTTCTTGAGAGAAAGTAGAGCCATGCTTGAAAATGTATTTTATATACACTGCTTCATTATTTATTTATTATATTGCATTTTCCTTCCCACAGACAACATAAAAAAAAATAATCCCAAAACCCAAAACAAAGCAAAAAAAAACCCAAATAACAAAATTACCTTCATTTTAGAAGAACGGGAGCAAGATCTGTAGATGGTGTAACATTCTGGAACCCTAGTGACTGAAAAGATTTAATATTTTTATAAACAGCAGCAAATAAAAGAGTGATGATATTAAGCCAAATAACTTGTACTCTGCTAAAGTGTATTTTCCACCCAATCATAATCATAATTTGAAGTTATCTAAAACGTATGAATCTGCTACCAACCCTGGTAATTTGTTTCTCATTGATTACACTTAAAGAACATTCTGAATTTCTCATTCGTGTTTAACAAGCCTGAGCTTACAGCCATTAGTCCAAAAATTAGCAGCAAAGATGCCTTACCTCCTTCCCTAATCAGTTAAATAAAATGCTAGCAACAAAGGTGCTAAAGGGCAGGTCAACCTATTTCATTACTATGCTCTTTTGGATAGAGGAGGACCTGGTTTTGCTCCCATGGTTTTGCTCCAATTGCTTTTACCAGACTGCTTCTTCAGAGAAAAAAAGCTAGAGCATAGAGGAATTTATCCAAGCAAATTTCTACAGTCATCTCTGAAAGGAACTGGAAATTGTTGCCCATGGGAGGCTGATCAAGTTGCCCAGCATTTCTCCTGTGATGTTTAGGGTCCAATTTCTCAAAACAAAACAGCTCCAGATATTCAAACACCTACTCTGCCCGATTCAGATACTGCCAGATTTGTGTGCTGAAACACAGCAGATAACAACCAGCTAACAAAGCAAGTGACTACTGAGAAATGTAGGTTGTCCATTATCAAGCTATGGTAATGCTGTCCCAAAACTGGGCTCCTTACCTGCTGTGCAAAACCCAACCCGTGTGAAGAGTTGAGATATTTGGTTTGCTCCAGCTCAGTGCAGGGAGGGATGCCAGGCAAGAATTCCCAAAGCTAGCATGCCTTTTGAGAAGGAAGCCAGGTCCTGCATACAAAATACCAACAAAGAAGAAATTTCAGTAGAGTAAATGCTTGGTTAGTCATTTGTCACTCCTAACTTCACATATGAAATTAACCATCCTTCTATCCTGAGGCTCCTGCTCTCTGTTTTGAATTTAGATTTGTCCCCACCCCTCCCTTCACCAACTATACAAGCCCACCTTGTTGAAAAACCTGGAATCTTTGTGACAATTAATCCTTTCCTTTTGGACAATAAATCTCCCCTTTGAGACTTCATGATGTTTTACACATCCTTTAACTTTGCTATGTGTTTTCTAAAGAATTCTTCTCTCTGACTCCTTTTGCTCTATTTCTTTGATCAAAGGATTGATTGTCCTCTGCTCTGGTCATCATTATTTTGCTGAGGGTTCCTATTTCTTTCTATTTGTTTGCATGAGCCAGCAGTTCAGAGGGGAAAGAACTGAATCATAGAGCAGCATACTGCAGGAGAGCTGGAGTAGATGACCCAACCCAAATTATTTTATGATTCCATACTACCAAAATCACCCCGACCAGAATGAGAATCACAGAGCTGCTTCAGCCAATTCAGATTAGGTAACCAAGAAAATTTGATTCCCTTTCTTTCATAAAACTTTGAAGCCTAATCCTTTAAGCTCTGAATGCTTTTCTCCATCAGTTGAGAACTGTCTGAAATATTAAAACAACACATTCTTTTAAATTCTTCACACACATTATGTCTTTGGAGCAAGCAATCAATAGCAGCTCTATTTTCTAATGTGGCCTCTCTAACTTGTGCCACCTCCTCACTTAAGGCTGCTAAAGCCTGAGAGGTGTAATTTACACTTTCCACTAAGGTAGATGCAATTTGTTTTGTTGTATGGTAGATCATAGAATATCAGCTATTTTACCACGTAGCAGAAACCATCCTAAGGGCAGCTTAGCATGTGGCCACGACTGACTTACTGATTCTGATTACACTTTGAGGAGGAAGGGTTCAAAACGAGAAAATTTGCCACATTTTGTGCATGAGGCACAGTTTGCAAAACCCACACACCCTTCTGCTGGAAACAGCCCTTCCACCTTGATTCTCAACACTCCTCTATCTCTTATTTTAATAATCTTTTCCAGTTATATTTGGCCATAATTCATGCTAATTGCAAAAGTCAGACACCAGACATGTCTGACCTACTAATTTTACCACAAGTCTACCTGAATTACTCAACTGTTTTTTCTTCCCTGTATTCCTTGAGTCCCCTCTATACATGCCCAAAAGATAAAGAAATGTAACCTACAGTTCAGTGTAGTTTAAGCTAAATTTTAAAAAAATGGTTGAGCACTACTACAGTCTCCACTGACTCTAGGCTTCTTACCATGGGGTCTTTTGAGAACACAGCACAAAAGCCACTGGGGAAACAGTTTGTGAACTACTGTTCCCTTCTTCAGACTCACCTCCAGGGAGAGGATAAAAGGCAAGGAAGTCAGAAGACATAATACTTGAAAATGGAACTGAGATGAACTCCAGTGGTTTTCCTGGGATGAGGACCTGAAGCAGATGGGTAGTTTCTAGAGGTGCTGTAGCAAAGGTTTTCAGCAGAGATTCTAAGCCTGGGTCAGGCTGCTGCTGGGGATGTCAGCTGTTAAGACCTGAGAAGCATATAGAAATGGCCTCAGTTGCAGTCATTTAAATTGAATCTGCAGTGAAGTCCTGGCAAGGTGCACACACGACTTCCACGGGGTAAATACAGCAGGGAAAGAGCAGCACACAGGAATATTTGATTTTTATACCAAGCCTTTGTTAAAAAAAATGTAGAACATGTCATTGCTGAGAGGGGTATTGCATAGCTCCCAGTCCAGTGATACAGCTGCAATCTCTGCTGATGACAAGTAGTAGCTCTAAATTGTCAAAGAATGGAGCAGATCAGCACTAAAACATGTTTTTTCTCCCTGAAGACAGCAGCCTAATGAATAACAAAGGTTTGTTAATTGAAGTCCCTTGCTATCAACCCTTGCACAAAGCATGCATTTCCAGTGCCAGCTGTTGTTACCATATTAACAGGGAAAACTGATTTCCTGGATGTGAAAACATCAGGTGTTAAATTTCCTCATTTACTCTTTTCTACCGGTATAGAAATCACCACTTATAAAAATATTGTTTGCTCAAAATAACAACGCTACTAAAAGTGGAATAAATGCAAATAAAAAAAGAGAGAAAAAAATATTTTCCCCAAAGATACAACAAAAACAAACCCCTGCCATTTTGCCCATGTTTATGGACCTCTGTGTTTAGGGCTGCATAATGTTTCAACAAAACTCAGTGTCTGCTGAACATGCAAATGGCTGTATAGACACCAAAGTCAGTGTTGTAAGAAAAAGATAGTCTCATTTTTATTTTATAAATGTTTCCTGATGTCAATTACATATCACACCTTGAAAAGTGAAATGAGGGAGTAGTTAGATGTATTTCTTTATCTGAAAGAGGCCACTACTCTAAATCTGTAGTTAACAGAATGATTAAAACGAAAGCGTGCACAAAATAGAAGAAAGCAGGAAAAAAGCAGATCTGAATTCACCCGGAATAAATGCATAAATTTATCTGGAAACATTTTTAATAAAAAACAGTCTAGTCCTGGGACATTTGACTAAACCCATTAATTAGCCCTACAAAACCAGGGTAGAAATACTACTTAAAAAGGAGGCACAACAGTGGAACTTAAATAAAGGCAATAGAAAGCAAATCTCTGCACAAAAACGAGAGGAGTATTCATTTTCCTCGTGGAGCTCTCCACAGCTCCTGAAAGTTCCTGCTGCTGGCAATGAATGAAATCAAAGGGGAGGAGGGGGAGCAGAGAAAGAGGTGTTGCCTCACCAGCCACCGGAGCTCATTGCTCCACTCCCTTCCTGACGCTGGGCACTCCCAAGCCTATAAAATGTGCCTTGGCTGCCAGTCCCCAGCTCCTTCTGCAAAACCAAAAGCAAGAGGTGGCTGTGCAGAGGAGGAATGGGATGTGTTTCTATCCAGAGGCAGCCCTCCTGACTCAGCTGGTACAGCATTTCTAGCACTTGGAACACCAGAGCCAAAGCTTTTTTTCTGACAGAGCTCTCCTTCCCAGCACCTGCTGTGCTGTCTTGCTTCCTTTTTGTTTTCCTCCCCCTCCTCCCTTCCCCCCCATTTCTTTCCTTTTCTTACCTGTTAGTGGGGATTTTGGAGGGTTGGGAGTGGGAGAGGAGAGGCACCTCCAAGATGACTTCTGTACCCACAGCCAACTGGAACATCAGCATGAACAGCAGGTGGAACATGAGCCTTGCTGCAGCGGGCAGTCCCTGGGGACAGGTGCTGGAAGCACCAGTTGGAAATGCTTCTCCCCCAGTAGCATCCTCAGCAGCCAACTTCTCCAACCAGTTTGTGCAGCCCTCTTGGCGCATCGCCCTGTGGTCACTGGCTTACGGTGGCGTGGTGGCGGTGGCCGTTTTTGGAAACCTCATTGTCATCTGGATTATTCTGGCTCACAAGCGGATGAGGACGGTAACCAACTACTTCCTGGTGAACTTGGCCTTCTCAGATGCCTCCATGGCTGCTTTCAACACTCTCATCAACTTCATCTACGCGCTGCACAGTGAGTGGTACTTCGGAGAGGCTTACTGCCGCTTCCACAACTTCTTCCCCATCACAGCTGTCTTCGCCAGCATCTACTCCATGACAGCAATAGCTGTGGACAGGTGAGAAAAGAGAAGTTTAAGGGTGAGAGATTGAAATCATACACTCTGCTGAAATAATAATACAGAGATAACAAGCACTAAGTGATGGGAGGCAGTGCTCTCGATAGTTCATTGATTGTGCTGCTCTGCACTGCTTTAAGATCCCTCCCAACAATGTTTTTTTTCCTGTCTTTGGTCTTTCTCCTTCAGCCCTTCCTTGGTTTTACTCTCTTGCTTTCTTTTGCAGCAAGCACTTCCTCTCTCTCTTTTGACTTCACCTGTTCTCTGTGCTCCAGCTTTTGATGCTAATTCTGTAGCAGGAGCCATAACTCAGGGTTGTGCTTCCCCACCTGTGAGAAGTGTTATCTAATTCATACTGCTAAGGACTTGCAGAGATTGTTTGTGAAGGATTTCAAATTTCCCTCCTCTTTGTATTTCTGCAGCTGGCAGGGGCATTTGCTGCCTCCTCAGAAATCACTTCAGGCTCTGTTTTTAATAGCTCTTCTCACAGACAGCATTGAGCTGCTTGGCTCCTCCTGATTTTAACTAAAGAGACTATTGACATTTCCATTTTCATCTGTGTATATCCAGAGGTCTGGTAAAAAGTATTTCTTTTTTTTTTTCAGAAGAAAAAGCCTCTGTGACTGTAAAAGAAAACAGAACAGGGAAAAACTTTACCTCCGTGCTCTTGACAATAATGGCATTGGGCAGCTGCAGTCTCCACAGAGTAAAGGGGAGATGTAGTTGTCAGATCATCAGCAGAGATGCTTTGATGGACCATCTTTCTCAGAAGGTGCTGTGAGTCTCCCCAAAGAAATGTTCCTTTCTTTATGATCAGCTTCACACTTGCTGTACCCGAGAGACAACTTAACCTATGCTTCAGAAAGTAAATAAACTCCTGAATTTTCATTCAGAAAAGCAGATCACTTTATACTTCAGATCTTTTAATCACTTTAGCAATGCATTGAAATCACTTGCAAAACTCCTTTCTACATATCCAAATGATGTGTTGCATCTTGCCTGGACTGACTTGGCAGAGCTGCAGCACTTTCTGGTGATGGTAAGATTTTACACCATCTTCTGAAATGTTACTTCCCTTCTGCAGGTGCAAGGATTTGGAAACATGCTGTTGTACCTTTTGCCTGTGCTGTGGACACTTCAGTAATAATGCTTTTCCATTGCAAATTTTAGGTGGTATTCTCAGCCAGATGCACTAATGTTCGATGAAGCTAAAAATAAATGAGAAAATTAGATTCTCAACAACTCTTCTATCTCTCTTCTCTGGGGATGGGTGAAGGCAGGAGGAAATCAGCACAATTCTGCCACTGATGTAACTTGTTCCAACTGCTACTGCCCTTCAATAACAGAGGAGATAGTGTAAAGTCACAAATCCTGTCTATTTTCAGTCAATGCTGAAGATTGAGCTGTTATTTCTGCAGCTGATCACATCATCGGCTGAACAGTTATTAGGATGCTCTGCATAAGGTTTTTCATTTTTCTGACAGAAACATCCACAAAGAGGTAGTACTCAGTACCCTGAAAGTTCCTAAATTTATGCTAGGGAACTGGAAAAGAAGGTTAATGCAGCTCCTTGTGAACTGATGGGTTGTGTTTCCAGAGTGAGTAAAGAACATTCTGCTCCACACTGACTGAAGTGCAACAGTCAAGGATAAATCTATTGCAATCAGGCACAAATATACTGGAAATGTTTTTTTTCTTGATTTAGCTGTGTGAGATACTGGTGCTCAGAAGTCAGTCAATTACTACCGTTACTCCCTCTGATTTATTTCTTGTCTGAAAATTCCCTGAAGAAATCACAATTTCCACAGCACCGCATCTTCCAAGCCCAAAGATAAATCAACATCTTCCCTCAGGGGGAGCACAGTGAACGATGCCACAGCTGTGTTTTGGTCAGCTCCATGCAGTACCAAGGAGCATCATGTAAAACAAACAAAAGAGCAGTCTATTCCCCTCTCCCTCTGCTACTCCTTTTATACCAAATCACACCTGATGTGTTCAGTACCTTTACCCCTTTCCTGGTTTGTTCAGAGAACACTTCTGCAGAACCAAAAGGAAAGCTGAGGGCCAACATGAATCACAGGGAATGTTCCTGGATGTAGAGACTGCCCTATTCCAGGGCACAGACTTGATGGTTGGACCTTTTTAAAAATTTTGGTTCCCATTTGCCTTATGTGAAAGTGCAGCCAGTGCTTCAAATAGCACACTCTGCATTCGTTTTCACCCAGTAAACTCAGCCTCACACATTCATGTTATTTTGATTTAAAAAAAAAAAAAAAAAAAAAAAGCTACAAATTAGGACAAAGCTACTGAAGGGACTGAAATGATGGGATCATACCAGAATATCTGATGATTTTCCAGTAAAAATTGTTCATATCCTGAACTACTGATGAAAAGTCATGGATTGCAGCTCACCAAAAGTATTTTGTAATGTGCTCTACTGGTTGTTTTATTGATGTTCACAGAGTATGAACGAGTCAGTGTGCTTCTAGACTTCACTGAGCAGAGGTCATAGGCAGCACATGTTTCACAGTTGATTCTGTAGGTCATGTTGCTCAAGATGTGTGCACTGTGAAATCACAGACCTGACACAGCCTTCTGTGGAGGAGGCAGTTCCTATAGCAAGAAGCTGAGGATGAGAGTTCCCGAGGCTGCTGTATCAACACAGATTCAAATTTATTTGCATTTATTAACACTTCCTGATGGTCTTTTCCCTCTGCCGTCTGCTTTTCCAACAGACAAGAGATGCCTCTGGTAGCTTTAACCAAGACAGCTCAAGTATTAGGAGCAGCACAGATTTTACACCGTACTACTTCATTCATTCAGTCAGTCAGTCAGTCACTCACTCACTCATTCCTTTTTCTGTAGCTTTTTTTTAAAATAAATTTTCAGGACACAGAAAAACTATGGATTTGACCCAATCCTTTCTAAAGGTAAGATTCTGCCAGATATTACCTACTTAGCACAGCCCTATGCTCTGCAAAAATCCCAGCCCATATTTCAGTTCAGCTACTAGCAGAGTCAAAAGTATTGCAATAGAAGAACAATATAATAAAGTCCAATGTTAAAGAGAATTCCTGTCATCACGGTATCCTTGCTGCAGCACTCTTTTCCTTCAAGACTGTGTTCTTACCTGCTGAGGTCAGAATAGATCTGGCTTTCTTCAGGACTGTAGAAGCTTCTGAACTTTGTGTATTATGGCCCTGACAGTAGAAAAGATTTTTTTAAAAATATAATCGTAATTTGTCTTTGTAAAACAAAGAAATTTGTTTTGCCAGTGACTAGCACAGGCAGGAAAAACTTCCCTCTTTAACATACTATTGAGAAAATTGTAGCAAAAATGTGTAAGAAGCTTTGAAAATTATGTTCAAAATTGGATCCTGCAAATGCCCATCTGGAGGCACAGTTGAAACCCCTTAATCATCCTAAGTGATTTGCTTCAGCTGCTTATAGAATGTTTATAAACTCAAATGGGGAAAAAAGTCATCAAGTCAGCCCCAGATTGTAACAGGAGATTGGGATTTAAGGAAAAAAGAGGCTGAGAGAAAACGTTCATGCTTGTCTGTAAGTGGCTTGGCAGCAGCAGGCAGGAGAGTGCACTGCCTTTGTGAATGCACAGCTGGGTTTGAAACAGTGTATTTGGAATCAATTGGTTATTAAGAAACTTAGGTAGGGAAATTGCTATGATTCCCTGCCCTGATTTCATAGGTTCTTTTGAAAAAAATCCTACAAAAAAGATTTAACAAAATAAAGAGGATGGAATGAACTGTGAGATTCTAGAGGCATTTGTTGTATGATGAAACCTGAATATTTACTTGTTGCCTTCTTTATCTTCTACCTACTAGTGCAAGATGCCATTGTTTCTTGGGGGAGTGGTCTGCATGCAAGTCCAGAGGAGGGCCACAAAGATGTTTAGAGGGCTGGAGCACCTCCCCTGTGAATCTAGGCTGAGAGAGTTGAGCTTGTTCACCCCGGATAATAGAAAGGTCCTGGGAGATCTTACAGCAGCCTTCCAGTACCTGCAGGGGCTACAGGAAAGCTGGACAGGGACTTTTTATAAGGGCGTGTAGCATTAGGACAAGGGATAACAGTTTCAAGCTGAAAGAGGGTAGATTTAGGTTAAACATCGGAGGAAACTCTTCAGTGTGAGGGTGGTGAGACACTGGCACAGGTTGCCCAGGGAAGTTGTGGAAATGTTCAAGGCTAGGTTGGACAAGACTTAGAGCTACTTAATCCAGTGGGAGGTGTCCCTGCCCATGCAGGGGGTTGGAAGTGGGTAAGCTTTAAGATCCCTTCCAACCCAAATCATTCTGTGATTCTATGGCTTTCTCTTTAAGGATGGCTATGGGCTTTTTTCTAAGACTCTCTCTAACTGTTGAATAAAACTGTCTGCTGTTTTATCACTCAAATTTCACTAAGACAGACAAGACTGCTTTACATCTGATCCTTGGCCTTTGACTTACCTCACTCAGACAGCCAATAGCTACAATTTCCATCAGTACAGCTGCATGAGTCATTTCACACAAACAATCCACATCTTTAAAGGGCAGTCACCAGACAGGGAGATAAAACAACAGAATTTTCTCTCAGCCAAAGAGAATTACTGCTGGTATCTGCTGGGAATATGAATAATGGGAATGTAACAGAAATCTGACAGTAGCACATACAACAAAGTCAATAAGAAACCCAGCAGTTGAAAGAAATTATTCCAGGCTAGGAGGAGATGCCTTAAGAGTCCCACAAGCAGTTAAAAATCATTATTAGTTTATGGGTTATCAGCTACAACCAGTAAAGATCACGGAACATTTTGGACACTATCTGGCAGCCCACACTCAAGCTAGCTCAATTTGAAAGACAGGATTCATGACTACAAACTTATCTGCACTACCAAATTGCAATTACTCTTTGGAGAAGGGAACCAGAGGGTAGAATGCAGCAATCCAACTGATATTTTCTTACAATCTGCTATTCTCTCAGGACAGGAAACTTAGCACTTGATTAAAGCTATTTATTAAATTAGTATGAGATATCAAAAATACCATTTTAGATGAGAAAACAAAACAAAAAGCAAATAAAGGAGAGGGGTATTAGTTACCCTGTGGGGAAAAAAAATATGTAAGCGCTTGAAATCCCTGATGAAGAAATTTTTCATAGCATTCCTATTTAATTAATATGATCAATGATTTTGCAAGTCATTATTTGGTCATTGTTAAATGAAACAGTGTGACCAGGGAAACTGGTGGGAAAGACGTTAATCCAGGGATTAGCCCAGAAACTGAAGCAGTAGCCATACTAAGAAAAATGTGACAAGCACATGAAGTATGTGATATGCAGTATATAATAATAATTAAAAAAAAAAAAACAAAACACACAAGAATTGCATTTAACTGTTACTTTTTTTTCCTAACCTTTAAAATTGTAATTAGAATACACTTTTTAATGATATTTTTTCCATGTTCTTCTGAAGTTATCAGCATGCACAATTGTAGGGCAGCAAGAAAACTGCTGTCCTGCCTGAGAACACACGAACTGAAAAAGCAAGAGATGTTTTCATCCTTCATGTATCTATTTCTCTTGGTGCTTTCATCACTTCTACACTGCCAGAGGAAACACTCCTATGGCTCCTCTCTCAATCTCTGGATGAAGCAGCTGCAATTTGGGGCTCTTTTGGCAAACAACCCAAAGTCACTCGGTGTCCACTGTAATAAATGTGGATTTACCAGGTTTCTGGAGGTTTTGGACACTACTATATTGTGACTAACAATACAAACAACTTGGCAGTTCATTTTTTAATTAGAAATAAACCCTGTATTACACAGCAGACGTGTGTTGCTTATATTGTTGCTTTTCAACCAGACTGTGCAACTCTTTGAGGAACTGTTTCTCTACAGGTATAGACAAGATAAAGCATATGTCCCTCAGCTTTAAAATAATATCCAGTGAACCTTCTTTCTCTTCCAGCACTGCCTTCATGAGACTGAATCAACCAAAGAGGACAATTTCATAAGAACTCCAGGAAGATAAACTTCTCTGCTTCCATCCACCTCCAAACCCTAAGCTTTAGCTGGTGCTATCCTGTCTCTGAAGGTTTCTTATGCAGAGGTTTTTGCTTTCTTTTACAGATACATGGCCATTATTGACCCCTTGAAACCCAGGCTCTCTGCAACTGCTACCAAGGTGGTCATTGGGAGCATATGGATTTTGGCTTTCCTGTTGGCCTTTCCCCAGTGCCTTTACTCCATCACCAAGGTGATGCCTGGGAGAACTCTTTGCTATGTAGCATGGCCAGGTGGTCCAAACCAGCATTTTACGTAAGCTTTTGTTCTTTTAAACTCATACATGGTGGTGTATACACTTGCAATGGGCTGGGTAAAGCTGTAGAGTATCCTGCAGATGCTCTACGTGCAGATTAACAGCTTTGGACACTGAGAAATGTAAAGCAAGTTTTCTAAGCTACTAAGAGCATTTTAAGTGATTAGTACAACATTAGTGCACACAGGCAATGAGCTCTGACATATGAAGCACCTCAGGTAACACAGGACACTTAGAAGGCCTTTGTATAAATATGTTATTTAAAGACATATTTTCCTCTCTCTTTTATGGTCCAGACTAGAACTCCAAATGCCTAGCTTGCCCTTAAGTAAGACCATTCCATTGGTATGGCCCCTCTGAAATCACTTATCAGCTTAATGCTTTTTCATTGCAGGTATCATATCATTGTGATTGTCCTGGTCTACTGTTTCCCACTGCTTGTCATGGGCATCACTTATTCCATAGTGGGAATTACCCTCTGGGGAGGAGAAATACCAGGTGACACATCCAACAAGTACCACGAGCAGCTCCAAGCTAAGAGAAAGGTACTGTTCCATTAAACATCACTAAGTGAATCCTGGTAACATCATCTGCAATTGTGTTGCGAAGTATCACAGTATAATCCTTCAGATACACTAATAATAACAGGAATGAGAGATCTACTTCAATGAAAAACTTGATCAGAGTTTCACAAGTCTGTCTGGAGAAAATAGTAGCAGAGGAAGATACCTTTTCATATTTAGATCAGTAATACTGAAAATCTAAGCAAGAATACAACAAATATTGACAGGAAAAGCTGATTTGGGCATTATTATTGACATTATTCTGAGACAACAAAAGACCTTCAGAGGTTTACAGGGTTTCTTTGAAGGCTGGTGAAAGAATTTGCTCAGAACTTAAAAGAACATACTTTGCACTGAACACTGGATATGAAGGTTATCTGTCTGGAGGGCCAATTCCCAAACCTGGGGAGAACTACACAGGGGAAAAGAGAGCTGTCTTAAAAAAAAACAAAAAATTGCTCGACACTTTCAAAGATGGAGGTCATCTTTATGCTTACCATTCAAATTTTGAAAAAGTATTATTGCACAGACAACACATTAGTGACAAAGTATGACCCCCTCCCTAAACACACAGAGTGACTTTTTGTCCAGCAGTACCAAGCAGCAGGACTTGTACTCTGAGAAAACTTTTTTCTTAAATTTTCAAAGGTTCTGTTAAAGCCTTTCTATTACCAAGTACATGGAGCGAACAGCTACTGAAATTGGTTCTGCATGGTCAGTGAGTAGGCTCAGAATCGAGCACTTAGAATTTCTGTGCTGTTTCTCCCCTGTATTTCTCTATTTCTTATCACTTGTGGCAGAAAATTATTGTGTAATACCAAGTCTAGTCACAGTCCCAGGACAAAAATTTCTGCTTAGCAATGGCTCACATTTTTAAGAATGGAAGTAACACTGGATCAAAACAGACCAAAATTTTCAGCAAACCAGTCCAATGACAGTGAACGTGTTGTTTTTAAATGCATTGCTCAGCTGAACTATACATACCCCATAATAACAAAACCAAGATATTTACCAGAAAAACAAAAGAGAAAGCAAATCTGTCTCTTTTTCAAAATTTAAATGGTAAGCATGGATATGAGGACCTCCACGTTTGAAAGGATAGAGCTTTTTTTGGTTTTTTTCCCCTCTGTAGCTCTCCCCCAGGTATGGGAATTGACCCTCCAGACAGATAACCTCCATATCCAATGTTCAGGGCAAAATATGTTCGTTAAGTTCTGAGCAAATTCTTTCACCAGCCTTCAAAGAAACCCTGTAAACCTCTAAAGGTCTTCTGTTGTCTCAGAACGTCTCTCATCTAAGGTGCAGCCAGATAGCCCACTACACATTAACTAAAATGCAACCAGATGTATAGCCCAGGAAAGAGGGAGCTCACTCTTCCCCACTGTGTCCCTGTAGGGAAGTCATCAAATTTATTTTAGCATCAGTTTTGTGTCTGTTGAGCTTTTGCCCAGCAGCTGTGGTAAAAAGTTCAGGAAGCCTGATCAGTCTCTGTTCTGCCTATTTATTCCTTCCCCTACTACCTGTAATCCCTTAGCTCAAGTACTTCATGCTTTAGAAGTTTCTGCAAGATTGTAATCAACCCATTCAAAGCATCTTCAGGTCATTACTCCTTTTCTGGGGTGCCTAGAAAGTCTCTCCTGGATTTCCACAAGCTTTGAGGCAGTTTTCCTACGAAACAGTTTCAGCCACCCTGGCATGGGTCAGCTCATACCTTGTTCCACAGGAGTATCAAACCCATGCAGTAATGATCAGTGTGTTGACCATTATGGCCAAATAATGTGGATATTTTAATACTTTTAGCAATGTTATAATTTCTGTACAAAAGCAAAAAGAGCAGATGCTGCCAGGACAACAAATCTGCTGATCCTTTCTGTCAAAAATAACTGACCAGAGCATATACCACCTTTCTAAAGACCAAACAGTTCCAAAATGTTTTGTACATGTATTACAAGTCGTCTTCTCCTCATAAATTCAGAACCTCCTACAATCATTTGTGGAATAACAAAAAACAACCAAATGCATCTAAAACAAAATATGCCTCAGGCATCCCTGGCATTAACAGTTTCCTTTCAACTATGTTTAAATTAAAATGAGTGGGGGACATTGTTATATTCTGCTTTTTTCTAGATGGTAATGAAGACTTCTGCTGTAGCCTTTGGAAGATGTTGCTACCATTACAAAAGCATAATGATGGCAATAAAAGAATAGCTTTATGTGTGGGGTTTTGTCTGAACAGAATTTTGCCATGCATTTTAAACAAATACAGTCCAGGAATAATTCATTTCATCTTCAGGCAACACAATTTTATTCACATCAACAGAAGAGAAAAGAGGTTTTTCACACTAGGTTATTAAATAGTCTGCATTCTCTCATGATGCTCTTGTGCCAAAATTATAGAGAAATATAGGAAATATTAAAATGGTTTCTAATTATATAAATTCCTTATTTAATCCTAAGTGAATAAGATGGAAATAAAACAATCCACAAGACCTCAGAATTTCCACATGAAATAAGAGCCTGGGCTCCTGGTTTAAAGATAACTAAAAGTTCCCACCTAACTTTAGGTTCAAGAGGGAAGTTTCCACTGATAGAAGCCCACATAAAACAGATCATGTTTAAGAACTCTTGTGTAATTCAGCATAGTCTTATTTGTTTATTGCATGTTTAATATAAGGGCTAGTTTCCCAGAGGAAAAAAAAAATAAATAAATCACACGTGCCAAATCTTAGATGGAAAATTCTAGCGTATCTTAAAGCATTGGAAGAATCCTTCAATGAGGATTAAGGGTCCCAAAACATATGCAGAATTATGGCAGAAAAAGCAAACTTAAGAACCAACCGCTCCAAGTTGAAAAACAAAAAAAGAGATGATTCATTTGTTTGCCCCCCTCAACAAATCTCATCCCTGCTTGGAAGCACCACCACTCATTCCAAGTCATGTCTACAGAAGGAAACTATTGTAAAATACAAGAGGGTTGTGAATTTGACATGCAAAAGCACTATCTCAGCTTTTTCACTTTTTTTCAGCACCAGATCTCAGGCAGATAACCATGTCCAGCTAGGTAGGCCACACAACAGTTACTCACAGTCATTTCCTAAAGAACAAACATTTTAAGCTACTCTGTACTAAAGATCAAGGCCGCCTACCTGTATTTATCATCTGGGTTACAGAAAAGAACTTCTAGTTTGAGCAGCAGACATTAGCATACGTTAGACATCAGCTAGACAGTAGTCTAACAATCTCTTGGGAGAAACTAAAATATTTTTTTAAGATAAAGTAATGTAAGACTTGAAGCAACTTTTCCTCCCCAGCCAGATGCTTGCATAATCATGACTCCTAAGGAAAAAAAGATGGAGCAACAGACTTACCCCCTTTCTTCAGTGGAATACATATTTCTTGAGACGTTGAGAGAACCTTAAAATCACTGTCAAAGCTATTTTCCATGCACCATTAGAAAAGTATCATTTTTTTTAAATGGCAGTAGTTAAGATCATTCATGAAAAAAGTTAGAATTTCTTTTATTTGGGGGGACTACACATTTTAGCATTTATAAGACAGCAATCTGAATCAAAGCTACTTCATACTAGAACAGAATATCATTTTCAACTTTACATCTTAAATAAACTGATTGTGAATTCTATCTACAGCAAGGGGTTATGCAAACTAAAATGAAAAGTAGTTTCTTTATTTCAAACAACTGAGAAAAAATGGATGGCAAGTGTATGGCAGAATACAATTACTTGCCAAACACTGTACCTTCCCTGACTGAAAGACTTCCAAGGTCCCAATTCCTCTCCTTCATAATGTGCACCTTCTTCAGCTATTAAGAACCTATCCTTTCTGTGGGATGAAAGAGCAAAAAAAGAGGGAAGAAAAAAAAAAACAAACAACATATGAAAGCCCACAGCACTTGGTATCTCAGATAAGAGTCCTGTCCCTGTACTTTAATGCCTTTAAATCCTAATTTCCTTGAAAAAGACAGTTTATTCCAGCTAAGCACTGTGGAGAAGGAAAAGCCATAATGGTGCTCCCTTCTCTTAGTGTTCAAGTGCCGTATGTGTCCCCAGGACTGGGAAGTGGATTCAATGATTGCATCCTAACACATGGGGAGATGTGTTATGTTAGTTT
Source organism: Phaethornis superciliosus (assembly GCA_023637945.1). Classification (NCBI taxonomy): domain Eukaryota; kingdom Metazoa; phylum Chordata; class Aves; order Apodiformes; family Trochilidae; genus Phaethornis; species Phaethornis superciliosus. Next base: position 42,928,333 of record JAJQWJ010000005.1, read on the forward strand.
TTCAGAGCTGAGTGCTGTTAGTTCGGTATTTTTTCTTCTTCCAGAATAGCTCAGAGCACTAAGAAAAACACATTACAACTCACAGAGATTATCTGTGACCTCTGTTTAAGTTGTACTTGCATGGAGAAGTAATATACATGAGGGAGTAAACAAAAACATGAAATGAAATCAGAAGCCAAATTCTCAGCCTTGTGGAAGAAGTAATATCAAAGATGAATTTAAAAGGGAGGTGGGAGCTGCAGAGCAAATTGAAAAGGAAATGATTCCCTGGCCTAAGCCTGAGGCAGTGATGGCAAATGACTGCCTCCCAAAGGGAACTGCTACAGCTGCCCAGCACCAAGTGGGGCTCTCTGACAAGCTGATTTTATTCCTGACCTTCCAATAGCAATTCTCAGGGATACACCTGAATCAAACCAACTATTCCATCTATTCTTCATGCAAAATAAAAACAAGAGGATAAAGGCCTGTGCTTGCTGCTTAAATGTAGCAGAATCTATTGGATTCTTTTCACTTCAACTGCTTCAAAAGTTTCAGAACCAAAGCAAACCTGCAGACTTCAATACCAATGAACTTGTGTCTGCTTTGTTTTTATAAATACATTTTTTTGTTACATATCACTCGTTAATGAAAGAATACTCCTTATTCAAAGAGGAAGAATTTAAAGGAGCAGGCAAGACTACGAAGTGCCTAAATTAACATTTTATACATACATAGCTTTTCTTTGCTCTAGGCAGTAGTAAAACAGTATCAGCAGAACAGGTTAATGAAATACTTCGATTTTCCATCATACTCCAAATCCAGACTCAAGACTTGCCTAAAGGTTGCACAGCTGAGAGGCTCAGTAGAACTCATTCTAACAAAAGTCCTGGAACCTCTTCCCTCTGGCCATGCTGCCCACAATATACAAATGGAGATTGAACAGATCACCAAAGGAAAATAGTGCCACTGGGACACAGGTTGGTGATACTCACTGCATTCACACATTTTGGAAAGTTCCATGGTGAACTGGTGGCAGCAACAGACTTAGCCATTAAGCACAAGTGAATTCAGTGATTTTCTGGCTTGCTTGCTTCAGAAAGGCTTCCTAATGCACAGGAGCAATTCTTTATGATTTCAATGAAACACACAAAAGATTGCATCAGTTGAAAAATAGTATCTCAAAAAAATAAAGGAGAACAGGCACATTAAGAAAAAAAGAACTCTGCTGTCAGAGCCACAGGTCTAATTACTTGAAAGAAAAAAGAAAAACAGAGGGAAAAATACTTAACAAACCCATTGAAGTTCTTTTTTATTATGCAGCTTAACCTGCAAAATGGCATCTGAGGTTTTTTTAGTGAAACTTTACAGTCCACTGGGAAGAGACAATCAGGCTTTTGCTTCATCATATTTGTTCATACTTGACCTGTTTGACTCATATTTTCCCTCTGCCCTAACTGAACTTCAGTTTATTGGCACTCATTCCTCAGGATTTACACCAAGTAAAATCCAGGTGCCCTGGGTTTATAGACTCTGAAAAGGCAGTTTCTGTTCATAGTTTTTTATATCATCGAGAAATAAAACTTACCACTGGAAAGAGCAATGGGGTGGACATGAACCACACCATTTACTGTAGCCTATGGTCTTGCCTGCTGTGTATGCCCATCTCTGAAAGAAGAAAGGGAATTGGGAATAATCTCCTGCTTTTGCAGCTTCTTTTCCTTCTTTTTCTCCATTTCTGTCAACACATTCTTAACTGATGAAACAAGGACTGGTTAGTGCTTTTGGATTCATAACTTCTATGGCTGACATCATATCCAACTGTAACTGTCCTGTCTTTGAAATTATTTCATGCTACACAGACTTGCAAACATCTCACTTGTAGGTGATCCCCTTAGATTAGACTTTAGTATATAAATACTCAAAATAATGACAACTCAGCCTTGAGGTTTTTTAAGCATTCCTTTTTGCTGAGAAACTAGCACATTTTACACCAGGGAAAAAGAATAAAAAAACAAACTTCACATATCAATAAGGATACTCCATTGCATGTCTCCCTCTACAATTGCATTTATCAGTACATTGCCATTCACTTCAGTGAAACTCAGACTGATACAGCCTTATCCAAGACGAAAATGATACTTCAGATTTTTAGGCACTTTTTGCTATTTACAAAAAAAACATTTGCAAAACTGAATTAGTAATAATGTAATGTGTTTCACTGCTTGTCATTCCAGTGGGTTTTTATCCCACAAAATCACATCAAACCCTCACGGCCATCTAAAACCATCTTTTCTTGTCTAGTTTAACTATTTGCTTCGGAAATTGCTGCTTTCATGATGATTTCATACCTAATCGTGGATTTCCAGACAGAGGCAGCAACAAGAAAATTTTATGCTGATTTCCTACAACCTAGTGTTTACTCAAATCCCATATAATAACTAGGAACAAGGAATATAATTGTAGACCAGAACAGAAAAAGACACCAGGGTCAGTAAAGGCCAAAATGAGGTGTCAAATAAAACATTCTGTAACATTTTTCCACTATTAGGTGTGCAAAGTATTATTATAGGCAGTATAAATAAGAAAATACATTTCTTGGAATAATCACTACAAACAAAGAAGATTTTTCATGTTGCTTGCCTTATGAAAAGGAGGATATCCAGGAGAAAAGAAAAAAAAAAAAAAAAAAACCAACAAAAACAATGAATGTAGGGATGCCAGATTAGAAGGAAAACTCCACAAAGGAATGTTCATCTTTGCTTTGACTAACTTTAGTAAGCAAATGCAATAAAATTTATTAACAGATGTAGAAATACTACTCTAGATAAAAAAAGGCTCATGTGTACTGTAAAATAGAATTGTTATTTCTTTCTTTCAGGTGGTAAAAATGATGATTGTGGTTGTGCTGACATTTGCCATCTGCTGGCTGCCCTACCACATTTACTTCATAGTTACTGGGATCTATCAGCAACTAAATAGGTGGAAATATATTCAGCAAATCTATCTGGCCAGCTTCTGGCTTGCCATGAGCTCTACAATGTACAATCCTATCATCTACTGCTGCCTCAATAAGAGGTAAGAGCTGGTTCTGAACTAGTTGGGATGCAAAACTTCAGTGAGAATATAAATGGTTTCAGTGGGATGAAAGGCAAAGAAATTTTCACTTGAATGGTTTTCAGTTTGTGACAAGGAAAATAAAACAAAACACAACTACTTGAATCCCACAAAAACAAGCGTACGTTCCAGTAAACACTTGTCTACTCAAAATTTCAGAGCAAAATTTAAATTGATAGCAATTTACTATTTTGGGCCTTGCAAAACCTGAAAACAAAGAAGCAAAGACAGTCACAAGTGCTATACAGCTCAATCTGTATGCTCACTAATTCTAGACAGAGTTTAGTTTTCCAGTGCTGGAAGGATATGATATAAAATGTAATGTAATTTACTGTGGACTTTATACCTTCCCACTAGGTTTCTCCTGAGCTCTAAGGTTTGTAAAAGACTAATAAATTATTATATCCCCAATACTCAATAGTAAATTACAGTACTGTTTGATAGCAATGCATTATGCTCTGAACTTCAAAGGAACTGCACCTGCTAAATTTGGTGAGATTTCACAGATATTTACCTGTCTGACACTACTGATTTGCAGAATGAAGTCATGTTTTTCAGCTTGTAGGACCAGGATCTAAACAGATGCATCACAGGTCAGATTATTTCTGTGAAAAGAGTGCTATGAAAGATGGTGCTCATTTGCTTAGGCGTGGGCAAAGGAGGAGAAATCGAGTATCAGGAAAACTCCATTGTTAAAATGCAGTGAAAGTAGATGGAAAATCGGAAGCAGAAACAAGCTGTTACCAGTGCCTTCATCACCCACCTCAGATTTTACTCCAGCAAACACTGACTTCATCACAGAGGGGATTAGGGGCAAGCAGTGAGTTGAGCCAGAGTCCTGTCAGCACAGTCTATGTTTCCAGGTGAAGACCCATTTTACAGGCTCTCCCAAGTGTGGTTCCTCACCAAGCATCCTTCCTCCCAGGTTCCGAGCTGGCTTCAAGAGAGCTTTCCGATGGTGCCCCTTGGTGGAGGTGTCCAGCTGTGATGAGCTGGAGCTGAAGGTAGCCAGGTTTCACCCCACCCAGCAGAGCAGCCTCTACACTGTGTCCAGAATGGACTCCAACTTGACTGTGGTGATGGATACCAATGATGGAGACAACACTCAGGCCAGCCGTAAGAAAAGAGCAGTGCAGAGGGACTCCAGCTTCAATGGCTGTTCACAGAGGAATTCCAGGACCATCTCCGTGGCCTCAAGTCTTATCAGTTCACTGCACACACCAGCAGGTGATTATTCCTAAGCATTTCATGGTGACTGTTGCTGGAATGGCAGCACTGGACAATGCTCTCCTACTTTGGGATTAGATGTTCACACCACAGGAAAGCCAACCTAATTCCACTGACAAACCCCCACCATAAATATCACAATATCTTTAGGCACCACTGACTTTTCTGCTGGGGAGAAAAAAGGATTTGAAGACACACCAGTCAGAAAGCACAGCCACACCTTATGTGTGGCAATGCATTTTGCAGACATCACCTGAAAGAAGCCAACAGCATGAAAAACATTGTTTCAGCTGTAACTGAGCGGTGGCATTCATATTTTCACTTATGGAAGCGTGCCAGGCTGCTTACTGAAGGAGACACTTGGGGTAGGGCTTTTTTACATGGGTGTATAGAGAGAGGACAAGAGGAAATGGTTTAAAACTTGAAGAGGAGAGAATTACGTTAGACATTAGGAAGAAATTCTTTAATTTGAACATGGTGAGCCCTTGGCACAGGTTGCCCAGGGAAGCTGTGGCTGTCCCATCCCTAGCAGTGTCCAAGGCCAGGTTGGATGGGGCTTGGAGCAACCTGGGCTGGGGATAAGGGTCCCTGCCCATGCAGGGGGGTTGCAACAAACTGGATGAGCTTTAAGGTCCCTTTCAGCCCAAACCATTCTATGATTCTATTACCCAGACACTTTCCCACTCAAATCAGCCAATATACAGTAATCACTACTGTTGCAAAGAAAACTGAACACTAAAGGTACCAGAGGGCAGTATTTTAGATAAATAGCTGTATCAGTGGTGTGTGCATCAAGTGGCTGTGTGAATGTTTGTTCTCAAGCTAAGTCCACACTTAAGCAAAAGGGCCTGGCTGTCTTCCTGAGTCACTCAGACCAGAACACTTGAGTGCACACGTGGTTCAACCCAACCCAGTATCACACCTGACCAATTAAAAAAAAGACGATTGAGGAGAGAAGGGCTTGAGCTGTCTTTAGACTATCCCCAACTACCTGGGGATGCCCAGCACTGTGGTGGTGAACATACAGAAAGAGACAAGTAATGAAAATCATGTTTATATTGCAATTCATCTGTACAGGCAATTGCTGTATTATGCTAAGTGGAGTTTGTGTTTGTATTGTGATTTCAGTGCATTTCTGTGTGACTCTGATAAAGCAAAATCCTGCGTAATGTCAAATATCCTCCAAGAAGTAAACTTGGTATTCAACGTTAAACCCTCACATGTGCAATAACTGAAGAAACTGATGGAAAAGAATTGCGGTCAGATAAAAATGTATCACAATTCCAGACTTTTCCTGTCCCAAGGCCTGATCTTAAATCCACTAAAGCCAAGAGCTCTCTTCATTTCAGGCTTAAAGGCTTTCCTTTTAACTGCCAGTCAGTGTTTTTCAACCGTGTCAATTTCTGGCAAAAAAAAAAGCACACAGTAGTTGAGCAAGTGTCATGCAGTGTCTATAAAGTATTTTTTCTATTTTCCTCCTCAAAATGCTCTGGTTTAAGACTTTTGTATCTTCACGGATGTTTAACAACTTTGATGAGAAGATTCAGGATAGGTGCATACACACACAAAAAGAGCCTGAGTCTATTAACTTGATGGTCATGTACCACAAGCACATACTGTGAAGTACTCTGCTCATGTACAGCTTTTGAGGAACATATATTCAGAAAGTGAATAAGTTGTGAAATAAACTGTTTTCTAACCATGGCTGTTACAGAATCAGTGTTGATAAACATCAATATATCAATGTAAGCTTGAACAGTATGGTGGTAATGAGATTAATTTATTGCTTTTAAATGTAGAGTATAAATCTTTAAAAGCTGTATGTAGCTTTTATAACACTATGCTTTTTTATAAAAAAAACAGTATCACAGATGTACAAAACATCATCCTCACATAGTTTCTACAATCCTTGGTTGACAGATATTGAGGAAGCAATGGTGGCTTACAGCTTACTCACATCTGTGTCTTCAATACATGAAAATTCCATTTTGCTACATGTTTTAGGATACAACTTTAAAAACAAGTAACCTATTGGTAACCTACATTTTGGTGGGGTAGAGGTGTCAAAAACACCCTCACCACTCCTGTGAAGTTCTCCCCTGAAGTTACTGGATATTCATGTATAACAAATGAAGAAATCTGTGCTTTTATCCACAGATTAAAATATGTCTCTCTGTCTCAGCCTCAAAAAACCCCATGAAGTGTTACACAGTCAAACAAGTAGGACAGCAAAAGCTGTGGCTGGAAGCAGCTTGCGTTTCAATTACTGTTTCTGAACAAACAATTCAGTAAAAGTGTCTGGTCACTATGAAATTCATTATAGGCCTCCTGCCACCTCTCACTGAAGGTAGAGGTAATCAGGCCATCCTTAGTTTGTGCCAAGAGCACTGCTCCAAGTAGTAGGCTGCACACAGTGCAGATGCTCCTGTGTGTGCAGACTGCTGCTGGGGCAGCACTGAAGCAGCCCCAGGTCTGCACTGAAACCTTTGATTTACATTCTTCACTTTTGCTGACAGTTAAGGAAAACAGACAAGTACCAAGCTGCCTCCCTAGTCAGGGGGGCATAATAATACTGTAAAGCAGCTACAATTCAACAGCATCAGGAAGTATCTTCCACTCTTTAAGCCTTTGAGAGACCTGAGTCCTTCTCATGTATAAGAGCTCCTACTGCTTCAGCCCAGGCTTCCCACTGGAGCCTGCCTCCCAAATGTTTGTCTGATGAAAAGACTTCACTGCTCATTTTACAATTTGCCCTCATATAGAACTGCTTTAACACTCACATCTGCAGAGTCTCTTTGGCACCTGTTCTGTCTTTCCCTTGACATTGGCTAAGCTTGTAAAAATAAAACAAACCAACCAACCAACACCAACCAAACAAAAACAACCCACAATCCAGAGTGGCAAAAAGCTAAACATGAATACATTTAAAAACTCCATGAATTTATAATGCCTTTATCTTAAGCCTTTTGTATAAAAGTGTGATGTTTGAGAGGAAAAATGAACTCCAAGCATGCCCTAGGTACTCATAAAAATTGCACTCATCAAATTGCAGCCTGTAGCTGTTTGCCAGGAATCCCCTGACAGTCTCCCTTCCAGTCCACTTGGTCACTGACCAATACTAAAGTGTACATTTTCAAAAAGAACACACAAAGGGAACTAGTATAGAAAAGGAGGGGAAAATACAAGTTTTGGAAGTTTCCTTTTTAGCTAGGTAAAAGCGTTCAGGTGTTGGATGTGGATGTTTCTCCCTTAACACTGGTGAATTTCTTTTGAAGCAGTAAACAAGAACCTCCCATTTCACTGATGCACTCTTCAGAACTTTTCAGGCTGCTCTCTCCAGGAGCTAGAGTTTATAGAAATGATTGTTCCTGTCACATATTTTCCAAGACTTTTGAAGTTGCCACAGCTCAGGCAGAAATTTAAATCTGCTCTACTACCTCCAGTTCAAGATAAGATCAAAATTTAGAGTCCCTATTACTGTATGCTGCTTGCGAATGAACACCTCCACATATTGCTCCAAAAGATGCAGGAGGGAACGCTTAGAATACACCACTGTTTACAGTTGTTGTGCGAGAGTTCCTGGTGTTAAATAATGCATTCAGTTCAAATTAAGTCTTCCTGCTCATGAGAAGATTCAAGTGACTCAGTGTTTACAACTCAAAATGATTTGTTTGCTGCAGTCAAAGTTAATTCTTTATCAGTCCATGAGCAGTTGCTGTGGGTATTTACATTCAAATTGTTTCAGATGAGTTCATATATCACACGCTATACTGTCACTGGCTAAATGGATTACCTCTCTCCTATAAAACTGAAAACATGCAGATTGGATTACAACTGGAACCAGATTTCCCAAAGCAAATGACCGTATTTATAAGCACAAAACTTGCCTGTTTCCAGTACTCTATTGCCTCTGCTTCCAAGTTTCCCAGCAGCAAGTTTTCCACTGCAATAATTTGTGACACGAAAGTCAGACTGGCATCAGTCACATGAATTGTACATCCAAAGCACACCCACAGTGGAGAATTCATGTTGCCTAGTCTACCTGGATTTGCATGCTTTCAAATTATTAAAAATCTAATCTTTTAACAGGCATTCACTCACAGAACTCTACAGATCTGCTCACACTTCAAATACTCAGCAGATCTTTGGCAACATTGTCCAAATATTCAGATCCAAATGGGAGCGACAACAAACCAAATCTGTAGATCCTGCACACACCATGACCTCAGGTAAGCTCCTTCTAAAAGCAGTGTCTGCATATTGTCAGAGGTTCTGCCAGATGGGGAACAGGGAAAAGGTTCCAGCATCAAAGGACTTCACAGAGCAGAGCGGCCCAGCCAGCAGCTCCTCCCAGCTGCAATACTGGAACTTAAACCTCTGGGGTGTTCACTGAAAAACCTAAGGCAGCCAGCAACACCTCAAAGATCAAGGTGTTGCTTTTCCTTGGCCTGAAGTTCTACCCAGTAGGACTTCACACTACAGAAAGGAAGCTTTGAATTCAAGAGCATGTTCTCATGTGTTCATTTACTTTGTTCCCAATTTAGAACCTTGAAAACAGGCAAGAGAAACACCAAGTGATGGATCAGGTGAGGCTACCTACCTGAAGCAGTTTTCCTGGGGCTTGGCACAGAATTTTGTCTGGGATCAGCTCCTACGAATCAACCAATCCCCAAAGCAGCAGCATAACTATCCCAGAATGGTTTGGGTTGGAAGGGACCTTAAAGCTCATCCAGTTTCTTGCAACCCCCCTGCATGGGCAGGGACACCCATGCCCAGCCCACGTTGCTCAAGGCCCCATTCTGCCTGGCCTTAGACACTGCCAGGGATGGGACAGCCACAGCTTCCCTGGGCAACCTGTGCCAAGGGCTCACCACGCTCAAATTAAAAGAATTTCTCCCTCACGTCTAACCTAAATCTCCCCTCTTCCTGTTTGAAACTGTTACCTTTCATCCTACCACTACAAGCCCCTGTAAAAAATCTCTCCTCAGCTTTCCTGCAGCCTCTTTCAAGTCCTGGAAAGCCACCATAAGATCTCCCTGGAGCCTTCTCTTCTCCAGGCTGAACAACCCCAACTGTCTCAGGCTGTCCTCTTGAGAGGTTCTCCATCACTCTCATCATCTTTGTGGCCCTCCTCTGGACTTGCTGCAAGAGCTCCATGCCCTTGCCATGCCTTGCTCCTTGCAGGAGTTTGCACTTGGTCTTACTGAACTTCATGAAGTTGTCATGGGCACACTTTTGAAGCCTGTCACGCTCCCTCTTCCCACCAACGTGTAAACCACAGCAAACCTTCCAAGGGTGCCCAAAATTCCACTCTTCATGTTGGCAACAAAGACGTTGAACAGCACCTGTCCCAATACTGACCCTTGAGGAACACCACTTGCCATTTGTCTCCATTTGGACATTGAGCCATTGACCACTACTTTGAGTGCAACCAGTCAGCCAAGCCTTATCCACCAAGTGGTCCATCTAATGAATCCCTAATCTTTCAAATTTAGAGACCAGGATGTCATGAAGGACAGTGTCAAATGCTGCACTAAAAGTCCAGGCAGATGATGTCAGTTGCTCTTCCCTTGTCCACTGATGCTGTCACCCCTTCATAAAAGACCACCACATTTTTCAGACATGATTTGCCCTTGGTGAAGCCATGTTAGTTGCCACCAACCAGCTTTACCTTTTCCATGTGCCTTAGCATAGCTTCCAGGCGGATCTGTTCCATGATCTTACTGGCCACAGAGATGGGACTGCCTGGCCTACAGTTCCCTGGGTCTTGCTTGTCTTCCTTGACATAACTCTGCATGTCTTGCAAACATACTGAACCAATTATTTCTTCCTGTTTCAACAAATCTCTAGGTTTAATTTTAATTCCTCTAAAAAGGTATACCCATGCAATTGGTTATTTTCTAGAAAGTCAAGGCTGATACATCTGAAAATTGAGAAATAAAGTGTGTTCACAGTGATGAGGATTTTTATAATTAAACATGTCTCAGAGGATTAGATCTGTCATCAAGCTCTTCTTATTTTGCAGTAGGTGAATGAAACATTAGTAGATTTGGCAATGGTTTACTCACTGAGATGTCTTTAATTGTTAACGTGATAAATTTCAAGCTGCCATTGATGGTTGCTAAAATATCGTTCAGAAATCAGCATCAGACACTGAACTTCCAAATGAGTGCTGCTGTTTAGTGATTACCACCTCTGGAAAACTTCCATTTTTAGACACTTAAATTACCATCAGTCTAACATAACTTGCAGCAATTGAAAGCAACTGAAAGCTCTTCTTATGCCCCTTATCTCATTAATTCATAGACAGAGGCTGCAGTAAACATGCACTGATGCAAAAAGCAGTAATCAAAATATCAGCATCCAGGATTATTTTTCTGTTATGATAAACAACCCTGAAATAGATCAACTGCAATGCAGAGGTACCTCTGTATCAGACAGAGAATGCAGTAAAAAGAGTACACCATAAAGATTCTAAAAGAAAATGGGAACAATGTCCATCCCATATTTCTAGAGCAAACAACAGCAAGGCTGTGGTAACATAGGACTATAAAAGAAGAGCGAAGAAGTCATATCACAAACATTTTGACTTTCAGGTTAAATGGCTCTGACAAAATAAATGGCACTCTGAAATCAAAGAGAAGTCTTAATAGTCTATATGTGATCTACATATATGTGTATAATGATCTACACTTTTGTCCGGAGAAACAAGGTACAATGTTTGGTCTGGGATTTCCCTTATGAACTGGCTTTGGCAAACAGCAAGCCAAAATCACCTCATAGTTTTACTGGCATCACCAAGTACTCTACTTGAACCACTGCTTCTATTTCCTGACTTCTTTTGGGTGCTAATAAAAGGTTGGTGACTTTACACTTCATTACTTAATGGGAGATCATTGACTGAGTCATGCACTTATTTTCCTTATTGGCATCCATACACGATTCTTTCTGCTTCCAAAAAGCAGTATAACACTACAGACAGCAAACTTCATCTCATGTAAACCTCTTCATGCTGATGTATCTCATTAAAAGACTTCATATATATATGTATATATACATATATAAATATTGTCTCTTGCTACCATAGGCACTCTAAATCTACTGTCTCCCAGTTTCATCATTTAAAATTTTCTTTTGTAACAGCTCATTAAAAATTATGATTTGTGCGTTATAATTTTGATAATCAGCATTGGAGTTGAGTATTATTTCTATACAATCAAGCTGAATCAAACCCACATGTAAAGCTTGATTAATACTTATGTTTGCTTCCTGCTCCTATCTGAAATTACTGTCTCTCACCCTGTGACTGGTCTGATCATACCAGAAACTGCAGTATTAAAACAGTTTTTTTGTATCTTTGTGTAATTTCTACAAGCATTTGCATAAATACACTAAGGCTTGTTTCTGCTTTAGTCATTCAGCACAGATAATCTCCCAGGAAAATTAAGGGTGCTTTCCAGCTATTATAACTGACTGAAGTCAGAATATCCTCCTGCTTCCACTAAACAAACTCATTGCCAGTCACCTGTACAGTGCCTAAATTTCAGAAGTTGTCCAGGAGCACACCACATGCACCTTGAACAATGTCAGTCCCTACCAGAATACCAAGGTGAACTTCCCAATGTTAGTGCCAGAAAAAAGAAAAAAAAAAAACAACAAAAGCCCACAACCTGTAAGTCTGCAAGAATGTCCCATTTTCTGCAGTAAACTTGTAATTCACAGTTAGCATCTGGCAACTTAACAATGCAGGAATTAACAGTTTGGAAGAAAGCAGCAGTTCATAATTCAACTGCTCCTTATGATGGGCTGAAGTTTCCTTTGTTTCCTGTTCAAGAGCAATCACAAGTTCCATTCAGCAAATGCTTGCCCTTCAGGTGTTCCAAAAATATATAATCACCCAGAGCTTTGTGACTGCCTGTAAATGACCAATGTAATTTTCTGCTGACACCTGAAGCAGGTCCACTTATTATCTATGAAGCATGAGGAGACAGCCTTTGTGATCACAATCAAAGCACTTAAAAGTCTCTACCTCCAAAAGTGTTAAAGACGCCTTACCCTTTCTTTTCTAAGGAAGACTATAAACAACAGCATTTTCTTGAAGATGAAGCCAGGATTTAATTTCTATGAGAGAATTAAATGTTAAAAGAGCTTGCTCACTTGAGAGAAACTGGAAAGACAACCAAGATTTACATAAATAGGAAAAAACATAGGAGGAAATCAAACAAATATTGGAGCCCTATTTAGCGCGTTTTGGAACAAAAAAACCAACACTCTTGACACAAGACTTAGTCAACAATACAATCTGAGCTACTACATTGCTGAAAGGTTTTTCTTTGCTGGGTATTATTTTCATGAAATTAAGGGCATGTTCTTCCAATAAACCTGAAGTCCAACTTAATTTATAGAACTGAATTACACAGAAAATACTATCCTGTGTTTCAGAGCTTTTCTTCCAATGCAATCCACAAAAGCAATCCTTCCTCTTTTCTTATTTCTTTATCTTGGAGTATCACTGCTGAACCTAGGTGACATCTAAAATTAGTAGTAAAACCATGTCAACATAGACTTCAAGGTGCACCTATAGGGCCCAGACAGTCTTCCAAGCAGTTTCAATTAACAAGGATGAATTGGTGTCCGTACAGTTACTCAGGACAGAAAGGGTTATCCATATAAATGAGGACTTCGGTGTTAATAAACAGAAGTAAACCTACAACACTTCTTTAAGCTGTTTTATTGAATTTCATACGCCTCTGAGCACACTTTCTTCAAAGTCTGGGTGGGAGAAGGAATTTTATACAAAGAACAAAGCAATTCTCCACAATTGCTTTATATATTATTTACGAAGTTACAATTTGGTTTTTGATACAAAATCCTGTAAGCTTGCCAGCCTGAAAGATAACTCAGCCTATGTGAAGCTCTGTCTGGTTTGTTGCCAGGTGCAGCTATCAGCACTAAGCCTCCACAGGGTAACACAGCAGCAAGAACACAGTATGAAGAAAAGGTAACAGGTTTAGAACACAGACAAGGCAATGTTGATATCAACTGTGAGATACGAGGAGCCAGCAGTGCAGAAATGGGCAAAACAGATTGGGAAATGGGACTGGATTGGGAAATTGGGAATGGAGAGTGCTAGGATGGGAGTGCAGTGTCTCAAATGATACAGCCTCAAAACTGCTGGAGGAGTCAGCAGGGACACGTGGAAGAGTTAAGCATTGTCAAGGCACATAAGAAAGGTTATCTGAGCTGCTTATCATCAATGCAAGATAAAATTTGTGTTGACAAGCACTTGGGGCTTTGTACTGCCATAAGTTAATGTGGTAATCCATTCCTGTCACCATGAACCACATAAAGCAGACGTGTGTTTGCTCCCTTCAGGCATCACATGAGGCTGTCACTGAGACATCACTGGTGGTCAGATTAAAAACTGTAAGGTCACCTAGAAAATACACAGAGCAGGTTCACATGCCAAGTGGCTTCTCAAATTCTGCCTCCCCTGACTTTTCCTGTAAAAGCAGTTTGGAAGCCAGTGACACACCTAACTTCTTTGGAGCAAACAGATTTGATATACTTGAGCACTGATTGGAACAAACATTTTTTGATATATCTGAGCACTGAACTGGGCCTGTGCCCTTCTCTGAGGCTTCTGTGTGCTCACAATATCTCAGTAAGGACTGTAATTGGCCTGTTCCATGTCACAGCACATCCTGCCTGCATTTTCCATCTCTGCTTCACAGCTTGATTCCTAGATTAGAGTCCCTGGAGAATCACAAAGTTTTCTGAACTCCTGTAAACTGAAAAGTCACTGCACTGCATACTAAGGAGACAATATTGGTACTGTGCTACTCTGAATGAATACGAACCCTTGTATCAAAGACAGCTGTTCAGCAAATTATCTCAAAAAATACTCTAAGAAAAGCAGTAAAGAAATTCCTTTAGACGTCTGCTGCACAACACACAGGATGTTACAAAGCATCTTCACCAGAATAAACTATTTCCATAACCCTAAGGCCAGTTTTCTGGTAAAATACATTTTAATCAACTACGAGTAGCAAGTTATTTCTTGCACTCTTTCCAGAAATCTTGGGCAAGTAACAGCCTAAAAGATGGAACAAAACCACTAACCTGACTAAGGTTACTCCAGTATATGCTGTCTTCCAAGCACAGCAGTAAAAAGGCAGAATTTTGTTTCAATGCTTTATCATTTAAATGATAAAGAAATCTTTACCAAGAGGTAAAGCTTGGAATATTTAAATCTAAGTGAAGTTTAAAAAAAAAAAAATTAATCAGGTTAGAAAGAATCACCTGGTCCAACTTTTCACAGTAAAAGCAAGGTCAAAACAAGATGACCCAGCACCCTGGCCAGATGGAACTTAATTGTCCAGTGTTGGGGAAAAAAGCAGCTGCCTTTACACTCATCATAGTGGCTATAGGATTTGCACAAAATCTGCATATCTGAAAAATTCACTAACAAAACTGATTTTTGTTTTCACCTGTTGTTCCAAGTGTTTTGGGCAAAGAAGCAAAGGGTAATTACAAAAAGAAAAATAATGCAAACCTCTTCCATTTGGACTACAGAAAAGCTACTAGAAATGAATCTGTCAAAATTTCACATAATTTATGTGTGAATGTTTGTGTGAATATATGCAGTGCATCCCCATTGGATAGTACAAGTCTTGTCCCTGCATCAGTCATCATTTGGACCATGAGGAGACTAAAATTAAATCAGGCTATTGTTATTGCTATTCCATTGGTTGTAATTGAAGATGTTAAAAGCATCTTAGTTTACTACTCCCCACAAAATCATGTAATAGTCTGCAATCAATAGATGTTTCCACAAGAATCTCTATCACTCTTCTTCCTGGAAACCAGTTGCATGTAGGTACAGTTTTATGATAACATGAAAAAGGGCAATGAAAACTTGAATTAAGCATTTCATTGCTACAAAATAAACAAAAAAAAACCCATAGAAAACTACTCTGACTTCTGGAATATAAGCTCCTGTCCTTCACATGGCAGCTTTTTAGACCCATACTAAATTAGATCAGTTAGTAACTGAGCTACTTCAGAGACACAATCATTCTGTATTTCTGATTAACTCCATTAAGATTTGAATTACTTTGTTTGAACATACACAATTGCATTAATTGCCTTTGCACAACAGTCAGCACAATTGTCTACAAACAATTTAGTTGTAACTTCCAGTCTATCTCTACAAATTTTATCATTCAAAAACTTTAGCTTTAATCATTATGATTCATCTACTGTCAATTTGAGCTTTATTATTCAAAAATTTGATTTCTAGCTTTGATGAATTTGTGTCTGAAGGCTAAATTGTGTTCAAAGGATGCTCAGTAAAAATTACTTCTCCAACAACTACAAAACTGTGACTATTACACTAATCCAAAATCTGTAGCCTCTTAGATTTACATAGATCGTACATATCCCCACTTTTTTATTTGCTCAAACTCTGTATTTGAAAAGTCACCCCTGTTAAATCTCCAGATTGAGAGTTACTTGTTCACACTGAGCTCACCACATGTGAGTTACTCACACATGTAACCATGTCTGGTTACTCAGACTGTCTTTTGGACATGTAATATTTTTATAGTCTGCACATAGTGCATTCAAGGAAAAAAAATGAGGTGACACAAGTCATAGGGCTTAAAATCCTAAAACTCTAGTAGGACTACAGTAATTTTGTTTCCATTTTCATGCATGCATTTATCTGATAAATTCTGCAAATGCTCCTTACATAGTCAAAAGAAATTCACCTTGTGCTCACAGGCTTCACCTGTGAAAACCATTACTTTGCCAGTTTTGCATATGACAGTCAGGCTTCCCTGCAGGATATTTGCCAGGATTTTAGTTGCCTCATTACCCAGCTGGATCTTTTGGATGCTAGAATTCTATAGTTTGCCCAAAGCTTTAATTACTGTGGTACTGCTAACTGGATTACTGAGACCCCAGGCATTCCACATAAACAGGCTCAATTTTCACTACTACATTCCATTAATCATCTAATAATCTCTTCAATCTTAATTATTACTTCCATTTCCTTATTCC
The DNA here is from genome assembly GCA_023637945.1 of Phaethornis superciliosus. Classification (NCBI taxonomy): domain Eukaryota; kingdom Metazoa; phylum Chordata; class Aves; order Apodiformes; family Trochilidae; genus Phaethornis; species Phaethornis superciliosus. The sequence continues at coordinate 42,944,716 of JAJQWJ010000005.1, forward strand.
CTCTATTATCCTACTTTACTCTCCCAGTAATTTTTACCCTATTATCAGTTCTAGTACTTCTACTCTTATTTATTAACACTACAGAAGTAAAAATTACTCCTCAGTCTCTCAGTGAGAGTGATGCTTATTTCCAGTGTTCATTAGCAATATGGTATTTCAAAGACACAGCTAGGGGATGACACTCGTGAAATTTATCTCAACTGAATTTTGCACTGCATGCAAGTATAATCACCTGAAATGTCTAAGCTAGAAGACTGTGACAAAATATAACTGATAATGCTTCAGTGCATTTCATTATAACATTACTTCCATTGAAATATTTACTTATACTCAAAGTGTGAATATAAACATAGTCCAAGCAGCTAGAAAATGTCATTGACAATGATTTCTTCAGTGAGCAGTTTAGTTCACAGACCTCATAGTTTCTGGCTAAAAGTCCCTTTTCTCTCCATGTCTGTGTCCCTCACTTAATTCAGTCAGTATTTATTGCTTCACCTTCACAGGGGAATTAGTTTACACTACATCAACAAAATCTGTAACAAGTAAATCTATTAACATAGATTGGGACTGGAGATATTGTCTTGCAGCATTTCCCACAAAACATTACTGAGCAAAGAAGTATTCTTTACCTTTAATTACTAGCTCATGGTTAAATTGGTACCTGCTTTTCTGTTGGCCTTTCAATGAAGCATGAACTATAGACAGAGAAAAAATTACATATCTTCTTCACCCAGAGTCACACAACATACCAATCAGCTTGCCTTTTGGGCTCGTGTGTTTCTGGTACAACTCTTTCAGCCAAAAGTCTCTGTACATAAATTATTTTGGTAAGCCAAATTAGCAGAAGATAGATTTTTAAAAGACAACAAGAATCTGAGCTTCAGTGTCTCATTTCCTCAGTTCCTTGTCTGTCATATAAGGATTCTCCTACACCATCAATGCTGTGAGAGAATAAATACATCAGGGACTGAAAGCATTCCTATCACTGCTGATGTATAAATGAAGAACTCAAATCATTATTTTCATATACAATAATATGTAGAAGAATATGCAGAATTCTGAGTCTTATATGCATTCCAACACAAACATGGGAAATAATGCGAAAAACTGTAGACAGACAACGCTATGGTTCTATATTAAAAAATTCACAATGCTAGATGCTGATCCTGAAATTATTTATGCACAGCCATAACTTCAAAAACATAAGTAGTCCACTGACTGAATTATGACTCCACAGGTGTTTCCACAATCAAACACAAATTATTTGATAACAGACAAGTGGATATACCACCCAGACAGGGAAAAAAAACATTTCTGAAGTGAAGCATATTAATAAAATCCCATTTAAAACATTCTCCTGATTATTTCCCAAAGGATCATAAAGTATTCATGCACCCACAGTTTGATTTGAAAGGATTCTACTATCTAGCACTCTTCTAAATGCAATCACAGAATTCTCTAGCATGGTAGAAGCTAATTATCCATAATATTGCTAATTTTGACTCTTATTTATGCTACTGCTAGTCAAAAGGAGTTCTGCTTAATTCATATTCCACTGGAACCTGTCTGCACATAAGCAATGAAGGAAAAAAGAGGACTTGTTACATCAATGAGCATGAAAGGAGAACCAGAGCATTTCCAGTTACTCATCCAAAGACAAGCTCTGCTCTTCAGGACATGATACTTCATAGGGATTTGTCTGATGACACTTTGTTGACACCAGTCAAGTCTCTTCACTACTTATGCTCCACAACCAAAGTTCTGATAGCAAAGACTCATAATAACAAAACAGGCTTTCCAGAGCTAATCTTTTTTTGCAATGCACTTTTTAAACTATTCTTCAAGCTGCCAACTTCTTTGGCCAGCTCATGATATTGCAATAATTAACTCAGTAACATAAGGTCTTGACATGCAGTACAGAAGTATTCACTGTGTGATCTCCCCTGATTAAACAACCCTCCTAAAAAGAAATACCCTCCTTTTCTATAGTGATTTCCATCAAGAAATTCCAGCCTTAGCAATCACATATAAGATTCATTCCATAATGTAAAGCATTTCCATAGCTGTTGGACTTCATTGACTTCAACCAGGAGCTCCATTAGCAAGACTATTTATTACTCTATTTATAGTCAGTCAAAAATGATGGAATCACTAATTTAAAGAGCAAGGCTTTTCAGTAGTCCATTTAGACACAAATATATGTTCACATCACATGAACTAGGTTCAATTTCCATAACTTTTTTAATGCATTTATGCTTTAGCACTTGACAGGGGAATTGTATTAGTGGATTAGCTTCAAAGACAAGTCAAAATTAGTTAAGTACACAATTATCTGGTAACCTCAATGTACACAAAGTGCATGCTTACCTCTGTCCTACAGGTTGGTTTTTAGAGGCAAAAGGTTCCAAATTTTTTAAGGTAATTCATCTGTTCTGCCCCCAGCCTTTCATCACCAACTCGATACCCCTCACCTTCTCAACCCTTTCAAAATACAATTTACACAAGGCCCTAACTCAACACAGAACTTCCTTGCTCTCTCCACCTCTCTCTCTTCTGTGTCAATATCCTAAACTGTGCAAATCTGTGTGGCTATAGTTTTCTAACTTAGTCTAAATACTTTATCACAATAAACACACAACAGAACTACCCAAAAAAGAAAACTCCATCTCCAAACGCAATACTTTTGAAATAAGATCTCCAAATGCAATACTTTTGAAATAAGCTAGCTTACCTTTTGTTGAAAGTTACAGATGATTTGTGTGGGGCTGGTGTGGTTTTATTTTCTTGACCTACTAACAAGGATCCACTGATGACTTTTCCATTTGTACTTTTTATACTGTTGCTAGTTTTCATATGCATAATAAGTCATTAATCTGCTACTCTGACAGTACTTACTTTCCTAATTACTCCTTTTCAATTAAAAAGGAAAAAAAAAGCTTCCCTGTGTAGTGGGTCCAGTAAAATCCTTTCTGCTTATTGGGTCCAGACTGCATATCAGGCCTTCTGCTCCTTTTAGAAGTGAATCACCTGTGACTATGACCCATCCTCTACTCTTCACTGAGGAGGTACTGACAAAAGGGGTGGTCTGACTAGACCTCAAGGACATCCCCAGGCTAGAAGAATCGTCATCCTTACCATTGCCCTCTTCCCCCTTTCAGAGCACTGTACCTGGTTTGCAGTGGCACCTGGGAAGGTGGGTGGTCACTGGGCAGGACCTTCTGGCCATTGCCCTGTGTCCTCCAAGTCACCACATACAGTTGGGTGGAAAGAGGACCGGGAGTTCTCTGTAGGAGGGGCTTTGCCTGCTGGGCTTCCACCCCAAGAGGCAGCGTGTGACTCCAAATATCTCTCTCTCTCTTCCATCCCCTGGTGGCCCTCAGTCTGCTCACCTCCTCCCTGAGCTCCCTCACAAAGTATAGGAACTCCTCTACTTAGCACAGCTCCCACCAGAGCAATCACCACCGCCATCCCACACCCTGAAGCCTGATCCCTGGTGGGCAGTATGTTCCCACCAGAGCTCTACAGAATTTACAGAATCACAGGTAGGCTGGAAAAGACCTCTAAGATCATCAAGTCCAGCCTGTGACCTAAGCCCACCACATCAGCCAGGCCATGGCACCAAGTGCCACATTAACCTTTCCTTCAACACTTCCAGAGATCGTGACTCCACCACTTCCCTAGTTAGTCCATCCCAATGCCTTACCACAGAGGAAGTGCTTCCTGATATCCAACCTAAACCTCCCCTGGTGCAGCTTCAGGCCATGTCCTCTCCTCCTGTCACTCACTGCCTGGGAGAAGAGCCCAAACCCCCTGACTACAACCTTCCTGCAGGGAGTAGTAGAGAGTGATGAGGTCCCCCTGAGTCTCCTCCAGGCTGAACACCCCGAGCTCCCTCAGCCTCTCCTGACAAAACTTTCCCCCTGGCCCCTTCACATCGTCGTTGGTCTCCTCTGGACCCACTCCAGAACCTCAATGTCCTTCTTGAAGCGAGGTGCCCAGAACCGTACACAGAACTCGTGCTTCCACTCAGGAAGCTGCATCAGCGCAGGTGGATGCAGAGCTCAGGGATGCCACGGGCTTCTGACAGGCACTAATCGTTGCTGCTGGGCCGAGCTGGCAGGCTCTCGGCACCCTTCCCGGAGAACTGCGGTGTGAAGCACCCGCTACCCTCAGCAACCCGCCTCAGAGCTGCGCGGGGCTGCCGCCTCCTCAGCCTCAGCCGCCTCCTCAGACTCCTCACCCCTTCCCGCCTCAGCCTTCTCCTCAGCCCTTCCCACCTCAGCCTCAGCGGCCTCCTTAGCCCTTCCCGCCTCAGCCGCTTCCTCCTCAGACGCATCAGCCGAGATTCTCCTCAGCCCTTCCCGCCTCAGCCGCTTTCTCCTCAGACACCTCCTCAGTCCTTTCCACCTCAGCCTTCTCCTCCTCAGCCGCCTCAACCTTCTCCTTAGCCCTTCCCACCTCAGCCTCAGCAGCTTCCTCAGCCCTCCCCGCCTCAGCCTTCTCCACCTCAGCCGCCTCAACCTTCTCCTCAGCCCTTCCCGCCTCAGCCGCTTCCTCCTCAGACGCCTCAGCCTTCTCCTCAGCCCTTCCACTTCAGTCGCTTTCTCCTCAGCCGCCTCAACCTTCTCCTCAGCCCTTCCTGCCTCAGCCTTCTCCTCAGCTGCCGCCTCAGCCCTCCCCGCCTCAGCCACCTCAACCTTCTCCTCAGCCCTTCCCGCCTTAGCCTCCTTCGCCTCAGCCGCCTCCTCAGCCCTTCCCGCCTCAGCCTTCTCCTCAGCCCTTCCACCTCATCCGCTTCCTCCTCAGCCCTCCCACCTCAGCCGCTTCCTCCTCAGCCGCCTCAGCCTTCTCTTCAGCCCTTCCCGCCTCAGCCTCAGCAGCCTCCTCAGCCGCGTCCTCCTCAGCCGCCTCAGCCTTCTCTTCAGACCTTCCCGCCTCAGCCGCCTCCTCAGTCCTTCCCACCTCAGCCTTCTCCTCCTCAGCCCTTCCTGCCTTAGCCTCCTCCTCCACAGACGCCTCAGCCTTCTCTTCGGCTCTTCCCGCCTCAGCCTCAGCCTCAGCCTCCTCCTCCTCAGACGCCTCAGCCTTCTCTTCGGCTCTTCCCGCCTCAGACGCCTCAGCCTTCGCCTCAGCCCTTCCCGTCTCAGCCGCTTCCCGCCTCAGCCTCCTCCTCAGACGCCTCCTCGGCCCTTCCGGTCTCAGCCTCCTCAGTCTTCTCCTCAGCCCTTCCCGCCTCAGCCGCCTGCCCACAAGCTGCCAGTTCCCCCCCGAGCTGCTTTCCCCGTTTCAAAAACAAAACAAAAAGCAAACCAACAAAAAAAACACAAAAACAAAATCGAAGAGACCTTGTCCGACACTTCTCGCTGCGATCCCCTTTCCGAACACTAGAGCTCATCCGTGCAGGTCTCCTGGCATTCCTGCCTGCCTTCCTCTTTGTTGGATGTATTGCTTCTGGGTTTGGAGGAGGTCACCCCTGAATACTGACCAGCTTTCTTGGGCTTCTTGCCCCTCCAGGGCTTTATCCCATGGTACCCTACCAAGCAGACCCCCGAAGAGGTCCAAGTCCGCTCTCCTGAAGCTCAAGGCTGCGATCCTGCCTGTTGATCCTAAACTCCACCATCTCATGATCCCCACAGACAAGGCTGCCTCAAACCTTCACATCCTCAGCCAGTCCCTCCTTACTTGTCAGTACGAGGTGTAGCAGTACTCCTCTCCTTGCTGGTTCTTTCAACACCTATGTCAGTAAATTACCATCAGTGCATTGCAGGAACCTCCAGGATTGTTCCTGCCTGGCTGTGTGGCCTTTCCAGCAAATGTCCGCAAATTAACTCCTAGCAACTCACCTTAAACTACCTTAACCTGACAGTAAAATCAAACCAAACAGTCAGCTTCATTTTGTGCCTTCTATCCAAGCCCTCCTAGTGTTAGCATACAGAAATATTTAGAATTCTACCTTTCCTCACTAATCTGGAGAGAGACAATAAAAAGACATAAAAGCTGTAACTTAAAAGTACCTCGGTACTATCATTACTAATTAATCACTGACATAGACCTATATAAAACATTCACATTGTTTTGTCCACAAACAGATACAAATTAATATACCAAACCCACAGCTTCCTGTCCTTAATATACCAGTGTGCACAACATTCAACATATACATTAGAATAACCAATGCAAATTTCCAAGCAAATATCTGATGTAATTGGATTGCTATGTTGATCAAGGTGAACCAAGGTTTGAAAATGTGAGAGGAAAAACCCAATTGGCTCATTTTCAAATACTTCAGTTTCTTTGCATATTTATTAAAGTCAAGATGCATTTGGTAGTCACTCAGACATGGAAATTAAATATGCAAAAAAAGCTGAGCAGCAGAGTAGGTGCACTCTGCTTTGACATGCCAAAAGTGAAGCAGCTGGCTCTTTGCTTAGGAGACATCTTTCCTAAGAAATACTGTGCTTTTATTTAGTTCAAAGCCGGGTAAGTCTAATAAATAGATGATGCAATTTCCAAATCTAACAGAAAGTAAATTATATTAGAAAAACCAGAAGCCAAATTTGTGTATTATATTCACACTTCAAAATATAATCCAATCTGAAGTTGGCAGTGCTTACCTGACATACTTTTTAATGTGTCAAGGGGAGAACAGAAAGCTAAATTAGTATACTGATTTTTGAAAATATTAGATACAAATGCCACATCAAACTAAATCATTGCTTGAAAACATTGTTCTGCTCCCCTATCCCTCTGTACCCCCAGTGAACTCCACAAAGACAACATGCACTAAAAGATTACTAACTTTTCTTGAGTCTGAATCAAAGCTTACAAAATTTTCATACTATCTTGGTATAAACTTCACAGGGATATCTCCAGAATGCCAAGAAACAGCAATAAAAGTTTTCCTCACTCCCTGACAGTCAAGCATACCAGTATTGGGAAAAGAGAGAAATCAGTAAATGAGGCTCAGTGGGTGAGGAGAAACACCTGAACTATTTTAACACAGCTACTACCATCCCCTGCTCTTTTGCTTTTACTGACCTGTTGTTACATTTTTAAGAACCAGAGCTAGAGAACATGGCAAATGCTTTCATACCAGATTTTGGCATGAGGCGTTCATTCATGGCTTTTTTCTTACGGACTTACCCCAAGATTCTTGAGATGCTTTCTCACATGCTCTTTTATGTTATGCTTTCCAGCTTACTTGCTATTATTTTCAGTAGTCATTAGAGCTACATCTCCACTTGAAGCTCTCATTAAGAGCCATTTAATGAACATCATCACTGCACATGCATTCTTCAACAAGAGGGATGACAAAGCAGCTAGTATGGATTCACCAGCACTAACCTTATCTTGCAACACTACCTTATTTCTTGGTCACCTGACACCACTAATACAAGTTAGTAACACTGTGTACCTCCTGTAGAGTCCAAGACCACACACCTATGTAAAAGTAGCAAAGCAATGGAATGCAGTTTTTAACTCAGCTGTGTGTATGAATAGGAGTAGCACAAACTACTAACAAATTGAAAGACTCCAGGCTACAGAAAAAAAACAAAAAAAAAAAACCAAAAAAAAACACAAAAACCAACACCTGAAAGCAGAGAGCAGATAAAAGCACTTTGGCATTGTATGGCATATTGCCAGGCTGCTAAGAAAATTCTTTTCAGCTCTTCCTTGCTCTCCAGCAAGATCCAATTTTATTATCTGCCATGCAAAGTACCAAAACCCATCATTTTTCTTCAGGAGACTCATGCCAGAAAACAAAACATTCCTTTTCAAAGTATTTTGAAAGGGAGGAGGGGGGGATGTAGGATGAGGAAGAGAGAGAGAGAAGAGAGAGAACCTTAATGACAGACCAAGTTTTTTAGAACTCCTGCATTAGGTCCAACCAAAACCAGGTCCCAATTTACTAGTGATTAGGAAATTGAGGATAGGTATGTGGCTAATTTTTCTTCATGCTTCCAAATCCTCACCCAAGAGGCTAACTGAAGCTCAGTAAACTCTACTCATACATTTCATGCAACTCAAGAGCAGTAAGGTGACCCATCTTCCCTGCTCTGTAGGAAATTATGAAATATGATGTACAGTGAATAATCAGCAACAAGTACAAATTTCTTACAGCACTTCTATCTCAACATAAAAAACAACAAAAACAATGATCAAGGACTGAGCAGGATTCCTGGTAACGCGAGACCTCATGTGGATATGTAGACTAATATTTTGTACATTAAAAAGACACACACACATATATGTATATAACATATATGTATAAGTACTAATAGTATTGATAAAATGTTTATCCTGCCTGTCCTTTTGATGAATAACCACTTTCTGATGGATTTATTTCCAAAAGGGATGGCAAGAGAGTATAAAACCCATGCAAACAAAATGAAGTAGTCACTAGAAAATGACCCTATTGGGTCCACTGTTCTTTATGAAATATCCAGTGACAAACATGCAAAACCTATATTCAATGGTGTTATGCTCTGTATTCATTGCAGCATGCTGCTTCAGTGGAATTACTGTGGTCTTCATATATAAGTGAGGGGGTGTCCAGGTGATTTCTCACAGGCTGACATCTGACATCCTACCTGCTCTCTGGGCAGTTCTGCTTACGTGCAGCCAATTGTAATCCACATCACTGCGTGGGTGCAGGTCTGAACCACAGGCAGCAGTGAGGGTTATTGGCTCACCCTCAGTATACTGTATTGTTTTGGACAGCTCAAAGTGCATGTGGGTTGAGATTGTATCTGAAGGCAAATGATGCTATGGACAGAGGATTGTATGAGATTAAGTCAAGAGACTTAGCATCTTGCAGATCTGAATTCTGCCTTTCATATATCTTGCTCCATACCAGGACTGTACAAATACCAAGACCTTAGAGATGCGAAGCCTTCCTTCAAAGTCTTGAAGAGTTATTTATCTGTCACGCCTGAGGAAGTGTTCATAATGCTCTTAGCTGTCTTGATGGAAGCAGTAATCATCCATTTAGCTGCAAACTACATTTTTAAAATTGCTACCTATCAAGAGATGTTCAGTGCTATTAGAAATTACATTCTGCACTGCCCTATGAGCAGCATTAAAACAGGGTGTCTCTCATATGCAAGGAAAGCAGCCACAAGGATGAAAAGGTTGTATGAGCTGTTAGATTAAAGAGTCATTATGATCCAGCACCACTAAAAATCTGCTCATGTAGTTTAGGGTAAATTCAAGCTATGAAAAAATCCATTACTACAACAATTTCCCCAAACCAAGGAGACACCATAATGGACACAAAATAAGACTTCAGGACTTAAAAAAACAACAAAAAACAAAAAAAAAAATATCAAAGAGGTTTGAATAACCAAAAACTCTGAAAACATGCAACAAGTAATCAAACAGATTAGTAGTCAGGAAGACTGCATTACTGAATCTCAGGAAAGTTTTACATAGGGTTGTTTTTTTTTTCAGTCTGCATTCTAGCAAATCCATTTTGTTCATGAAGAGCATTAGGATCCATAAAAACAAAAGAACAGATCTAAAAGAAGGGTTGAGAACTAAAGTGTGCGTGTGTGAGAACTAAAGAAAGAATTTAACCTACAGGTGAGAAATATCACAGCAGAGACCTAATGCTGCTAGTGTTATTTCTCAGTGATTTACAGGTTACTGTTATGTACATGCAGAGAACCGAGCAAAGCAGTTTATATACAAAACTTGCGTTTTTTTTGAATTGTAGAAAGAGGTGGATTACTTATATATTGATTTTCAGTCAGTGTCTTGTATTCTATGCCAATTTAGAACCAGAATCCGTTCTTGGGGATGCCAGACTTGACTATAATGGAGTTACTTTTTGCTTAAATTCATGTGACCAGCAGGTTGGAATATGGATTTAACTTTGTCATTAATTAACTTAATATGTGGCCAGAGTCCTTGTTCTGAACGAGAAGCTCAGAGACCCCTAAGAGAACTTCAAATTCCCCATTATGGAAGAAAATTGGAAAAACAGATAAATCTTCTCCAGTATTTGACAGAATGACGCAAACATGCTCCTTTGAAGTACCTGGAAAAAGAACTACAGGTTGCATCCCCAGAGAAAGAATTACAAGATACATCCTGACCCATATACACAGCTTAGATTTGCAACAGAAATGTACCCTGCATTCCTAGACCATGCTGAGGGTAAAGAACTGCCTTCCACTGTAAGTACACTGGTGTAAGAGGACAGTAGGATCTCTAAAATTTTCCTTTTTATTGCACCACTTTCATACACCACTCTGGTGACTAGAATTTATTTGTCAGAATTACTCCAGGTTAATGTCTGGGCAGATGAGTGCAGAATTGGACTATAATATTTTATGATCACACAGCTGACAACAGCTACTTCGGACTTATTGTCAAGTACATGAATGTTCAGTTATGAAATTACACAGGAGTCTCAGTAATCTATTGTTTCATAAATTTACCAAACCTTCAAATTTTCCCAGTATTTTTTCTAAAAAAAAGCCCAGTTTGCACGAGGATTAAAAAAAAAGTTAAACATCTGCCTACAACTCCATACAACATCAACAAAATTTCTCTCCTTGTCCTCCCTCTTTTCTCCTCTAGCAGCCTCTGCTCCTGTGCAGACCTGAGGTTCTAAATTATGCTGAGAGACTATAACCAGTAGGAGTAAGAAAAGAAAATAATCAGATCATTCACACTTAAAACTCAAACCAGCTGCAAAACGTTAGATGCTATCTAATCAGGGGACAACTGTGGGCCAAAAAAAGGAAAATTAGAACAGAATGATGAAATACGTTTTCATATCATAATTGTACAAATACCATTGTGCAGTTCATACCTCTGATTTTTACAGAAGAAAAATATTTTCCTTCCCAATACTTTCCCCAGAAATAACAGTGCTTGTATCTCTTAATGCTGAATTGCTTCTCTTATGTTTTTGGGCAATACTCAATATTTGTACAGACAAACCCAGGATTCTTAATACTGAATTAAGGGATTATGTGCAGTGCGTTTTGCAGCCGTGTCCATTTTCTCACTCCTATCACACCCGTATTTACTGATGTGACATGTGCTGGAGGCGAGTTCAATTTCCAGCTCAGCCCAGGGGAGGGATTAAATTTAGCTGATGCTCAGAAAAAGAAAATTAGTGTGATGAACACAGCACGACTTGACTGCCAAACCTATGAAAAATGATCAGGACCACAAGCAAAGCAAATCTACCAAAACACCTTAATAAATAAAGAAATAAATAAATAGCTTGTGTATCAAAAAATATAGGAAGGAAATGTAAATTTTATCTTTTTATTAAAAAAAAAAAGCCCCCCCCCCCCAAAAAAAGCCAAAAAAAAAAAAAAAGTACCAAACAGCATTCAAATAGTACCATTTCAGCTTCATAGAAATAATCCCTAGTTTTGAGAAAACTAGAAATGTAATCTTGAGTTTTAGATTTTGTTGCTAATATCCACCTTTTAACAGAACTGAAGTAAAATCCTTAGATTAGTTTCACTGAAGTCTGGAGTGGATTCAAATTTTGCAACATTTATTTATTCCTGACAATAAGACATCAAATGGCTGCTGAATAGAGAGAACTACTCAAATATTTCCTTCTGGTAAAGAGGAGTAAGCTTTCTTACAAAATTTTCCCAGAAACTCCAACAGCAGCCACCTTTTCACCCAAGACCATTCAAGGATTTAAAAATAAACCACTGCACATAAGGGACAACTACTCATCCAGCATACTGAACATCTTTACTATGGAGCTACACACCAGTCTCATTGGTTTTCCTCTCCCATAATTGGGTTTAACTCACAGAGCTGCCTTTTCAAATCTGGGAAAAAAATGTATTGACCCAAGTACATTCCACAACTTTCTACATTTTTACCATTTAGGAAAAGCAGAGTGTCATCTCTCAGAGTGATTCCCATGTGCTTTCCAAGACTAACATATAAGAAAGGATTTATTTTTTTTAAAACTCAAGGCGGAAAGCACAAGGGTGCTTTGGGATTATGGTTGGCTCTTCTGGATTTTATGGTGGTTTGGGTTTTTTTTTTTTCTTTTTAAAGCAAGCAAGCAGATCCTCTAAAATTAAGGCCTATGTCTCAGTTTAGTGGTCAGGGAGAACCAAAACCCAGAGAACAGAACGGCCCTCCATGACTCCCCCACCCAGGGGAAGATAAAAGGGTAAAACGAAGAGAAACTTAGAGGTTGGAAGTGAAAACCAGCCCAGGCTCACTGGAACGGGGAAGGGACTGTAACACGTGGGATGAGGAACAAATACACAAATATATACAAAAACCCAAACTCGATGCTCACTGATAGAAGTGTCCAAAGGTCCCTTGCGGCAGAGCTGACTCAGGAAAAGTTCCCAAAGCTCTTCCCAGCAGCCGATGGATTCGGATCCTGCAGAGGAGGTGGGGAGCTGATAAGAATGCAGGAACCTCTCCCCCAGGGCTCGAAAAGCAGCAAAACAGGAGCAGAATTGGGGGTGGGACCTTCTGCTCCTCCCCACTCTTGTAGGCTATGGCCGGAAAGGGGTGGGATTCCTGAGCCTTCTCTGTTCCCGCCCCTCTAGGTCTTGGTGTTGATACCATAAAATTAGCCTGGACCCTCTCAAACCGTGAGAGTCTGCTAACTTCGGTGAAAACTAAGATATAAGAGAGGCCCCAAATTATCTAATCCCATTTTCATTAAATTATTTTTAAAGGCACCTCCATTAGGGATTAGGAAAAAAATGTAGCGAGCTATTAGTTAGGGTGAATTACTCATAACAATGTGTTGGAGGCAAGCAAAACTGTATCAACAACAACAAAATCCCAGACCTGTTCATCACAGACTCATTTGTATGGCTGATAAATTATCACCCACAGTGCCAGCTGGAAAGAATGATTGCATACACAATTAATTTACCATTAGCTCTGAGCACCTAGAAACCTTGGAGCTAATATATAGGTACTTTGGGTTTAGCAAGGCTTTTTGTATATTCCCTGCTTCCAGGTGTGCTATTCATACCAGCTCCTTTCAGAAGGTGTAAATGGTTAAAGCTGCCACCTATCAGTGCCACCCCCCATGCCTTCAGAAATTGATGAGAGGCAATCAACCCAGCCTCATATCAAGCTTGAGATTGTTTTATCGGAAAATTATAGGACAAATTTTAACAATTATGACCAGCCTTCTGCAAGCCAAACAGCCACAGTGATTCATGGCTGTGGCAGAAAACAAAATATCTCACCAGATCAAGGAAAGAGAAAAAAGTTTCAGGCAGTTTCATAGCTGTTCTCCATGGGCTGATTTCCTCTTGCCTAATTATTTGTGCCAACTTTTCTTTAAAATAGTTTTTACTAGGGAAACAGTATTTTTGCTTGGCCCCTATCATGGTTTGTCTTTTTATTTGTCCATTTAAGCAAATTTATATGGTGTGGGAAAAATCACACATAGTAGGTCAGTCCAGTTGCCCCTTCCAGATGGTCAATCAGATGATTCCAGGTCAATCCAGATGGCTAATATCACATAAGAATACAAAGATATGAGGCCTCCAAATATTGTAACACTTCATTTTTCCCATTAATGTCTCCCTTGAGTATGCTGTCATAACCCTAAATAGCATTGCCATATCACTGTTTTAATACATCTGTGCAGTTTTGTATTAGTTTGGCTGCACAGGTAATTGCTTAACTGTTTATCAAAACAGTTCTACTGATCCAAATAGTTCCTAATGCTGGAAGTCAATGATTTAGTTTTATGATCACTCATATGACTTCAATGAGTAAGATTCTTTTTTTTTTTTTTTTTTAATGGTGAGTTTTAAAAATAAAATTTAAAAAAGTATATATATAAAGCTGGAAAGCAAAGCCTTGATTCTTTCCCTTAAAAAAAAAATGAGTCAGGTGAGATGCTTGGACACTATTAGGGAATCTTGCTATCACAGCCTCAGCAGGAAGACTAAAAATCCAGGACTTAACAACCAAATGACACTTCCCTCACTTGTGAAAGCCCAGAATGAGACCTACCTTAATTTTCACCTTGCAAGAACTGAGGAGTGGGAACTGTACTCCTCATTTTTTGGCCTGAGTCCCTTCTAAAAAGCCATTCACTAGAGGCAGTAGAATGGCATCCAGGGCAACACAAGTTCTTGCAGTCTTTGATCCAGTTCAACAGGAGTTATAATGTAGCTTGTTGTCATAAAATAAAACTTTAAAAAATCTTTTATATGCTTAAATTCCAGAAATTCATCATGTCGATGAATGGACATTTGCACCTAAGAAACAAGTAACAAGTTGTTTGAGGAAATCTTACCTACTCTTCCTAGGCAGATGATTGAACCGTCCCCTGGTGAGGCTTTTCTAGAATCAATATTTGTGACAGCAAATCTGCTGGTGAGCAAATGCTGCCACTGGTGTGCATTATTTACAAAATGGTGAAGGACAGAGCTTACAACATTCATTTAGTTTGAGATATTTTTTCAAGTTACAATACTCATTAAGCCTTAGTAGAATCAACCCACATTTTAAAATCTGTAACTAGAGATAATCTTCTCCAGTGCTCCACCTTGTTCAGAGATTCAACTCATCCATGTAAATAAAGCAGGAAATTTGCTACCCTACATAAAATTCTTTCACGTAAAACAAATGAGTAGTTACAAAACAGGGAGTGCAATGTAGACAGGGGTGGGCAGTATGGGCTAACATTCTATTGGCTAACAATACAGGTTAAAAGCTAAAATAAATGTTTCTGTACAATCCCTAACAAGCCAAACATTCACCTAACTAATCCCTGTTATATGTACTGAGTATATTAACTAAAAAATGAATACTTCAGACAAGCTGATTGGTGGTGTCTGAATTCTGGGAGTCATACCATTTATTCACTATGCATTTCTTAAAGTATTTTTCATTCTGTCTCCCAAAGGCATTGGTAGAAAAATTTGTCAAGAAAGAATTTTAAAGACTCTTTTTTTTTTTTTTAATGAAACTCAAAAGCACCATCAGCACAAGTATTTGGTAAGTAGAAAGTCATGAACTATTAGTCACGAACTTCATCACAAGTGTCAGAGGCCTAAAACAATCCTTAATTAAGATGATGTGTACTCCAAGTCTTCTCCTAGGAAACTGGTGAATCACAGCAGATTTCCCTTCATTGCTAAATATATTCACTGAACTGTATGAACACATCTGTTAAAAAAACGAGTGGCATGAAGTCTCCTGCTGCTAATTCAGATTGCTTGTTGAACTTAGTTAATTAAATCAGGAGGGAGGTTGTTAACTGTTGTGTACATTAGGATATATAAAATAATGGAGAAAAAGGCAGTTGTGACATTTAAAGAGAGGCCGTGGTACTGTTTGAACAGAAAAGTTTATACACTGCAGATGACACACATTAAATAACTGGAAGAAAGCAAATGTTTCCCCTACACTTTTTATTAGATTTAACAGATTTTAGTGCCTGAATAATATAAACCAGGCCTGGAGGTCCTCTTATAATTTCTGACAACTGATAAATTATATTCTCCCTTCTACAAACAGTGACACATTAATGAAATGTTTTTTCTAAAAAGTGCTCTTTGTCCCATAATTCAGGCAATAACTTCTGTATAAAACCCCTAAAAACTTAGAATGAAAAGTAGCCATCCATTAGAATGACTCTTCTGTTAACACTGGACCAAAATGTTAAAAAATCCTAAACTAGGGTAAAAGCAAAATTATGACCTTACTGATAATGTTGTAGGGGTAAAAGAGGGAGGAGAAACTCAGTAACTCAGTAACTGACTTCTTCCTAGAAGGAAATGTGTTAATATTCTCTCATTTTTCTCCTGACCCACCCCAGGTGATTGGGTTATTTTTTACTCAGAGCTCATAAATCCTAAGTTATGAACTATCAAAATTACTGAAGAGCAAGCTCCATGTTCAGGAGGAAGAGCTGGAACAGAAAACAGATGGTAGGTAGTTTATAGTGTATGCTTAAAGAAACCAAACCTGACACCACAATTAAAAAAGAGAACAGATAGAGCTTAGGGAAGAAATGTAACTCTTGGAAAAGCTCTAGAATTTCAGAAACTACACTCTTTCCAAAAGAAACTCATTTTTTAGGTACTCGGTACAATTTACATTTTACATTTTACATTTACTGGATTTTTAGTTCTAATTATATATAGATTTTATATATATACATATATATATAAAGATATACTAAATTACATCAAATTATATCTAATTTGTATATATCTAATATATACTATATCTATACTTTATATATACCATATTAGTATATTAAGTTATCTTATGTTACCTATTATCTAGAGTATTTATTATATATTATTAGTATATATGTAATATATAATATAAAACTATAATCTATAATATATAAAGTATGCTTTATATATTATACTTTATATCTATAGATTATATCTAATTACTTATATTTCAAATTCATATTATGTTGGAATTTCTGTGTTTTTTAAATATAGACTGAAACTCTAAAAATTTTCAGGTTATAAGATTTAAAACTCAAAGACTTACTCCTTTTAGTTAGAAATTCTCTTTCTCCCCCATTTTGTTGTACTTTAGTATTAAGCAAATGAAAAGAAAGGCAACATAAACTGTATGATTTAGATGGGAACTGGGTTTTCTGAGAGCAGCCTCACAATAATCCAGTAGTTTTATTACCAGTGTTAGATATTCAAAGTTAACTTTCTGATCACAAGATTATGGAACACACATGCAGAGTGAAAGGTTGGTTAAGAATACATGGCAACAATTATTGAATTAATCATCATGCAAAGAACAATACAAGGTTTAGACAGCATTTAAATAAAGTTCAAACTCTGGATTATGTATTAAAAGTAGTTTTGAGCCATAGTTACACTAAGATCTTGGGCTGAGAAAGTATCTTTCCCCACTGTGCAAGGAAACCAAATGGATGCTATTTTAATCACCACAGAAAGAAGAATACCAAAGATGTGTCTTCAGGCTCAGGGGAAGCAAATCTGAGGTCAAATGGTGAATAATTAAACCCCTTAGCTCAGAATTCCACAGCCATGAGACTCCTTTGAACACCAATAACAAAGTAGCAAAACCTATGCAAGATTTTCTGTTTGTTTCAAAGCAGTGCCTTGGCAATATTGAGTAGTATTCATCAAATCTCAGCCTAAAATACTAATTACCATGAGCTGCCAAGGAGAGTAGCAGCACAGGTAGGCAGATTATAACTGGTCAATTTTTTCCTGTTTTTATTTGTTTTCCATCTCTATCCACACCACCTTGTAAGTACAAGGCTTGGCCACTTTTTTTGTACGCTAAAGCTTAAAGCATTATTCTTACTGCTTCGCACTTATATCTGTGCAAAAAAAAAGCAATTATTGTGTTTTAATGCATAAACTTAGTCCTTCTGTGGAATATCTTTAATGAAAAACCCATAATGAAGATAACTAAGAGACTGTTATAGCTGTAAGCTACTTTTGTAGCCCCTAAGGTTTCCATACTTAAGGGCACTTTTGCTCTTCAGTTTCTTACATGGACACAATAATTTTTCATGCTTTGACAAAGGAATACAAATACACTTATGGTTTAATATGAATTCTTTGAACATTTATTAACATTGATAGCTAAAGAAGTTTTCATCAACAAAATAGAGAAGTTGTAAGCAAGTTTCAAATGCAGATGAGCAAGACATTATTTACAATAGTTATACAAATATTTTGCAAGAGAAACAATCTAATCTACTGTCTAAATTCACAGTATATTTTCTCTGGAAAACTTATTTATATGTAAAATAAGACAAAAATTGCTGCACAAAAAATTTCAGCAATACTGCAAAGTTAAAAAAAAAGGAGGAACATATCTCAAAAACACTTCATACATACTTCTGTTTGCTTCACCTAACCATGGTCTTTTGATTGCTGATGCAAATTTTGGCTTTGTTTTTTGTCACGTTTTTCATAGATGGAAAAAAAATGTGGCTACTAAGTGACTAAGTGAAAACAGAAACCTTATCCAAGATAATAAAAGGGAGAAAAAAGAAGAAATAGTTTTCAAGCTGGAAAAAGAAAATGGGACAAAGTTATTTGTAACAATGGAGACTGAACCTAATAATTTAATTTACAATGAAAGGGCATTTGAACTTACGGAAATTATTTCCAGAGAGAATTGTTGATCTAATGGTATTTAATTAACAATTATAGTAATGTGTTTCTCTTTATTGGAAATGATCAAATACTGAACTTCATAGGCTTGCTTCCCCATTAAGCTTTGAGTATTATTCCAAGTGAAGACTGTAATTGCATTATCAAGTAGACACAAACTAAACACCCAGTTTCTGAGCACACTGCTATCCTCAAGTCAATTATTTCCTATCATACAGCCAGAATAGCATAACATAGGACAAATTGCTTGGACAATGTTGAAAAAGTATGGCCTGGAAAGATGTATTTTTTTAAAAGTGATATTCAGTAGCATGCATTTGCTGACAGGACTGCTGTATCAGGGTGAATTTTTGCGTGTAATTTAATATTGAGTCAAACATGGCAAGATGTTCCTATAATGCATTTAAGGGTGAACTTACATTTCTAACTAATCCCAGGGAAATACTGAAACGTTTTGGTTGTTTGGTTTTTTTTTATCCCAAAGTTCCCACAAAACCTGCTATCTGTGTCCAGTCTCTAATTGACACATTGCCATACACACTTATGATTTTTATTATAAAATATTTATTTTCTAAGTATTTGATAAATAGCAAAGAATTTTATCAGACTGTCCTTCTAATTATTTAAAAGGGCAACAAGGCCTGGTTCTCTATTTCCTTGTGTTATGTATAGCTTTGTAAAACAATGCTGAATCATTATACCCTCTTTTACACTGCTGCTGCAGGCTACAGGGTTTACCATAGTAGGGGAAAAATAATCAGATCTAATCTCCCTATAGTAAGAAGTGCTATAACACACATAGGTAGGGAAAAGCAAAATAGGAAGTTACAGAAATTTGCAATCCTCTTTAAATATTTGCACTTGCCCAGATTAATGTAAGAATAAAACCATTATATATAATCATTGCAAACTGAATGCACTATCTACTGAATATAAGTTTGGTTTATCACTCTCAGAAATGCACTGGTTACAGATCTGCAAAGTGAAAAGTGAACCTCCATTTTATTGACAATAATCATTGCTTTATTTTAACCGTATCTTAAATATTAACAGAAACAAAATTCCCAAGAATTCATACACTGACCAAAACTTTCCCTCCCTTCACCCTACTCTCCTCAAAAAAAAAAAAAAAAAAAAAAAAAAAAAAAAAAAGAGAGAATTTTAGATGCATAGCAAGAAGAAACAGCCAGAGCAGAGGAGGTTATTTGAAACTCATTCCACTACAACCACTCCCACCTGTTGCAGGAAAGATCTGAAGTCCAACTGCCCATTTTTCTACTCCTGCAACACAGCAGTTTTCAGGACCTATACAGCTCTGAGAAACAATTTATCTGTCTTCAACATGAATTACTGAAACAGGTTCAGTTCATGAGAATAATACAGAAACAAACTCTTTGCCCTGAGCCAGTGTACATTTTACATGCATCCTAACTTACACAATTGCAACATAAGTGCATTTCTTTTTCTTCACTGAATAAAGTAAGATAAAGCAGTTGCCCCTCCTTGAGCAGCTGCCTCACAGAACATCACAGGTAGAAAGATAACTTAATTCCACACAATTTTCATAGAAGAAAATTACTAGACAAATCAAATCTTTCCTCCAAATATGAAATACAGATATCAAACAAAAAGTATTTCCCAAGTACTGTACTGCCCTCTGCAGCCACTGTGCAAGTTCTGCCAAATGAATTTGTACACATTCCTTGCAAAGATCAGTAAAAAAACCTCTGTAAGTTGAGATCCAGCACAAATCACATATTTATGATATTGTCTTGTTGGAATCATAGGAAAACAATACAGAAACTTGTTAAACTTCATAAAAATGTTCTGCCTGTTAAGGGATGTGGAAACATATGTTTTGCTGCTGTTTCAGAATGGGTCGGTTTTCTCAATGATTCTTCTGATATCTACTGCCTTGGAACTTGTCAAAAATTTGCAATGCCCAGCAGAGAATTACTGTTCTGGTTTCTTCTAAAAATATCCAAAATAAACTGCATGTTTTAAAAGTTACATTAGCTGATTCATCCATGACAAAGTATAATTTATAGTCCAGGTATTACATTGCTTTATTTAACACAACTTCTAATTTTAACAGGTCATTTTGCTGAGATCTCTACAGCACCAACTTCTTCACATGGATACCCTAAGACAGTATTGTTAGAGAACACTTTATACAGTTACCCTCAGGACAGCTGTAGATGTTTGCTAAAATTCAGCTCCTTAAGAGGCCTCTTTAAAAAAACAAATAAACAAAAAACCAAAACACCCTAAAGAAAAACAAACAAACCAATAAACCTACAACAACAAACTTTACCAGCTTTATGAAACAAACTTTCAAACTTTGTTTCATAATTATCTGGTGGAACACTAGGTATGTGTTCAGTTTTACTTAGTAAAAGTTCTTCATTGATTTAATTATGAGCAATTTAAAGAGCAAACTCACAAGCAAATTTTACACATATGATGAGGCTCTGTATATGTAAATATACAATCCTATAATGCTTTGGGTTGGAAAGAACCTTTTAAGGGCCATCTAGTCTACACCTCCTGCAGTAAGCAGGGCCATCTTTAACTAGATCAGGTTGTTCAGGGTCCTGGGCTGCAGGTACACATCATTGGCTCATGTCCAGCTTTTTTTCCACTAGTAGCCCTAGGTCTCTTTCCACAGGGCTGCTCTCTTATCACATCATCCCCCAGACTGTACTGATAAAAAGGATTGCCCCTACCCTTGCACTTGGCCTTGTTAAACCTCATGAAATCCACATGGGCCCACTTCTCCACCTTGTCCAGGTCCCTCTGGGTGACATCCTGGCTCTCTGGTATGTTGATAGCACCATCCAGCTTAGTGCCAGCAGCAAATTTGCTGAGGGTGCACTCAGTCTCACTGTCTGTGTCATTGACGATGTCCAACAGCACCTGTCACAGCACAGAGCCCTGAGGGACACCACTTGTCACCCTTCTCCATCAGGACATCAAGCCATTGACCACTACCCTCTGGATTCCACCATCCAGAGAATTCCTTATCCATTGAACAGTCCATCCATCAAAACCATATCTTTCCAACTTAGAGAGAAGGATGCTGCAAGGGACAGTGTCAAAGGTCTTGCAGAAGGCCAGGTAGATGACATCCATAGTTCTTTTCTTGTCCACTGATGTCACTTGATTGTAGAAAGCCAGTAAGTTGGTCAGGCAGGACATACTCTTAGTGCAGCCATGGTGGCCCATCTTGAATTGCCTTCCTGTTCTCTATGTGCTTTACCAGAGCTGATAGGATAGTCTGATAGTCACCAAGGACTTCACCTGACTGCCACGACTTTTCAAATATCATGGAGAATAGCTAACAGATTATCTGTTCAAGTAGATTCTGTTCACTGTAGCATATAATACCTGGTGGGACTCCAAAGGCATACAGAACTGCACTACCGTATTTCTGCAAACCAAATCCGGAGCAGGTAAATGAACAGAAGTTAGTTAGGGAGTTCTTCCGCTGTAATGTCACATTTGTCCTCACATTTTAGTGTTTGCAAACTGTTGCAAGCAGTACATGACACTGATAGCATCACATAGGCAAAACTGTTTTCTATCAGAACATCATGTAATTCCACCTTAACTTACAGTTGCTTTGTTCCCTGGATCTATGAGTACAATTTTGAAACTAATTACCAGATTTTACATTATTTTTCTCGTCTTAAAAGAAAGTCTGTGATTTATGGCAACAGCACCATGTATCAGCACTAAAATGCAGATTAAAATGAATTTTCTGATGCACGCAACGAAGGCAATAAAGGCAAATTAACACCACTCGTTTCTTTTTAAAAATCAAGCTTTTGAAGATCCGTTCCGCTGCTCTGAGCAGCCACCTGAAAGATCTGAGCACGGCAAACGTTGAAGACAGAATCAACAGCACTTCGTGGTTTCTGGGTCACGCTAGAAGGCAGCAAACAGGGCTTGAAAACCACTCTATAAAAAGAAGAAACAGCTGGGGCAGCTCGCTTGGCCTTCCAAACTGCCAAACGCACCCCATCTCTTAGCCAGGTAGAAGGGACCCTCTTAGAGGGTCCCCCAAAGCCCCTGAGGTCCTGGGCACCAGGGACAGTCCCCTCCGGGAGCCGCTGCGCCCCTCCGCCGTGCCCCGGGCAGGCTGAGGGAGCTGGGAGGAGGCTCCTCAGCAGGCAGGTGGGTCTGGCAGTCTGCCGGGCGGACAGCGGCGGGAGCTCCCCTGGCCGCCGCTCCAGCCCCGCGCGGCGCCTCCAACGGGTTCAACCGCCAACCCCGGCGCGCGGGGGGCCCCGCCAACGGCTGTAACGGTCCCGCTGAGCACCCCCCGTGCCTCAGCCGCTCCCCAGAGCCCAAGGACGAACCGCTCCTCCTCCTCCTCACCCACCGCGGGGAGAAACCATGGCGAGACCCGACTGAAAGCTCCCTGCAGACCCACCCCTTCCGGCACCTCCCCGCCGGGCGTCCTAAGCAACGGCGGCCGCTCGGAGAGGCGTTGCTGCGGGAGCAGACGGCAGCTGAAAGGCAGAGCTAAAGTCCTGTCCCGGCCCGCACCCCCGGGGCCAGGCCATGGCTGAGCCTTCCGAGGGGCCAGGCTCGTGGCCCGGACACAGCCCCGACCGACACGAGCCGTTCGCTTCTCATCAAGCTTCCTATCAACGGGAGCACGGCCCCTATGAGCCACATGAACCAGGTTATGGGCTTTATCAGCCAGGATACAGTCCGTATGGCGATCAGCTATCCGATAGCAAATCCCGAATGCTGGCGATTCAAAATGCAAAAGCATATTTACTGACGAGCAGCACAACATCTGGCCTGAACTTGTAAGTGTGAAAAGGGAAATCGTTGAAAGGAAGAGCGGAGTGAAAAGTAGCACTGGTAAAAGTGCAAAGGGTTTTGTTAAGAAAGGGAGGGATACCAGGGGGATATGTATGGAATGGGAGAATACCTTCTAAATGCCTAATAGTTCATGTAATATGTGTGCGTGTCCAACATCTTCCAGATTCAAAATTCCTAGGGGGATTTATAGAGTTCAGAGGGAAAATGATTAAGAGCAAATTTAAATTTAGCTTCAGCTCCTGAGGCAGGTGCAGTATATGTAAAAAATGGAAGATAGGTCTACTTCTAAGTATGCTAAAATTGGGATAGTTTCAAATCTAATTTTCCATAATGGTCCATGATCCCCTTTCGTCTCCCATTCCAGTGATTTTTCCAAAGCTCCACGTGATAAGATTCTACTTTTGAGATTAAAACCAGAATGTTCTAAGACTTTTGTATAATAAGCCAATGATATTTACATTTATATATCAGATACGATCATCTTGCTAATATGCTAACAAAGATCCTGGATGAACAGCCCACAAATGCAGTAGACATAATTGAGAATATCAGCAAGGATGTGAAGTGGGCTCAGTTTCAGAAAAAAATGGACACTCTTCGAGATGAACATGAGATTCTTCCAACATTTGAAGCTGCAGAAAAGCAAAAAGCTTTGTTTACCAAGGAAAGTGGAGGAGGAGAGGAAGAACAAGAAGAAGAGCTAGTGAGTTACTATCAGAGAAAAAACTTTATATATATATATATCAGGGAATGGGTGGGAGGATTGCAGGGAGGGATAGGAGGAAAGAAGGAAGTTGTGGTTTCGTTTGCAGTATTGCCTCTCATGATCACATAAATAATTGCACCCACAGCACTTCTTCATAGCTGAGTTTTGAAGAAGACCTATCTGGTCACTTAGATGTGTTTTTTTTACCTATTGTAAATCTAATAACCTGAAACTTTAAAATCATAGATATTCTTGAGATAATGAACAGAAAGTAAAGTTTACAGCATCTCTCATATAACAGTTCAGCATGGAACAGTGCATCCAAATTTCTTTATCTACAAGTGGCATTACTTTACCTAAAGTGACTATAGCTCTGGACACCAGTTTGAGGGTATTGTGCACAGCTGCTACTGTAAAATAAAGAATGGAGAATTTTGTGATCCTTCCAGATCCAGCTGTCATCCCAGTCTCTCCTTCTCCAAAAAAAAAACCAAAAAAACCCCCAAACTGTTATAATAAAGAATTAATAGAATTGCAAAGCTACTTCTTAAAATGGGATTTTTCAGTATGCAGTTTCTCATATGCAGAAACATTTGTAGCAAATGATAAGAGGATTCTTAGAATACCCACAGAAAACTATGCAACAAGATGTTAATTTTCGTATGGAATTACCAGTATATATTCAAACAAATTGCCACTGCAAAATTACAAATACAAAACCAGAAGAGATAGTCTTTCATCTTTTTCATAGCTTATTTCTTATTTTACAGTAACAGTATATGACGGTAAAAATGGGAAGGAGTATTTCAGAATGGAATTTAGATTTTTTTTTCATACTCCTGGTATCTTACTTTGATACAAGAAATGTGGAAGTGCCAAAGAAATTCCATACAAAACTAGCACTACTTCTTCCACATTCCCTACCTTGCCATGTACAACTTCTAATGTCTTTGTGTGATATTATCACCTACCCCCATGAAATGAGAGAAGGGTGATAAAGCAAATGAAAATACTTAATGAAATCCTCATTATTAACCTAGTTCTGCTTCCACTGAAGCCACCTGGAATTTTACCATGGACTTCAGTAAGAATAGGCACCAATATTTTTTAAAGTGCAGGGAGCTTTATGCAAAGGTTTTCAAAAGAACAACATTTACTCTAGATAAATATTGCTTTTCTGGTTTCTAAATATTTTCCCCAAATGCACCTGCTGCAAACATAAGGAAACACAGTGACACTTGTTTGCCACTGTCACATTCCAAGGGCTGGAAATGTGGAAATTATTGTTGGATCCCACAAGGACAAAGTAAAGATAACACAGCATCGGGTGCAACTACAGTTTTATTGAACACAGACAGAACTGGTAGGCACTAAAACCATAGTTCTTAGCCTAATCCTATAGAGATAGGAAAGAGAGAGAGTGAGAAATAAAGAAAAAAATAAAATGCCTCCCAAAGGCAGAGGAAGAGAGGGAGAGAGAAAGAGTGGGAGGAAGAAAGTCACCACCAAGGATCCAGCAATGTCCCATTGGTCTCGTGGTGAAGAAGAAAGGGGAAGAGGGGGTTAGGTGGTCAAATCCTTGGAGCAGCAGTGAGACTTAGAGTATCTTTTCCTTTTATGCTATCCATTTCTTGCTGCTCCTCAGCCACTAGCCAATTGTTGCTTGTCCACTGTCTACTGCATCAGCAGAATTAGCAGTTTTAAATTTTTCTAAATGATAGTGTAGTGAATCCATGTCTGCAAAGAACTTTGAATAAATGGCATTACAAGAAAGTGAAGTATGATGTTCAGTGGATAAAATGTTCAGTTTTTAAAATAATAATTATACTCTCCTTCAGCTCTAACTGCAGTCCTTTTTTCCCCAGGGAGAGACCCCTTTACCTAATGTGATGGAAACAGCCTTTTATTTTGAACAGGCTGGAATTGGCTTAAGCAAAGAAGAATCCTATCGCATATTCCTTGCCCTTAAAAAACTAATTAGTGATCATCCAGTGCAGACCTGTCGTTTCTGGGGCAAAATTTTGGGCCTGGAAATGAACTATATTATAGCTGAAGTAGAGTTCCAAGAGGGGGAAGAGGGGGAGGAGGAAGCAGAGGAGGAAGAAGATAATGAGGAAAGAGAGAAAGAGATGATTGAGGATGAAGATGAAGATGAGAAGAAAGAAAAAGATGCACCACCAAAGTCTACTTATAAGCCTCCACCTGTCATCCCAAAAGAAGAAAATGGGACTGGGACTAATAAATATATCTACTTTGTCTGTAATGACCCCAGCAACCCATGGGTGAAGTTGCCTCCGGTGACACCAGCCCAGATTGTCTGTGCCAGGAAAATCAAGAAGTTCTTCACTGGTCGTCTGGATGCTCCTATTGTGAGCTTTCCTCCTTTCCCTGGAAATGAAGCCAATTACCTGCGTGCACAGATAGCTCGGATCTCAGCAGGAACTCATATCTCTCCCATTGGATTTTACCAGTTTCCAGAGGAAGAAGGAGACGACGATGAGGAGGGGGAAGGAGGAAGAGATACATTTGAAGAAAATCCTGATTTTCAGCCACTTTCTGTGGCTGAAATGGTGGATTCTGTCTCTGCGTGGGTACATCATGTACGGAGTATTCTTGAGCAGGTATGTTCTGGCATCATTCACACTGCAGAACTTGTAGGGTAGCGTGTCACATGCACTTTCAACTAAGCACCAGAAATAGTATTGTACTGAAATATTTTTCTACAGAAAATATTTGTTAGATACAGAAAAATTTTGTTATATTTGGTATAAATATGTTGCACATATTTATACAGCTTTTTCTTTTCTATTTTTATAGTGTTTTTTTTTCAATGGTGTATTGTTGAGATCGAAGCCTATCTTTAGGTAACAGCATAGAGTTAAGCCTTGATAGATAGTAATAATTTATGGTAATCTTCTATATTAGGTTTTCTCTTTTGAAGTCCTTACTTGAAAAAAATGGTTTAAGTTCTCTTCTCCTGAGTAGGCTGCTAAAATGCAGATAGCTTTGGACTGTATGCTAAATGGGATTTATCTGATGTTTTCTTTTGGATTAATTTTTGTTGCTCACTTTCTTCTGCAAAACATGCAAATGAAAAAGCTTAAAACCAAATATTATAAATAAAATTGTAAGATAAAATATTGTGAAATCTGGTGAGTGATGGAAAGAGGCATTACTATTTATTTTATTTATTTATGGTCACTGCTGGATGACTTGCTGGCCAGTCTCCCAGTTCAAGAATGCTACTGTAAATAGCAGCAAATTGTAGGAAATAAGGTTTAAAATTATTACCAGCAAAGTAGTTGTAAAAATAAAATCTATACGCATTAGATTCCTAAAAATACTTTGTTATGCTCCTCTGACCAGCAGCTAAATAACAAGGAAAACTTCAAAAGGAAAGGGCAAAGTCCATAAATGGACCAGCCTCTAACAATGGTAACCGAGCAGGGATTCAAACTGAACTGGCAAGGAACTGAAGACTACAAAATAACAAAACTGATTACAGAAGTATGAGGTTATTCTGAATTAGTAAACAGGGATGAAGGAGGAATGAGAGATATGTGATATTCTGCCAATGATACACCAATTATGGGATGGATACGTCTCATCTTCCTCCTGCTCCCCCCCACCCGCAGCTCCAATTGTTTTAACTGGCTTGCATTATTTCAGTGATTCTTACATGTATGTATTATTTTCTCATATTAATTATAGGGCCGTTGTGTTTGGTTTAATCCTTTTCAAAAATCAGAGGAAGAAGAAGAAGAAGAGGAAGGGGAGGAGAAAGAAGACGAGCCAGGTGCACTGGAGCGAGAAGTTGGACCTCCTCTTCTCACTCCACTCTCTGAAGATGAAGGTACTCTTCATGGAATAGAAAGTTTTTGATAGAGTGTCACTAGGAATGCTGACATTTAGGTAGTAAATATCTGAAGTTATAAGACACTGACACTTAATGGAGTGATATCGTTTGCCCCTGTAGGGTGGAGCACATGCTTAAACAAAACTGATCAAAAGGAAAGTTGTTAACAGTGTTGACATTAAAACAAATAATTTGGCTTACCAGTTAATAATCCTGTTTTAATAGTATAGTACATATAATAGTATATAATAGTACATATAGTTAATGAACCTGTTACAACTATCATTTGAATTCTGTGAAGGTCTTGTAGCTTATTTTGCTGAGGCTCACAAATTTATTCATAGACTGTGTGTGTTTGGCTGCCTCCAGGAATTCAAAACATCCCTGCTTGGACAGCTTATCCTTCTACAACCCTGATCCCACACCATGCTGTTGCAATCCTCCAGTCTAACCGATGGCCCGGAGCATATGCCTTTGCATCTGGCAAGTGAGTAGCTAGTTGACATGGTTACAACACAGACTGTATGTGCTAAACACAGATACCAATCTAATGAAGTCAAAGTTGCTTTATTAATAATTAATTCTATTAATTCACTAATTCTGACTGTCCCCAAGGCTGACTTAAATGAGCACAGCAACGGTAAACATGTAATTAAGAACATGAAATATGTATAATCATTAGAAAGGCTAGTATAAAGTTACTGGGTGTAAATGTCCAGTTAGTATTTGGGCACAGCCTTTGATTTAAAACCTGTATTATTGAGTCTGTGTTACTTTGTACAAAAATAGCTACATTCTGAAGTTTTAATGTTCATTTGTTTCCACTACACATGGTACAGTCACTACCTTTATGATCTTTTAGAAGGGCACTGGAGCTGGTGTCAGAAATGGTGCTTTCTTACTAATGTGGACTTGGAGTCATACTGCAGTACAGTGCACAGAGTACAGCCTTCATCATGTTAACATTTGGAGATTTTTAAGTGTCAGATATATTAATGCAGTTAGAGCAGTTAAAAAGAGGTACCAACTTTTGAATAGTTATGTTTCAGGATGTCTGCATCACAGTGACTTTTTGCACAGAAGAGTAAGGAACCCTGACAATACCTCCAGTGAGATTTTGTCAGAAGAATACGTGATCTTTCACTTTTCTTTCTCAGGAAATTTGATAACATTTACTTTGGCTGGGGTCACAAATACAGTCCAGAGAACCAGAATCCTGTGCTGCCTCCACCTGTGCAAGCAGAATACCCCAGTGGGCCAGAGATCACTGAGGCAAGTGACCCCACCCTGGAGGAAGAAAAGGCTTTCATGGCTGCCAAGGAACAAGCCTTAGCAGAGGAGGAACAAGAGGAAGAACAAGAGGAAGAGGATGAAGAGGAAGAAGATGATGATTAAAATATGGGGGGAAACATTTTTATTTTGAAAGTGTAAAAACAAACGGTAGTTTAATAAATTAGCTGTTAATTAGTTGATCCTAAAAGAAATACAAGGGGAGCATGCCTTCCTTTTTGCCTTCAGTAGGCTCTTCTTTGCACTGCCTCCCCTGCCCCCCAAGCCCACCCATACTGCCATGCAGGCAGCAGTGCTTTCACTAGAAGACAACACTTGTTTTAGTCAAGTAGGCAGACGTGTTCTATTTGCAAAAATCACACTGCTTCAACCTGGATGAGGAGACAGAGTATGTACGCAGCGAGGTCACTAAAAATACAAAACTGTGACAGGTGGCTGTCACTCCAGAGGGCTGTGCTGCCATCCAGCATGGCCTGGACAGGCTGGAGAGCTGAGCAGAGAAGAACCCAGAGAATCTTGTTGAGGTTCAACACACCAAATGTAGGGTTCTGCACCTGGGGTGGAAGAACCCCAAGCACCAATACAGGTTGGGGCTGGACCTGCTGCAAAGCAGTTCCAAGAAGGATCTGAGGGTCCTGGTAGACAGTAAATTATCCATCCATGATCCATCAGTGTGCCCTTGTTTCCAGGAAAGCCAATGGAATCCTGCGTTGAATAAAGAAGAATGTGGCCAGTAGGCAGAGAGAGGTCCTTCTCCCCCTCTGCTCTGCCCCGGTGAGGCCACAGCTGGAATCCTGCATCCAGGGCTGGGATCCCAGTTCAAGAGTCAGGGAACTGCTAAGGAAAATCCAGAGGAGGGTTATGAAGATGACAGGGGGATTGGAGCATCTCTCTGATGAGGAAAGGCTGAGAGCTGAGACTCTTCAGCCTGGAGAAGAGAAGGCTGAGGGGAGACCTTGTCAGTGTCTCCCGGGATCTGCAGGGTGGATGTGGATGGAGCTGGAGTCTTCTGAGTAGTTCCCAGTGACAGGAGGAGGCAGCGGGCACAGGCTGGCACACAGCAACTTCCACTGAAACACGAGAAAAAACTGCTTTACAATGAGGGTGACAAAGCCCTGGCACAGGGGGGTTGTGGAGTCCCCTTCTCTGGAGATACTCACAGCCTGACAGATGCTCTGGGGGATCCTGCTTCAGAGGGAGACATCATCTCTAGAGGTCCCTTCCAACTCCAACAATTCTGTGGTTCTATGAACCACGTACCGACCATCCGCCAAACATTCCGGCTGTTTTTCTATCCCGCACTTCAATACCGGTATCAATCTCAATTAAGCAAACCACGTAATTCCCTAACAATGTCACTTCCCTGCGTGAAAGCGGACTGTGTCCATTCAATGGCTTACTCGTTAGCCTCCTGGTAGAATGAATCACCGTAAGATCGCCGACCGCCCTTCTCCCGCGGCGGATCGCTGTCGTCATGACCGCCACCATCGCACGAGTCTCGACAGGCAGAGGTTTGTCGCGACACAGCTCGAGAGCTGTTGAGCCACCGCTCCCTCCTCCTTTTCCCCCTGCAGCTCCTGGCGAGTGGTACGCTCCGCCGTGACGTCTGCCCGGCGCCGGCCAATAGGAAGCGTCCTCGGAAGAAGTTTAAACTCCGGTGGCGGTTGGGCGGCTGCGTCAATCTCCGCTGTGCGGGTGGGCGAGAGCGGGGCGAGCGGTGTCCCTGAGGCGGGCACCGGGTGCTCGGTGGCCGCGGGGATGGCGGATGAGGGAGCCGTGACGGTTTGCGTGCGGGTGCGGCCGCTCATCGCCAGGTGAGGCTCCGTCCCGACGGGACGGCTTCACCGGGGCCCCTCCGCCTGGGGGAGGGGAGG
Organism: Phaethornis superciliosus; assembly: GCA_023637945.1. Classification (NCBI taxonomy): domain Eukaryota; kingdom Metazoa; phylum Chordata; class Aves; order Apodiformes; family Trochilidae; genus Phaethornis; species Phaethornis superciliosus. Next base: position 42,975,394 of record JAJQWJ010000005.1, read on the forward strand.
CTGCAGCGCTACCCGCGGTCTCGGGGTCTTTCGGTTCTCTGGGTGTTGCTCTGCACCCCTCATCTTCACCTCCTCTCTCCTCACGGAGCTCCGTCGCTGCCCTAGCGAGTGCGAGAAGCGGTGGTAGTAATGTGGGGTCCGTCCCCGTGGAATAAGGGGAGAGGCAGAACAAAGAGGGCTGAGCAGGGTCTGAGGGAGGGATGCGCTCGTAGTAAGGGGGTAACCAGGAGCAGAAGCCTAACCTAGTAAAGGTAACCGATTATCTCTTCCTTTAGGGAAAGTGCTCTAGAAGATAAAGTGTCGCTCTACTGGAAAAGTGAAAATAACACCATTTCCGAAGTGAATGGTACAAAAGTATTCAGTTACGGTAAGAATGTAAAAGCAATTATTTTTACGTTGTGATTCATTACTGTACTGGTTGCATATATGAGAACATCAAGAACCTTACCTTTTTGCAACATCCCTCAACATTTTTCGAACTTCATGGTTTTGAAGGAGTATCATCGGGGCACCCAGGATTTCAGTTTGTCATTCCCAGGCATGTGCTCTTGAAGTTGGCTTCCTGATGGACATTGCTTTCTCTGTTCTTTTTCATGCTGTACCGTGGTTTTGAAGCATGTGAGCTGAATTCTTTTCATTGGAATTCCAGACTGGAGTAGGTCTTGTAGGTGCATTTAGAGAGAAGGGGGTGGAGGAATACAAAAATTTTAAGTTCCAAGTGTGGGTGTTGGAGACTACTCACTATGAGTCTCTTCCTACTGATCTACTTGACAGTTAACAGGAATGAGATACTACAAAGTAGTAATACAGTACAGAGATTTTTGTCAAATTATAGACTCAATAAAACCATGGTCCAAGCTGGGAGCTCAATAAGCAGCTTGTCTCAGGCTTACAGTCCTTATAGATAAACTAGCCATTACTGTTTTTATGATTAAATGGGATTACTGTGTCCATTTTTAAGGTTTTTTTCTTATCTGTCTGTTGTGTGTTCATTGTGTCTTTCTGGGTTCAGTTTTTTTTTTTTTTTTTTTTCTAAAAAAAAGGAAGCCTGCCTTATTAGTGTCACAACTACATTTTATGTTCTAATTTAAATTATCCTACAGTCTGCTGCCCATTTATTGGATTTGTAGTCATCAGTATTGAGTAAGTTGATGGCTTGTTTTTCACTTGCCATATGTGGATTTACATGCTTTTTTTTTTTTTAAGATCGTGTCTTTCACTCAAGTGACAACACTCAGCAGTTATATGAAGGTGTAGCTGTTCCAATTATACAGTCAGCTGTGCAAGGCTATAATGGTAAGTTAAAAACTATTTAAATCGTATTTATAATGTATTTCATAAATAATTAGTAAAATATAACCATTTTTCTAGGCACGATTTTTGCTTATGGACAGACTGCTTCAGGCAAGACATACACGATGATGGGAAATGATGATTCTGTAGGCATTATTCCTAAGGCAATTCAACATGTTTTCAAAGTTATTTGTGAGGTAAGCAATTCCATAAAATCAAAGTGACTGGAAGGACTATTAATATTTGTAACTGTTCCATAAAAATTAATTTTATTGTCAAGGTCCTTATGAAAGAAACTAATTTATATTGGGCCACTTGTCGCAGCTGCTTTGCTAGCCGTGCAAAGATGAGTGGTTAAAAAAAAGGTAATGGAACTGTACTAATTGGATTTAAATAGGAACAAAACTGAGAGGTGGCTGTTAAATTTGCAAATACACTAGACCTTGGTGACAAATATAATAGATACTTATTAATGTGGTACATAAGGTATCGTGAAGCTATGTGGGTTTTATTCTGCTATTTTAACACTCTAAAAAAATCAACACTATTAAAGACTTGTTTAGTGGGAAGAATATGGCACTAAGTTTACTTATTTCAGGCTTTCAAAAGACTCTTAGGCTAATTGCTTAGTGCTAATATGAAGGAGAAGGTGTAACTATTTGGCAATTATTTCCAAATAATCTGCAGGGCACCTGCTTAGCCTTAAGGATTTTGGGTAATTGTTAACAGCTACATGAAATGGTCACTGCTTTTTTGAGAAAGCATGCAGTACTCTGGGGGCCCTATAAAAGTAACTAAAGGCAAGAAAGCTTTCCAATGATGCTGTAGTCTCAGAGTACCTTCTGTATCCTTTCCTTACTCCAACATTCTCTACTAGGGAGGCAGGGGAAGAAGCATCAGCAAAGTAAATCTAAGCAAGCAGAGAGAGAAGACTAGGTACATAGAAAGGAAAGAGCCTAAGCAGGAGGAAATTAAAATGTGGAAAGGTAATTGAATTCTAAAAATGATGTGCCATTAATGCAGCTGGAAAGAGGTGGGATAGTGGGAAGATGGGTATTGGTAGATGCTAATGTACAAGGAGTGTGGAGAGGAAATAAATCTCTGGAACAACATGCAAATATAAACCTTTGAATTCAGAATAATTGCATTAAAAGGTATTCATTGGTTAGCCTGTATCTTTTTTTTTTCCTTTGAACATTAGATTCCAGAAAGGGAATTCCTGCTGAGGGTTTCTTACATGGAAATCTACAATGAAACCATTACAGACTTGCTTTGTGATATCAGAAAAAAGAAGCCTCTGGGAATTCGGGAGGATGTTAATGTAAGTTGTATAACCTAAGTATTGTATATCCTTGGAGTAAAAGAAGAGGTTAAAGCCTTCAAAGGCATCAAGCTGAGAACTTTTCTGTGTCAAACTGTGTAATTGTAATATTTGGAATTGGCAGTAGGATACAATGTAGCAGAGTAGCAACCATGAAAGTTGTGCTTACTGTTTCTGGTTTGTCTTTATAAATGTTTGTAAATGTCTGCTTAATCCCCTAAATTTTCCAGGACAGTGTATTTTATTTGACACTGGATGCTTGGGAGTTATTCAGCTAGTAAAACTTCTACAAAAGTAATACTCAGCTTCCAGGTTCATGTGCTACAAGTCTTCAACAGATAGTTATTTTAATAAAATTGTCAAAGTAGATGCACTTTTCTTCTTCTGAAATGGTAAAATAACCATCAGAATAGGATTATTAAGTAAGATTAAAATGATGAATGGGGAAAAATAAATGTCTTTTCATGCAGTCTTCAGTTTCTTGATATCAAGTTCTGCAGCACATAATAAAAACTGGTGTGGGTTATTTTTTCTTTCAGTGCCCTAAATGATCAATGCTTTTGGAACTTGAAGAGGGGAGACTTTTCAGGTGTATGAGCATGGCCTTATAACATCCTGACTGGAATATATAGTTCTGGGTTCCCTCAGAAAATGTCCTGAAGGGCATTTCCCTTAGTAGTTATTTTTGGGAAACTTTCTAGATCTTTCTTTGATTCCTGTGCCATTAGATTGCTGTTCTGATAAATGTCTATATTTATCATTCCTTGTGTTCAGAGTAGAACCACATTTGATTAATGTTACTTCCTTTTAAGAAGGAAGCAAACTGGAATAAATACCATAATAATTGCTGGTGATGTTAATGTATTGAAGTGAGTTTGTGTTCAGTAAAATTTATTGCTGCTTTTGTTCTTAAGAGGAACACATATGTGGAAGATCTGATTGAAGAGGTGGTGGTTTCCCCTGAACAAGTTATGGAATGGATCAGAAAAGGAGAAAGTAAGTTGTTTAGCCAATGTCAGTTAGTACCTTAGAAATGCATTGAATATATTATAGGTTGTATCGTGTGGTCTCTCTTTCAGACTATATTGAGAAACCAGTGTTTTTCAGTTTTAAAACTGTGCTCTTTGCCTGTTATTTCTAGTTTGTCAGAGCATAAGCACAAGTATTCTCATAATTCTTTTGACAGAAAATCGCCACTACGGAGAAACAAAAATGAATGAACACAGCAGCCGTTCTCACACTATCTTCAGAATGGTAAAAACTGTTTCACTATTAGGAGGGGGTTTTATTATTTTCCAAGTGGCAAAAACTTTATTGTACCCTCTTCTAGATCATTGAGAGCAGAGAAAGGAGTGACCCTGCAAATGCAAACTGTGATGGAGCAGTGATGGTATCCCACCTGGTAAGCTGTATTCCAAGAAGTTTTTTAATAGGCATTTAAGCAGCGAATTTACTGTAGCTGTTTGAAAGGAGAATGTTACTTTACAATGACATTACAAGCATGCCTTAGTGTTACCTTTTATCAGCCATTTCTTAAGCAGGACTCATATTTCTGATTCTCTTTCAAGAGAGTCTCCTGGTATGTTACTCAGAGGATTATCCTCCCACCGAAGGGAATTCCAACATGGGGATAGTTCCTAGATAATGCATGATGGACTGGGGAGTGTTATGCCCTTCCTAGGAGTTTTAAGGAGCTATTGCCAGAGTGCTCTTGGATTTTGTTCAACACAGCTTCCCCTGTAATTGGTACTGGGCATTGACCATCCCAGTGAAGTAACTTGTAAAGTGGGTAACCTTAAGGCTTTTCTTGTCTTCAGACTTAGTTGTTAAATGAACATGTGGCCTACAGCTGAAATGACCAGAGGGTTAATTTTTTGAAAAATAACATCTCTTAACATTACCTTGGTGAATGACTTTGTGTTCAGAGTAAAAACACATTGGGTACATGAAATACCCAGGGAAGATAACACTGCTGATCTCCAGGGGAGTACTGGTTTCTGAAGCCTTCTCTATGTAGCTTTTCCTTGGCTCTCAGAAAAGAGTACAAATCAACTGGACGAATGTAATCAATGTGAAAGCATTTGAGCTTGCTAAAATCATGACCACTCATTCAGAATTGGGGATTCTGTGGAAAGAGTCTTCTATTCTGACTTTATGTGAAAAAGCTCTGGGGTCTGAATGTAAACACCACTCAGGCAGTAGCAGTGCAAATTACTGCCTCCTTTTTTTCTCACCATAGCTTACAAGACCTTATCTTCTCATACCCCACCATGTCTCTCTGTTTTAACTTTGTAGTAACCTCTACTCATAGGAGGGGAAAGGATTTTTTGCCTTTTTGGTCTGTGGTTGTTTGATGGAGCTTGTACAAGATTTTGCCATTCTGAGACAGAAATCAATTAAAGCAAGGGCTGTTTGCTCAAGAGTTATTGCAGGATGCACACACTTGTAGTTGACTTTGAACTGGATTGAGTGAGGCTTTTCCTCTGGTATTTAATTTCTTTCTTATGCCTACAAGGAGAGGCAAGAAGAGACATGCAGGTGTTTCATTCAGGACAGGGTGCTAGAAAATCTTATTTAGTGTCTCATTACCATGAAAGATTGGACCAGATGATCTGTGATTCTATGAAGCTTCATACAGCTTAAATATGTAGTTAACACTCCTGTATTGAGAAGTTGTGCTTTTTAGTAGAGGGAGGGGGAATTGCTGTCTTAGTTTGAACTTAGTTTATTAATGGAGTTCATAGAAACTTATTCTATGTCTTTATGTATTTTGAAATTATTTGTTGCTCCATTTGTAGTAGCTATGGGTTTCATCCAAAAATTATAGATCTCTTGCTTTTTTCTAAGTCTAACTTTGCTTTATTAAATTCTTAGTGATCTAGAATTAAGAGGATTTAAGCCTAAATTGCCTCAGAACTAACTTGTGGAAATATTTAATGAATTTGCAGAACTTGGTAGATCTGGCAGGCAGTGAAAGAGCTAGTCAAACAGGATCTGAAGGTGAGTGTTAAATGGTCATCAGGAGAGCCTTTACTTCTGTTTTAATGAATGCTTATGCAAGACTACGATAGGAAATTATTTGATCTAGGTGATAGTATATTATTTATTTTTTATAAGTAATCTCCCTTTCCCTTGGTAGGGTGGGAGCTACTCAGGAAAATTCTGAAAAGGGTGTAAAGTGCAAACGATTGGATGGTAATTTGGCTTTTTCTAGAACAGCATGAGCAGCAACAGTCATGCACTGAACTAACAGAATGGAGATGAATCACCGAAGATTCACCTGTAGTAAAGAAATCATTAGAAGCTTGTAGGGACCTGTATTCACTCTTTTATACATATGGCTCTTTAGCCAAGAGTCAGCTTGATTGTTTTATGCAGCATGAAGCTGCACACAAATGCCTTGATCATAAAAAGTGATCTGAGGAACACAAGTTACTGTTATCTTTTACAAAAGTTACATCTTTTGCTATAATTACACATGGAAATAGACATCTGCAAAATTAAAATGGAATAAAATTAAAGGTTTTATGGCCCAGACTAATTGCTGTATAATGATTACTAATTTTGATTTGTGGTAAATTATGTTGTGTTGAAGCATTTTGGCTATTATTACAGAGGATATGATACTGGGTGCTGATGTGTCATAGTGCACTGTGGCACTTGAGATTTAACTCTTGAATAATCCCTCTAAGCATAACATAGCACAAAAATATGGTAGGTTGAAAATGTGTCTTAAAGTTGGTTTAAATCTAAAAAGCAAATATTTATTTTTAATTTTGTGTGATACTCAGGTGTCCGACTGAAAGAAGGCTGCAATATAAATCGGAGCCTGTTCATTCTGGGTCAAGTTATCAAAAAACTTTGTGATGACCCTTCTGGGTAAGCACTTCTGTTTGTACACCAGTTTATAGAGAAGTCAATAATAAACTGAGAAATTAATATCCCTTATCCTTTTATGTACATAACTATTTCAAGTAACCTATAGTGTCTAGAAAAGTACTTGCTCCGATTTTTCAATACAAAAACATGAATTCTGTTTCCTTCCCTCCTTTTCATCAGGTTTATAAATTACAGAGACAGCAAACTGACTCGAATTCTGCAGAATTCCCTTGGAGGAAATGCTAAGACAGTTATTATTTGCACAATTACTCCTGTTTCTTTTGATGAGACGCTTAGTACTCTTCAGGTAAGGCTTCTCACCTGTTTTCAAGCATCATTCTGATTCAAGACTTCATTGCAGAGAGATTGTAGGGATGAAAAATATAATTTGCTGCATCTGCATTCATTTTAATCCTTGAAGGGTCCTGTGAGGACTCAGACCTCAAAATATTTATCCACAGCATCTTTTCCCAGTTGTCATCTTGTACTGGGTTGTCTAACTGGAGCTTTCTGGTAGTTGGAACAAAGCTCTGCTCTCACTTGCAGGCAATATGTAACCTCTGTCTTTTCCAAACACAGTTAGCAATAAAAGTCTCTGTTAGCACAAGATGTCAAACAGGTTCTACAGGAAAGGGCAGTAGTTGAACTATTCATGAATTTTATTCTTTAGGTAGGACTGTCTTCCTTTTTGGTGGGGTTCTTAATTTTTAGTGGTCTTTTTTGTTATTTAATATAACAGTGTATTTTTGCCTTAATATTATGCTTCACTCTTTAGGTAATATGAGACAATGAAAATATACTTTTTTAAAAAGTTTAGAATATGTTAAAACCAAGCAAATTAAGTATTTGTGTCCTTTATATATTGTTGTTCTTAATAAACTGTCCCTTTAGTTCTGTTGGAAAAAGGGACACTGTAAGTCTTGTGATGTATTTATACATATACATATATAAAATTATTGCTTATAAGAGAATATTCTTCCAGTTTGCCAATACAGCCAAAAGAATGAAGAATACTCCAAAAGTCAATGAAGTACTGGATGATGATGCCCTCCTGAAGAGATACCGCAAAGAAATTCTGGATTTGAAAAAGCAGCTGGAGGAAGTATGTAATGAACTTACAAATCTGTCCTTAGTACAGATAGCTATGGGGAACCATTCCCTTTTAAGCCAGTATGAGTTAAATCTGGAGGGGTAAGTGAACTGTTTATAGTCATAGCTGTCACTTCAGTAGAAAGAATAGAATTGAAAAGGTGATGTGAAATTTTGAACAACTGACAATATATTTGTGTGAGTTAATAGTGAGACCAGCTGAGTGATTTGCCTTATTTCTGAGGTTAATATATTAAAAAATAGAAATTTGCTGTGCATTATAGCATGTTTATTGCCACAGATCAAAAAGAATAATTACTGACCTTCAAGAACTTCATATATTGCAGTTAAGGATTCCAACTTAATTCATATTCTTCCCCTTTACCAATGTTTATCTTCAGTTGGGTTGCAAGAAATTAACTGCATAAGGTCAGTAGCAAAACATATTTCATGAATAGGCAAAAGACACATTGAAAAAATGAACAGGAACTCCCCACCAAACAGTTGGTCGTCTGTTCATCTTTCTCCAAAAATCTATGGAGTTGAGGAGCAATCTTGAAAGTCTTGTGAGAGCATAGATCATAAAAGATAAGAGGACAGTAAGATCATAATGATGAATGCACCATTTTGGTGAATTAAATCATCAAATTATGTTATGGGTTTGGTTTTTGGGTTTGTTTTTTAAATAATTGTATGAAAAATTCAAGGAAAAATAACCTCTTAATACAATGTACTTCCATCCAGAAGTGTTTGCTATCTTCTGAGGTAGCAGGTTGTAATGCAAGTACTTAAGAACAGAAGAGCTTGCTTGAAAGTCCCATGTGAACTTTGGATTAGTCAAAATATTGTAATCTTATGATGAAGTTGACAGTAGGTACTGTAATGCAGTTGCTTTACAACATAACAAATTTCCCATACTTTGTATTTTAAGAGACCTCATGCACTGGTGTGGCTTGCTGCTATTTGACTCGTAATTGTCACAGTTTCAGGCTTCTGCCACCATGGGAAGGTCATCTTAAACTCTGTTGCACTAGAAAGAATGCTTTTTTTTTTGTCCCTAGAAGAATCTGAGTCTGTATTGGTTTGGGGAGTTTTGACACCTTAAAATACTAAGTCTTACAGGTAAAGTGCAGACTAAAACAAAATTTTCATCCTTAAAAACTAAAGAATGCTCTTGCAGACTTCAAAGAAAATGTGTATGTACTTGCTTTTAAATAGTAGTAATCATATATCTTCTACAAAAGTAGCTTCTACAAAAGTAGATCTTTTAAAGTACCCATTTGATTAATATTCTTTTTCTTTAAGGTGTCTTCGAAGACTCAGATTCATGCAATGGAAAAAGACCAACTGGCCCAGCTGTTGGAAGAAAAAAATTCTCTCCAAAAGGTGCAGGAAGATAGGATAAGAAACTTAACTGAGATGCTGGTGACCTCTGCTTCCTTTTCTTCAAAACAAAATGCTAAAGTAAGTATCTGTTTTAGATTGTATTTGTTAACTGAAATGCTTAGCAAAAGGTTCTATTAAATACATAGGGTTATACTGACAATGAAGAATAAGTTTGGTAGGCAATTTCACACTTTTTTCTTATTTTTAAATGGGTGTCTTTTAAAATAAGTTCTGAGTGAGGATCAATTCAGTGTTGCCTTGCAGAGAGCAGAATGGAGAGACTTGAGCTTTCTATCTGTTATGCTTTAGTTTTAATTTGAATAAATCAGAAAACCATCTGGTTAGCTTCTGGTACAGTTAAAGAACTATATTAATACAGTAGCTATTCTCTCCTTAGTGCTTGTGTTGTATTACTTTTTCTGTAAATATATATATATTTTTTTTTAAGGCCAAGAGAAGACGAAGAGTTACTTGGGCCCCTGGCAAAATAAACCAGGCAAATGTAAGCTATTTTGAAGACTTTGAAAACACAAGGCTAACTGAAACAAAAAAAATGAAAATGTCTCTGTCAGCACTACCAGATGTGGAGGATTGTAAGTATCTTCAGGAAAAAATACAGGAACTTTAAAAGCCTCTTTGAAATGAAAAACAATCCTTCTTAATAAATTTAAGCTACAAAACAAATTATTTTGCTAACAATATGAAAGCTACATTTAGTTGGCACTATGCTTCTCAAATTATGTTCTATAAACCCAGTTTTGAAGGAGTTACCTGTAGCCCATATTTTGTATGCTAGCAAAGAATGCTGCCTGGAAGGGAAGTGGTTATAGCACAACAATCCTGGTAGTTCTTGTGCTGGACAGAAGGTTCATTTAAAAAGTCAAAGCATGAGTCTTACTATCCCAAGTGAAGTAATGTGTAGTAAATTGCTGTTGGATTATTTTGTGTTACTTAGTTTTCCAAAAGGAGTAATTAAGGAAAAAAAAAACCCACCCCAAATATCCCTCTGTAGACTTTACAAGGAAGGTGCTTTTTTTGTACAACATATTAAGCTTTTAACTTGTTAAAGTCAAAGGTAAGAGCTGTGGAAAGGGTCTACATATACTTCTGCCATGCAGCCTACCCAAGTCCCCTAGTTAGTTGTAGATGTAGCTCAAGTTATTCTTCAACACAAATTATCCATCCAAATCATGTTCTCCTCTCAAAAAGGGGGAAGTAGGTGTGTTAATTCCTCAATAAGAATTAAGACCCAAAGGTCAGATTGAATTTCTCTGAACTGAATTTTAAGGCCTCCTTAGATGAGTGAGGGGACAAAGAACGTTGAACTGAAGCAGAGAGTAGTTGGAGAGTATTGTTGCTGAACTCCATCTTCTTGATGTCCCATTAAAGACTATTTTTGCTCTGTATTTTTTCATACATCTTTCTTTTCAGCTATGCTAGAGAATTCTGAACATGACAACCAATTTCTGATGGCTACTGATCAAATTTCAGAGGTGGAATGGACTGCTGGACCTAACATGAATTGGGTAACATAATCTGTTTTGTTTAATATAATGCCTATACATACATAATCTTCTCAGTAAGATCAGACCTATTTTTATGTTAAACACTGATATTCTTCTCTATGTCTGAAGAATTATTATAAATAGTTAAAAATAAGTCTCTTGGTCATCTCTAAAGTTGTGGGCTGGTTCTGTCTATGGTTTTGTGGTGAATGATCCAGTAAACTTTGGGGGTTAAAACAGGACTAGTCATGAAAAGACAAACAGCAAGGAATATGATATTAAATTTACTTGATTTTGTGGATCAGTTAACTGATAGTGATTCTTTTTCTAGACTCAGAAGGACTTTGAAGAATCTGTGCAGCTCTGTGAAGCATTAGCACTGGAAAAGGTAAAGTCTGTTCTGTATTTTCTAGAAATAAAAGTGATATTTCAACAGCAACTTCTAAAGTTTCTTGTGCTGCTTCTTCAGGATATTGCTGTAAATGAGGTCAATGTCCTGCAAGCAAACTTCAATAGCCTAGTATTGGAAAATGAGCAGTTGAAATCAGAAATAAATGAAATGAAGGAGAAACTGAAGGAAAAAGTAGAAATGGATGAATTTGAAGCACTGGAAAAACAAACACAAAAAGATCATGAGGTAAGATGCATTGAAATAAATACAGAGAAGAGTTCTTTATGCTGAAATGTTTTCTAGAGTTGATTCAGTGTACGTATACTTGCATATTGATTCACAAAGTGAATGTCACAAAGTGGTGTCACAAAGGATGTTTGGCAACAGAATGAATAAACCCAGGATTTAAAGTGAATTTACTCAGTTTAATGCTTTTCACCAATATTAAAATTACAGAATGGATTTTCTCCTTACCTACACTTGTCACTATACAGAAATAATTGTAGATCAGAGCTTATTATAAAGGCTTTCCAATGAAGACAAGAAGTTCTTCAGTTCTAGAAATGCTTTTCTATCTTGTCTTCTATTTATGCTTCCTTTCAGAGAATGCTGTTCAATGTGTTCAGGGCTTGCTTTACCTCAATTTTGACACTACCTAATTCTTGTTAGTGGATAAAATTAAACAAATACTTGCACTGTAGAAGCTGCTTAACATGGCTGGAACTTGAAGTGTTGTATCTGTACAATTTAATTGGTTTGACTATGTTGCTCTTGCTTCTCAGGCTGTTGCAGTTTAAATTCTACTTCAGTGCTAAAACAGCTTTGCATCTCATCTCACCCATTTGAAAGAGTGTGTAGCAATTTGGTCTGTAGCTGTTTAAATAGATGTGTGTGTATATGTGGTTTGCCTACTAATAGAAAAAACATGATAGAACTTGCTTATTTTCATGGTGAGGGCAACTAAAACTACTGGTGTTGGTGCTTTCTAACATTCTCTGCAATTTTGCTTCAATTTGCTCCACAGATACAACTAATGCATGAAATTACCAACTTAAAGAATCTAGTTTCAAATGCTGAAGTATACAATGAGGAACTTGAGGTGAGCTTGTCCATGAACTTACGTGCCTTAAAACTTGTATGAAATGTGATTGGTTTGTTTATCTTGAAATACTGCATCTGCTGAGGATAACTTAGGCATCATTGGAATCTGGTTAGTCTTGGCAGCTATAAGGAGGATTTGTGTTAAATCCATGGACACTTAATATGTACAAAACAGGATTTTGTTAAATTCTTACCTGAAAAAACAAACTGAGCACTAGAATCCTCCTTCTCCCTTTTTTCTTCCAACTTTTAGACAGAGATAAACTCCAAATTGGAACTGCTGAAAGAAAAAGAGAATACAATAAAGATGCTACAGAATCGTGTGGAAGAGTTACAGAAAGCAGGAGCAGAAAAGACAGACACATCTTTTTCAGTGGTAAATTAGAGGGGTTTTTTTTGGGTTGAGAGATGACTTGGAGATGGGTTAAATTTGGGTATCACCTTAATATAATTTAGATTACCTTCCCTTACAGATGTTGGTAGATTTTTTTCTTTACAAAGCTTAAAATGCAGGTTACTACATTATCATACAGCAGTACTCTGAAGAACAGGTATGGGAAATGCTGCTATGTATCCCGTCTCTCAAAAGAGTTCCTTTTAGGGTGAACTTGTCAAGTTTTCAGAGTTTACATTTTAACCACATTATAATGAATGCCTTTGCTTTATTATGGCTTTATATTTTTTATATCTTTGGGTATCTCTTTCTCAGGGAGATTCTGATAAGCTCATGGAGGAAATTCAGCAGCTGAGTAAATCCCTCATAGACAGTGAAACCATAGCCTTGGATGCCAAAAAAGAATCTGCTTTTCTCAGAACTGAAAATTTGGAGCTGAAGGAAAAAATGGCAAGTACCTGTTGATCTGCATTTATAGCTGTATAAAGTACTGTTAAGGGCCTGTCTGCTCCCAGACTAGTGAAGAACACACTCTGTAGCAAGATGTGGTAGAGTATTTGGAGAAAGCTAATTACTCATATTCCAAGTACTGCTGGTTTTATTATGGAATTCGTGGTAAATGGGTCTTCACGAGAGATGAAAAGAAAATAAAAGCTTCCACAGGAACAGGTGGTTAGTTTTATTTTTACCTCTCACTCATTAGAGTAATCTTTAGGAGTTACTAGGACATAAGATTCCCAATGTAATTTTACCAGAGAACAAAAGAGAATGAGAGGTGAACCAGAAATGGGTTTGGAGCTTGCTTTGAGTTTTGCAGAAGGAAAGGCAAAATAGTAGCAGTAATGCCCATGACCTCTAAGTGAAGAAATGTGTTTTTATAGGACTCTGAAAGGAATGCAGTTCTTAAATTGTGGCTTATTCTATTTATCAAGGCCCAAGTTGTTCCAAGTGACACCAGGAAACGAACAGATATAATATTTAAATGTTAAGGAAGTAAAGTTATGTTTTGTGTGTTAATTGTGTGTTTTGTTTTCCTGTAGAATGAAGTCTTAAATAATTACAAGCAAATGCAAAAAGATGTTCAACTCTATCAAAGCCAAATAGAAGCAGGAAAAGCCAGTTACAAAAAAATGCAAGCTGACTTGCAGAAAGAGTTGCAGTCTGTGTTTCAAGAAAATACAAGGCTAACTTCACTGATGGAGGGTAAAGTTCCCAAAGGTACTGTATCAGGGGATTCTTTTTCCCTATCCCTTTTCCCCATAATGGTGGGAGGGATAGGGAAGACTTTGGCTCTTCTTTTCTCAAATACTTGGAGCTTCTGTCAGTATAAAATATTAGAGTACCTGGTATTGCTGTCACATAGTAACTGCTTTAGCATGTTCTTGAACTATTTGGGAAACGGCAGTTTATGGAGTGTTTTGCATTTTGCACAAATCCTGTCAAATTATGAAAGGTGGTCATGGAAAATCAAAAGGTGGATGTCAACTTAGAGTGACTGAATTTGAAACAGTGGCTTTATATTTTAATTGATGGCCATTGTAACAAACTTTTCTAGAATTAGTGATACTGCATCTAAAATGCATTATAAAAATGCATCCACTTAATGTAAAACATGCTTTTTTTTCTTTTGCTCTTATATTAATCCAAACTTGGTAATTACCTAGATCTGCTTTTTATTGGTGAGATGGAAAAAAAGGCAGCTGACTTAAAAGGAGAACTAGAAGAAGCACTGAAAGAGAATGCACTTCTACAAAAGCAAGTGAATGAGCTCTCTGAATTTCAGAATCTATCAAATACTGTTGAGACACAGCAGAAAGAGGTAAAAAAAAAAAAAAACCAAACCAAACCTAACCTCTTTTCATTGTTCCTACACTATACTTGACTGGTAACATATTAATGTAAGTCTAATATGAAGTTTTAAAGCTAAAGGCTGTCTTGAATCAAATAACGAGTTATTTCTACAACAACATTTGCCTGCCAATTTTACATTATCACCTTTAAGTGTCTGTATGTATAATGGTGTTTGATCCTGGATTACTATTCTAACTTTTTCATTGTTGTTTTCTTTTTTTGTGATTGGGCAAGGAGAATCCCAAAACTCTCACTTCTCAAGCAGAATTGCTGTTAAGAGGTCTTAACTTGCAAATTCTGTAAAACTTTTAAGGAAACTTCCCTGCTCCTGGCAGGTCAGGCCTTAGTTTACTATACTGTACTATACTTAGTTTGCTATAAATGTGTTTTGCAGGGTTTGTCTGCAAACCCTTTCTAGGTTTCTTTATTCTTAAATACCTGCTATGAAATATGTGCAGTGACAATTATCCAGGGCAAGTAATCTTACAAACCTGTGAATGCTTCGCAAAAAGCATTCTCAACCCTTCCAATGGCCTAATTCACTAATAAATACAACTTATAAAGCTGTTAACATCTGATTAAACCTTGGTACATACAAATATTGACTTTAGGGCTTACAGTTAGGAGTGTTTGTCTGGTATTAGCTCAAACATTTGGAAAAAATTTCCAATATTCAATAGTGGAATTAATGAACATCTGAAAAGTTAGTGGAGATCTTTTCAGGTTTTGAAAGGGGCTTGTTTGTCTCAGTTCTCTCAATGCTTGTTTTCTAGGCAGCTCCCTTCCAAAAAAACTAAACCTAATGTCTTGTGAGTTTGCCCTGTACCCTTTTGTATATCTCCATAGGAACATGTGTTGGTTTTTTGTTTGGTTTGTTTGTGTTTTTATTTTATGAAAATTTTTATTTTTTATTCTATGAAAAACACTGATTTAGAAAATGTTGTTAATATTGTTTTTCTGTCAGATTCTTGAAAAATGCGAAGAACTGCACTTCTTAAAACTGGAAAGAGAAAAGCTACTTTCTGAAATAGCTGATAAAGAAATTAGACTGAAAGAAATGACTGAAGAAATTGGAAAAACAAAAGATGATCTTGAGGATGTACAACTTAAATATGTAAAGTCTGATCACGAATATGTAGCTCTTAAACAGCTCCATCAAGAACTAGAGCAAAAATACATAGGTGAATCAGAAAACAATGAACAAATGAAGCTCCAAATTGAAGTTCTATCTAAAGCAGCACATGAGTCCAAAACAGCTTTGGAGGAAGTGAAATTAGAGGTCAGTTTCAGCTTGTTCATGTTAACATACAAGATAGGAGGAATTAATTTTTAGTATAAGAAAACTCATAACCTCTCTGAGAACATTATAAGTAATATTATTGAAATTCCTCTAGCATAAGTGAATATTACCTATTGTATTTGGGGGGAGAAAAGGTTACAGGTTTATGTAGCTCAAGAGTCTTTGTAGGCAAAGAAATCTATATGTTTCAGCTTATACCTTCTGTACTTGACCTTCTAATACTTTTCCCATTATTATATATTTGCAAATATTTTTTTAAAAATACGCTGTTGTGACGTACTCTATCCAAAGTAACAGGGGACCTGGAAGCTTTTTAGTATACATGATCTTTCAGTCCAAAGAGAATCACTACATAAATTGGTAATGAGAAGGGGGGGAGGGAGTGGCACCAATATAGCTGTCATATCCCAGCCACAGATCTGATAATTTCTAATTTGATAATTCCTAAGATACATTAGTTTCATGTGTAGTGCTATGTTTTTAAAGACTTGATGCTAAGGAGAAACCACCTTTTCTAAACTTGTAAGATTCTGTGAAAACATATACACCTATGTAGTTTTGTGTTACAATGAAAGCATCTGCTCTTTTCCTCCACAAACTGAAGCTCTCCTGCAAAATGAAAGAACTGGAAGAAAAGGCAGCAGAGCACAAACAGCTTCTTGAGATAAAAGAAGATTTCATGCAGGCTCAGCAGAAACTAAATGAAATGGAGCAATTAAAAGAGCAAGAAAAGATTAGAGAGTTGAGACTAGAGGCCAAGGATTCAGAGATCCAGTCAGTTCTTCAGCAACTTACTGATTGTCAGGAAGAAATAAAAATCCTAACCCAAGAAAGAGATGACCTGAAGCAAAAAGAGGAGTCTCTTCAAGCTGAGACAGACCAACTTAAAGAGGATATAAAGGACACTGTTTCAATGGTAGGAATTCTACTTATATAGAAATTGACCACAAGTGAACAGGAAGACTAAGAACACTTAAACTATTTTGAAATATAATTTTAAAGGGAGAGCGGGGGGGGTTGTGTGGACTCTTGATAACCAAGGAGTGCTTACTAATGTTGCAAAACATATGTTGTCTTTTTCGTGTTTTTTTCCTTTATTCCAAAGAATATTTTGGCACACGAAGAGCTGAGAAATACACAGAGTTCTCTCAAGGAATCCCAGGAGACTGTCAAGAAGTTGGAGAAAAGTATTTCTGAAAAAGAATCTCAGATTCTGAGCATTGAAGAGGCACTAGGGAAAACCATTAAAGAACTCAATATAGAGGTAAAATATTATGTAATAATCTAAAAATGCTTTTAATGTGTTTTCTAACACTGAAAGCAAGCCTATGTGGTCTGCTTGTCTCTTCCCACTGTGCCCTTTTGAAGCCTCTAGACTGCTGGTAGAAAGTGGGCAAGACAGAAGTACAGCTTGATCCACTCCTTTACCAGCATCTGTTCACCAGATCTCTGTCTGTAGATCTCCAAGATATAATGCACACTTTAATAATCATTTGCTTAACTAATATGTCCCATGGCTGTCAATTTCAGTGGCAGCATTAGATGACAAATGAAATGAGAGAAGGGCTACCTAGGGGTTGGAATGAGGCTGATGGTTTCTGACACTCAGACCTAATGAGATGGGGTGCACGTGGCTGTAGATGGCAGCTCAGTTCCCAACAAAAAGCAGAAGGCTGATACATGGGAGGGGAGGGGGCATTTGTGCCTGTCCCAACGACTGACAAAGACAGGTGCTGGCACAGTTTATGTGGATGGAGAGAGAATCTGTGGTATACAGGATTTTTATTAAGGTGTATCGACTACCAGATACAGTAAGCCAGTGGTAAGCAATTCAGCATTTTCATGATTTGGAACAGATGTTTAAAAACAATCCAACAGGTGCCTCATTTGGCTTTCTCAGACTTGTTCTGGATAAAAATCTGGCCAACCTTGCAGAAAAGACTGAAAGGTTACAGTTTAAAATAGAACAGATGTCAAAAGCTAAAGATGAAGTTCTGAAGTTGTTCTTGGTTTGTAACACTGGGTTGATGTTAATGTTATTGGGTGAATCAAACCTTTTCTCTGATCAGCCTGATCTTGTTAAGATGTCCCTGCTCACTGCATGGTGGTGGTGCTCTTCCAACCCATCCTTGTCTACAATTTAATTTTGGTTTTGAATTGATGGAAAATCTTTGCACATTTTCTATAGATATCACAAATGACAGAAGAGATTAAAATCATCACATTGGAGAGAGACCAGCTTGCTGAAAAACAGACAGAAAATAACACCTGTAGAGAAAGTGATCAGCTTCAGGTGCTTAAGGAACAAATACATTTCCTTACACAAGAGAACAGTTCACTGCAGGATAAGCTGGAGAGTTTCCATATGAAAAAAGAAGAGCATGGAGAAGAAACTTGGGTAATTATGCTAAGGCTGTAATGGAAAACCTACTTATTTAAACTTTCACTTGAACAAAAGTTTTTGCAAAACAAAATTTGCAAAACAAACTGGAGAAAAGGGTCCTGTTACTTGACTGTAGAGCATTAAATACTAAGGTTATCACTTACTGGAAATAAATGCCACTTATTGTCAGCCAGTAGTAGGATGTGACAAATATTTTTTTCTGTAGATAGAATTCTAACTTGATGCAGGATGGTGATTTGGGCTGATCTGCATATAAATGTGGTTCTTTAGCTAAAGCTAAAAATTACTTACCTGGAATGGGTGATTCTGTTTTTTCAAAGTATAGATAAAACTGACCTTTTTTTCCTGCAGCCAACATTTTCCACACTATTGCATATGTGTGCATATATATATATACACACACATAGTCTATGTACACTTTGAAAAAATTATATGCATATTAATATTTTTGGGAATAGTGGAAAAATTGCAAGAAAATAATTGTCTTGATGCCATTACTATATATCAGTGAGACTAGAAATATCAGTAAGGTATCTCTGGTTTATGGGAGTGTTTCACTGTGGGTCTTTTAAGCTAAGCCTCTTTAGGCTTGATTTATACCCATGGAGTTCTACATCTGGTGACTTGTTTCAGAAGTCCTCACTTCAGATTTTACTTGACTTGTTTGATGTTCAAGAAACTTTAATTTTTGAGTTCAGGCAAATATTATTCTGAAAAAAAAAATACAAATCTCAAATATTGCTTCTCTGTTTCATGTAATCAACCTGTCAAAGGTCACATGTATTTCTCTTAAAGCTTCTTCCCCGAGTGCATGAATTTCTTTCTCTGTGTAAAATAGAGACCACAGGTTCAAGAAAAATCGATTGAGCAAGAATTAATTATGCTGAGAGAAGAGCTAAACCAGGCACAAAGGAAATTGTATGAAATGGAGGAAGCAAAGGCCAATGAATGTCAAAAAGAATCTGAAAAAGTGGGGAGAACAGATTTTACTCCAAAATTGTGTGGCTGTCAGGAAGTGAGCACTCAGACAAAGACAGATGAAGATGATAACCTTAAAATGCAACTTGAGAATCTCCAAAACGAGAGAGATCAGCTACAAGAAACTGTACAGGAGACAATTAGAATGGTAAGAAAAAGAGCCTTTAGGGTAAGACCTTTAGTAAACTTCTGTCTTAAGTTTTGGAACTGTAATTTAATATACTTTACCTGTGTCCAAAGAACTCAGAAATGCAGGAGGAGTTGAGATGTGCTCATAACTCTCTCAGAAAACACCAGGAGACTATTTTGGAGCTTCAAGAAGGTATTTTGGAGAAAGAAAATCAAGTCTTAAAAGCACAAGAAGCATTGAAGCAAACAACTGATGAACTGCAGCAAAAGGTCAGATGCAGCATTGTGAAGTAAACTAAAAATTGTACCCTGTGTCCTCTGCAGACTTGGGTTTGTAAGCCTTGAGTAAATGTAATAATGAGAATTAATTCAAGGTTTCTCCCCTTCTTTTTATTCCTTGTATTGCTTCTTAAAAGAATTCCATAGAAACAGAGGGAGTCATAAGATGATCAAAACTAATTTGACCTGCAAGTTGCAACCTGTACTTACTTAAAACTAATAATGCCTCAGTGCTGAATGGTGGAATGTTATTTTGACACCAATACTGCTCTGTGACCTCAGTGTATTTTCCAAATCTTAACTTTTTAAATTCTAATAATATATTTTAGCTATGTAACCAAAGATACTTGAGCCAATAGAAGGCAGTTGTGTTCATTCTTTAACTTGCTGCACTATTATAGCTTTTATCTATTTATTAATTTAATATCTGAAGCTGTTGTGGCTTTTAGACTTGAGTGTAAAAAAGCATTGTTTTCTATCTGCTGTGGATACAGCACTGAAGTAATTTTTATAGAATTTTTAGAGTGGCCTGTGGGGTTTTACACATCTACTTTTGTCTAGCAGAGAGACAGAAGCACTGAAATGTCAATGACCTCTAAGCAAAAATGTTGCATCTTTCTTTTCTTACTATAGCAGTAAACTAATGGAGGTGTCCTCCGTAAAATCCAGTTATAACAACTGATATGTACAGATAGTGTTTGTGAAATATGACCTAATAACACTTACCTTAAATCAGCACCTGATTACTGGGACAACAAAATTTGATTGTCACTTTTTTACAAATTACCTCTTAATTACTTTTAGCTATGTTAGGTATGATTAGAAATACTAATATTGGTTATTATTTGTTCTTTTAGCTCACAGCAGTAACTGAAAACCTGACTCATGTCTCTTCTGAATATGGCAAGCTCCTGGCAGAAAAAGAACAACTTGAGAGAACAACAAAGGAGCATATATGTCAGCAGCTTGAGAAAATTGCTTTACTTAATCAGGAGAAAGATGAGCTACAGGAAATGGTAGAGACTTGTAAAGCAGAAAAAGACCAGTTAGAGGCTGACTGTCAGGAAAGCAAGGAGCGGGTATGTATAAAATCTTCTTCTTAAGGGCATGTTGTACCACACTGTATAATTTTAGTCATGAAGCCTTCTGCTATTCACTATCTGTTCCTCTCCAATGTTCACAGCAGCGGTAAACTAAAAATTTAGTTTACTAGTCTAATCTGGATTTTGGAATAACTTTTTTTTTTTTGTTCCCTCTCCCCCCTTCCTTTCCTTCTGGTCACTGTGCCTGTCTAGCTTTGGGTACAGTTGTCTGCCACCTGCTGGACAGACGCTCCAAATTGCTGTTACAGCTCTTACCTGTAGTGCCTTTGCATTTAGCACTGAGCAGAAGAGATTATCCAGGTTTACTGATACCTAAGGGCATAATTCTTCTACCACTTCAGCTCTTTCTGAAGAAGAGAAAGCTAAACCCAGAAAATAAACTGATTAGCTACAGTATTTCTCCATCCTGATACGTTATGTCCTGGCAGATGCCTGACTTCCAAGTATTTCCATGAAATGTGTGCTTCTGTTGACATACTGTTTCAGACAAATGTGTTCTGATGTGTAGTCAAGAAAAAGCAAACTGGTAACTTCTACAGTTAAAAGGAAGCCTGGTAAATATATTTTTTTTTTTAGAAGCTTTGCAAATCATATTTAGTAAAAGCTTTCTAACAAAATATACCAAACCTCAGGTAGAACCACTGATCACTGATGTCAGCTAACTAGGATCATAATTGTTAATTTTAGATTTACATTTTGTTACTAAACAGTTGAACAATTTGTTCATGTAACTGGTGGCAGCTGTCACAAGAGTCAGGATAGCTGATGTTTTTAGACTGTGTTCCTTTGGCATCAGGATAGCTGATGTTTTTAGACTGTGTTCCTAAGCATGAGGGAATGACAACTGAGGATTTTTCTGATGTAGAAGGATGATTACTCTCTAATTCTCTCCCAAACATTCAAATGCTTTGACTTATTTTTGAATCCTGATAAGCAGAACTTAGTCACACTGAGTGAACACCTGTGTAATACCTTGTTCTGCAGTCCTTAAAAGTCCTCACAGAAATGGAAAACCTACAGGAAGAACTAAAGCATCAGAAAGAGCAAGCTGATATCCAGAAGAACATGCTAGCAAATGAAAAAGAGAAATTGCAAAACACTGAAGAAAAACTAAATGAAGAAATAAGCAAACTGAAAGAACAGGCAAGTACAGTGATAAATTCTTAGAAATAAATCAGAGGATGTCCCCTCGAGGACTTGTTAGACTAACAGGTATTTACCCATAACCTGGGGTGGTTTATTGCTCCAATAGATGATGTCACAGTAAGATTATTTAGCAACAGAAGAGTTCTTGATTATTATGTGTTGATTCTGTATTCTTTTAAAATGCTTTTAATAGGTAGCTCAGCTGAATGAGGACTTAAATTTGGTAACTAAGGAAAGGCACCAGCTACTGGGAGAACTGGAAGAGAAGACAGAGAGTGATAGCAGTAAACTTCAACAGCTGGAGAAACAGTGTGATTTGTTGGGACAGGAGAGAGATCAGCTCCAGGAAATGCTGGAAGGTATTCAAGCAGAGAAGAACAAAGTGGAGATTAACCTGCAGGAGAGTATTGACAAGGTGCTTTGTCTTTAATCAAAGTATAATAATTATAAATGCTTGGTAGAAGAAGGTGGTTAAATCCTAAAGCTATCTTGAAAAATACCTTACAAGTTGTATGCCTAGACTGAAGAATTTTGTCATGCTTTAGATTCTGTGTTGTGGAATGGTATTTAAAAATATATAATTTTTTTCAAAAATGTTTATCTGAGGCTGCCCTACTTAAGAATAAAACGAGGAACCAAAAATGCATAGTTTCAATGTCAAAAGACCTAAGTAATTGTTTTAAATTATTTTGAAATAGTATGTTTCATAGTTGAGCTCTGAAGTTTTGAACCTGAAGCTTGACAAATTCTGACAAACTCTTCTGGGTGAGTCAAGTTGTCACACCAGTGAAAATAAATTAACTAAGTGGTATCCATTGAGCAGAAGTCCTTGTTCAGATATTGAGTAGTAGGTTTTGAGTACCAATTCTTGTCCTGCAAATCTTTTGACTTGACTAAAAAATTCAGAGGTTTAGTGAAAGGGATGCTAGTTCTAAAATAAATTGAAGATAATTTAACAGCACTCTGACAACAGTCCAACTCAAATTGGACTCAATTTAAATTATTAAAAAATTTCTATATAGTTCTTGATGTGAACCCCACTGAAATCACATCTCTGCTTTGTTACTCATTTGTGTAAACCAGGGTAATGGGGATTACAGAAAGTATGTCAAAACATTGAGCATATTTTGTCTAATTTTCTACATTACTAAGGATTTCTCATGCTAGCTAGCTATTTCAGCATAGTGAAAGGAGAAATTTTCAAAGGCAAAATTTGAAATGTTTTCTTGTCAAACTAAAACAGATGGGGGTTTTGCCATTTTAACTCCTGTGAAATATCGAATGGCCTAATGTGTGAGAGGTACAGCCATTTCAATATGTTGTTCTATTTGTATTCCAGATTATTGAAACTGAAAAGGAATTGAAGTGGCAACAAGAACTCCTCAACAATGAGAAGGTCAAAGCTGAAGAAAGGGAAGAAGCATTGGTAAAAATTCAGAGACGGTCGGAGATTTTGGAGGATAGCCTAACAAACAGGGTAAAGAGTTTTGGTTTTGTAGCAATTTTGCAGTTCCATCTTCTGACATTTTGTCATTGATGTGCTAAACTTGTTGCTCAAGATAAATCCCATTTAACTTTTAATTCTCAATGTGTCACATTTATCCAGTGTGTACAGGCTAAATAATAGCACATGTATTTATTTGGGTCTTAAAAGGCACTGTGTAGACAGTACCTAAGAGGGTTTGGAATGTTTGGTGCTTTGCACACTTTTCACTTTATATCTGTTAGTCAGAAAGTCCTACCTTTAACTCTTGCCAACTCAGTCTTTTTGCAGTTTTCACATCATTTTTCACCTGTCACTCTCTGATCTACAGGCAAAGGAGGAAGATTATAAATAAGGATTGCTTCAGATTAGCAAATGTGTTACTATTCTATTAGAGTAGATATCAAGACATTTCCATGTCCTATCTTATGCTAATATTCTATTTCTTCCCATTTTCTAATGATGTGGACCTATGTTCTCTGCCTTTTTGTTTGTTTCATCTTGCTTAATTACAGACCAAAGTAAACTAAAGTAGAATTCTCTGGATGTAATGCTATTTCTCTTCCTTTTAATATTGTTTTTTTCTGAGTGATTAGCACACCAAAATAATAATCAAACTTCTCTTGCTGTTCTTGGAAATTTGTTCTTTGACACGAGTGATTTAAGTAATTCGTAAGGGGTTTTACAGACCAGGACTAACTTGTAATTCTTTGTTTTCTCCACTATTTTTTAATAGATTCAACAGTTAACTGAGATGTTGAATAGTGTATCATGTGAAAAAGACCAGTTACTGGCTGAAAGAACTAGTCACTCTTCCCAACTTAAAGAACAAATATCATCAATTAATCAAGAAAAAGAAGAGATACAGAAACTTCTCCAAGATGCCAGGTCTGAGCGGGACCAGCTCAAGACAGAATTGCAAAAAAATTCTGAGATGGTTGGTACTGCAAATGGTATGCTGAAGTTACTCACAAACAAATTTTTGAATGGTAATTTAAAAATGTGTGGTTTTATTTTAGTGTCTGGAAACAAATGCTAAACTGGAACATGCTCTGGAACAACTGAAGCAGAGAAACCTGAATGATATATCCATTCAGGTGAACCTACTGGACAATGCTGAGCAGATGGTGGATGACAGTCTGAAGGAAAAAACCTTTGAAATTAAGGTAAATTTAGTTACTTCTCTGCTCTTTTTAAGCATGCATGTAAAAATTTAATACTCTTTGTTCTGGAGCATAAACACGACTTCTCTGTATGATCTATAAAATTGTTTGCATATGTTAAGATGCTGCTCAATATTGAATCAGTTGTTTTGCTGTTGCTATTCAGTGGCCACACATCCTATTCTGGTAAGTTCAGGTGTCTCAGTTGAGATACCTCACTTAATGTCACTACTGTCCAGCCACTCTAGTGAAAATAAGTAGTCATGTGACTTTGCCATTTCATTTTTACAAAATCCTGCCCAAATCCTCCTTCTCCAAAAATAAATTGGTTTCTAATAAATTAGTTTCATTAAGTAGCTTCTCTGCTCAAAATAGGGAGCCCCTGTAATTCTTTAAAGCTTTTCTTAATTAACTATCCTGAATATTTTCTCACAGATGTGAGAATTACTACTGGAAGTCTAAATAAACAACTTTTTTTTTTAATATGTATGAAACACTTGAAAGATAACCATTGTACTGCAATCTGTGCATCTGTGCAGCAGATTTGGGCATCATTCTATGCATGCTAGAAAAGCCCTCAGTAGTGCTTCATTTAACACCAAAAAGAGTTAAAGACCAAACTGCAAAATCAATTTTGTAGCTTTCTTCATTCATGCTGTCTTCCTATCCTACATCAGAAGTAGGGAGTTAATAATGAGAGATGCAAACAATATCAATTGGTCCCTTTTAATGTAACTCCGCCCTCTGACTTCTGCAATGGGTAAGATCTTGCCTTTTTCTTATGCAGTTTTCTGAAGTATCTTGTACTTCTGTTGGAGACAGGGTATATGTTAGTTTGTGTTTTTACTGTGGGGTGAAGAGTTAAAGTGAATCCTGCTCATTTCAACTAAGAACCTAAGATGGGGAGACAGTGCACCTTGCTTTAAAAGGCATAACAATCTCATATCATCATTTCCTGGCGAAAGAAATTTCAACAAAGGACCAAATAGATCAAGGAGGGAGCCCATTCAGAAGACAGCCCAGCTGACAGATTTGTGTACAGGCAACAACTGCATTTCAAGCTTGGTCTAAATCATGGAAATCTGATCTTGGGAAATGCAACTATCTGGAAACCTCAAATTCTCTGCTGTTGTGCCTGACCTTAGTGTCTTTGTTCCTGTGGCAACTTGAAACTGAAGTCTTAGTTCTAGTAACTGTTCTGTTGTAAAATAAATACATGCTGTAGGGGTTAGTCCTGGAGTCTGGTGGTTTATTTTAACTCTTTCCTTATTGTGACTGAATGAATGTGTTTCACTTGCATTTAGGAGCTGCTTGAGAAATTCCCAAATCTGGGGAAGAGGTATGAATGTCTTTCTACAGTTTCTCTTAATCTGAAGCATGAACTGAACACTCAGAAAGCACTGATTGCTGCCATACTGACTCAGCTTTCAGCAGAACACAGTAAACAAGTCAAAAGACTTCAAACTGAAAATGAGAAAATAAACAGTCATCTCCAGAGCTTATTGAACAAACTGAAGGTACTAACTTAAAATAATTAAAATTATGAATATGGGAATGCTTCTTGGGTTTTGTTTGTTAATTGGCTCCCAACAATAACAGCCAGGATTCTATACGCTGTAACTTTGCTTTTGGGTTTTTGTGAATGTATATCTAGTGGAAAAAAAAATTGATAGTAAATGCATTTCAATCCTGGAAAATTAACTCAGCTAAATAGCTCATTAACCTTACTTTTTGACTGTAGTTCAGCTGCTTTGCACAGTGTTATTTCATTAATATTCATCTATTTTAACATGGCAAATTTTTCTTTCCTTCCTCCATACATTAAACTATGGAGTCAAGTTATTGTGAGAGAAAAACTTGCAAGATGCCTTGTAGATGCATGTTTACTCTGCAAAACTGCCTAAATAGTTCAACTTCTGTAGCTTTCAGACCTTCCTCCCTATATTTGGACTACTTGGCTTTTCTAGGAGTCTAGAAAAATAGCATACTTCAGACATGCTGTCCCAGCTAAAAATCTTATATACAGTTGCTATACAGTGTGTGAACTTAATTTTCTAAGTCATATTTTAGTTGTCCTGGACATCTATGGGTTAGGAGATTAAACAGACTGAATTATAAAATATGGAGTCTTAGCTGGATGTAGGGGGTGCCATTTTAAAGCATACTCACTGATATATCCTGTGCTTCCACAACAGTTTCTGTTCAGTCGTGTTTGCTCCAAGAGAAGGGAATATCATACTACTGTTAACAAGTATAAAATGAAATTGTTTGAGGAAAAGAAGAAACAAGATCAGCTGCGAGCTCAGATTCAGTGTCTCGGGAAGAATAATTTGAACCAGAATGAAATATCTTCCCAAGAGTTAAACAGGAGTGAAGCACTGCACAGTTTGCACTTGGATGCAGAGGTAGTATTTGAAACAACTTCCACACACACTTGAATGTTTCAAGGCATGGGGTAACATGGTGGTAGTCTAATGGCACTGCTTTCTTCTGTTAAGACTTACTGGAGGGGAAATAGAATTTGTACTCACTAATGATATTCTGTAAAATGAAGATTCAGTTTTATGCAGTGGCTCAAAGTGAAATTATTAGGTTATGAAATAATGGGACTGTTATTTACTCATTTGCTCTGTAGAATATGTACTACCTGATGCCAGGATGTACCTTTAAAATAATGAGAAACTTTAATATGCAAATTTTTTCCACCTTTCCACTTTCTGCCTGCCTTGGGAATGTGAGTTTTCTTCTCATTTTCCCAGTAGGGTGTGAATATGTAGCCAAGGATAGTGAAATTCCTTCTGTGTGGTTATTACATGCTAAAACAGACTTCCTGCAAATATTGATAGCTAATATGGCAAAATGTATATTTAGATACGTAGTTACCAAAACAATATTTGAACTTGAATCCCTTGTTTTATAAAGAGCATCCTCAATGATGTATCAGAAATGGAAAGTGAACTTCTCAGCATAGAAGCAGAGTTACAGCAAGAAGAAAGTGCTAGAAAAGAAAGAGCACAATTCTGGGAAGCTTGTTCAGGAACTCACTGTGATGCAGAAGAACTTAAAGAAGAGTTAAAAAAAGATAATGAAAGGCTTTTGCAAGTCATTAACTTCTGGACTCCTAAAGTAAAGGTAAAGTTAGATCTTTAATCAGAAATGTATGTGGTGTAAGCACTCTAAATGCCTCTAATCTAGTTGAAAACAAAAACACACAAAAGGCTGTTTAAAGATGATTCCTTTATCAGTATTTGTTCTGATCATACTTAACTACTAGATGCAGGAATACCTACAAGGTTTATAACTGCTTTTCTAATGCATCCAAACTTGTCAACTTTCTTTTTTAAAGACTTTCTGGGAGACAACTATGGGGTAGTGGGGGTGTGGTGTTTGCATTCTTCTTAGAATGGGTTCTGGAAACTGAAGGTTATAAATGATTATGTAGCTTTGCTGGCAGAACTTGACAGCCTGATAAAATCTCCTGGCTTTCTGCCCACAAGCTTGCTCTGTTCAAGACAAATTTATCAAAATTACTTTAGCCATTTCTAAAAAATGAATTGTAATTTATATTCTCACACCTTTTCTAACTTCTGAACTTATTCTGAAGGTGTTGTAGCCCTCCTTTCTCCCTTGTTCTCTTACCTATTGTCCTCTGTGGAAAAGACCAAGTGATTTACAGGGTTAAGTGCATCATAAGCAGACTTTCATGAGTTTCATCATCTGATTAGAGGTACTGAACATTTCTCAAAAAGCACAGGTTATGGGAGGAAATAAACTACCTTCTGACCAGTTGATAAGAGTGGTCTTTCTAAAAAGTGTATCCTGGAAGTTCCTGGTCATGTAGCCCAAGCAAGATACTTCCTGTTTCTTCACACATGACTTCTAGCTGGCTTAAAAATGTTTTTAAACTCATCTGTGTGACACTATGACACTGCTTATTTTCAGATACTTCTTCAACTTTCTTCAGAGCTAGATACCAGAACTGCCAGTTACTGTAAAAATGCTGATGCTGAATCAAATCAGAGAAAAGAGAAAAGTGAAGAGTTGCTTCAGGAACTAAACAGTCTTAAAGAACACCTGGCCCCTGGTGGCTCTGCCAGTCTTGCATTAGAAGAAGAAAACTACAGGCTTCATAACAAATTAAAGGCTGCAGAACAAGATATAAGGGTATCAATATTTGTTTCTTAGGAAACTTCTTTAGTGCTTGTTTTCCAAGTGAGAATACTTCAACTGGAAAACAAAATAAAGAATGACAACTCCAAATCAGTGCTACTGATATGCACTTGTGCATATGCACAATATGCACTTTGGTTTTGTAGCTTTTTCGTTGTCTTCAAGTCAAGGCTTGAGCTCTTGCCTGTAATGTGATTATTTTAATTGCCTGGGGGATTTTTTGCACACAAGTGTTTAGAAATCCATGTAAAATTTTCCCATTTGTTTTTGAAGTACTACGTGTGATACTTTTGATGTTTGCTCTATGTGTATGGTGTTCATTATGCTAAACTGGAAGCAGGAGAAGAGTTCTGTCTTTAATCCTTGAAACTAAGTACTAATTTTCTGTTTGCTTTGGGTTTTTTTTGTCAGTTTATCCCTATTTAAAGCACATTTTCTTAGACCTGAGTGTTCCAAACTACTAAAAGGTGACACCAAAGAGTGAGGTAGACACAAATTTGCTACAGAGTCTGTAGTGTTGAATATTTTGTGTGGTTTGGGTTTTTTCATTCGTTTATATTAACATTATGACCATGTCTGTTATATCCCATGGCATAACTATTCATAACTGAATGATATCTCAATAGGCTTTGGAAGTAAAAATTCAGAAGTTGGAAAATGTAATTAATGAAACAGGAAAAAATATCCAAGAGAAGGATGAAAGGATAAACAACTTACAAACACAGATAAGAATAAGAACAGAGACAAGTGAGCTCACTCATCTGCAAGCCAAACTGAATGAGACAGAGAAGTGCCTCAAAACTGCCTTAGCAGAGAATCAAGGTCTCCAGGTATGAGTAAAATACTTCACTCTTCTCTGATCTTGGAGAGAGAGAGAGAGGACATAACAGCTTTAGATCAAACAAAGCTCTACAGTGTAAATTTATTGTACTGTGTATCATTCTTTGAGTAAAAGTCTTCCCATACCTGTTTAACATGAAGTTTCACATTCTACCAATGCAACCTTCAGTGATAAAATTTAGAACCCATGTTATGTTAGAAGCTGAATTTATCACATGTACGCGATGCGTTTCTGAAACATTCTAGAAAGACTTTTGAAACTGAACCATGAGCTCCTTTTTATATGTAATACTATTTGCATATTAGTTGAAAGCTCTCAGACTTACTTTTGCAAACAAGTCAGCAAAAGTTGCTAAAATATGAGTGCATGTAATTCACCAGGGTTGGGTTACCAACTAATGCTCTAGTACTAGTTGGTAATGGTGGGTGTTATTACTCTAACATAACTTTCTGCTCCCAGTCTTGGCCTGCAAAATCTAGTAGATCATACTAAAGATAAAATGTAAGTGACCTTTAAATCCATTGCCAAGTAACATATCTTTCTTCATTCTAAGTCCTTTTTGTTTGTTTTTTAGGCAAAATTAGATAAAGGTGCTGAGTTATACAAAGAAGAAATTGATCATCTCAAAACACAATTGGTCAAATATGATATGGAAAGAATGAAACAATCCAACTCTTTTGATATGAAGTAGGTTCACATTTTTTGCCTTGTTACAATTCTTAACTATGAATTCTTAGCTTCTACCTTTCTGTTTATTTGTGTTATAGAATAAGTAGTGAGCTTTCAGCTTTAGGTGTCCTAGGTTTTTACTGTAGTTAGATTTTAGAGAGAAAATCATATGCATCTTGGGCTGATTGCAAAACTCCCTCATTATACACCCACCACAATGTCTCAACCAACCCATGTTTGCCATAAATATAATAACTGTTCTGACAAAGTGAGGAGAAAGCAGTAAATGAAATCACTCTCCAGTGCACTGGAGGGAATGGATACAAAGAATAATTCTAGTCCAACTTCTGGTTTTCTGAAAATTACCTAAAACCCAACTGACAGCCAGTTGTAGGTAGTCTTACCTTGTAACATTGGTATATTTTGTATTTAACTCATTTGCAGGAGAGCTACTTTGATTTCCAACTGTAATAATTATTTAACTGAGGATTTGTTTTGCTTTTTCTGCCCCATGTAGGCTTGCTAATTATAAAGCTCTTGTAGAACACCAAGAACAACAGTTAAGAAAGCTAAAAGAAGAACTTAGAAGAGCAAAGCAAGAGCAAGATGTTTCTGGTAAATTTAAGATAAATATAAGGAATTCTCCTGTTAAACAATCCCTTTTAAGGTCATATGGTTGAAGCACAGACTGAGATGAAAGCCTTTTACCTTAGCCTTTTAAGGATGTAAGGAGGATTGGGTGCTATGGAAGATGAGATGGAAAGTAAAATGTTAGCTGCACATACACTAGTTTAGTATCACAGCAGTACTTGTTCTCTAGCCATGTTTGCACTTAGGGTGGTGTAAGCTGTAGCTGGAGTTGTGTTGCCATTTTTTCATGATTGACTTCATATAATAATGATTTACCTGAAACTATTACTATTTCAACTCTTCAATGTACAATTTTTAAAATTTTGTAATCTCTCCCTTGCACTGTCAATACTTGGGTGTTTGTGTATAAAAAAGAATGGTAATGGCTGTTGTAACCTAGTGATGTTTTACATACAAGGCCACGAACATACTGAAAAAAAAATATTGACTTAGTTTTAAGCACTAAATAATAAATATATCTGTATAAACCTGTTTTCCAGTGGTGCTTGAAAAAGAAGCTTCTCAGCAAGCCCAACCACCTCTTACTTGTGGTGGTGGCAGTGGTATTGTGCAGAGCACACAAATACTTGTTCTAAAATCAGAACAAGTTAAGCTGCAGAAAGAGAATTTGCACCTGAAGAAACAAAATGATCTTCTGCTAAGGTAAGTCTAAGGCTGATCAGCAATGTGTCAGCTAATTTGTTGCTGTTTAACTTTGCATGTCATCAATGTTTCTTGCTGGGACACCTGTAGAAGCAAGTATTAATTTTAGGTTTTAAATAAAAATTTGGTCTGAAAGAATCAAGAAAATGTGCTTGTTTATGGCTTTTGAACTTTGCATTGCTTTCTTTCAGAAAAATCTTACGCTAGAAGATATTTGTTGGAAGGAGTTTTAGCTTCAAAATTAAAAAATGTGCCTCTGGAAACAAAATACAGATAATGGTCTTGTGTTGCCATGTCTGTGGATATGCCTGAAGATACAGGAAATGTCTGTTGGGAACCTTTTCCTCATTTGAAGAAACTACTTCATTGTTTTTCTTAATTAAATGTTAGTTTGTTTGGATTTTTCAGTAATGAGCTTCAACTGAAAGAGGAGCTTAGAAAATGGAAGGAAAGAGCATTAAAATGGAAAGAACGATCCTCAAGAGAAACGACTCGAGAGGCAGTACCAAGGTCTCCAAGGAAGACAGTATCATATTCCCTTAAAGAGCAGATGCCTTCACCTTGCAAGGAGTCTACTTCTCAAGAAATGGTGACTCAGGACTTACCAAAGAATCTGCCACTGACTTGTCCTACAAATTTCTTTGATAATTCCAGCTTGGGTACATTAACAGGTCTGTAACACAGTGGTATAGTCCTATAAAGACTTGGAGAAGTAAAATATAAAGGGTAGCTGTTGAGTTGAGGGTAAATACGCTGCACTTTCTATGTTCAGACCTGAAACTTCCATGGATACAATTTTCTTGAATGGTTAATCAGCTGAATGTCCAAGGGCTGACCAGATGGAGCTATGAAGCTTTATTATGCTTTACAGAACTTCAGTATTTAAAGGAGTCCTTCACCCCCTGAAGATTATACAACTGAATTAGAGTATCATTACTACCTACTGATGGTCTAAAATGATTTGCTTTTTAGCTAAACTTTTTGCACTGGTTAAGCACACTTCTGGCAAAACTATTCAAAGTTAATTGTTGGTTAACTTTTTTCTAAACTTCTTTAAAATGGTCGACTTTAGTCTTTGTTGAATCTGCCAGTCTGCCTAGCTCCAGCTGCAATGACAGCTGTTTTGATCACTTCTGTTCCTTAGCCCTGGTGATTGGGTGATCTACCTAGTATATTAATGCTCCTGCCTTCATCATTACACTTATAAAAGCAGCCCCAGCACACATGATGAAGAGTTAACCCATTTTCAAGATTTCAGTGGCAAGCTTCCAGAAAGAATGAGATGTTGCTGTTCCTTGTGGTGGCCAGGCTGGTAATAGTAGAGCCTTTCTCACAAACCAAAGCTTCTCAGAGGCAAGTTTTGATAGCTGACATATAAAACACTAGTGAAGATTAAATTGCTGTATTCCTGCTGCTTGTCTAACTGGGAAAGTTTAGGTCTTACTTGAAAATTCTTTTCTTCTATACAGATACACGACCTGCAGGAATAGAGCCAACAGAAGAACATCTTAAGTTCTGGTTTGGAACTTCAGAGAAAGATAAAGCTCCTGATTGCACCACCCAATAAAGGTGCTCTGTAACCTACCTTTGCAGTGACTACAGCAAGAATCTGCATATACAGAAAATAATTGCTTCAGATCAAAAGCCATCAGCACCTTCCTTAAATTGTGGTAGAGCTCTGGTGGCATGTGAATCCCTTGTAGCTGCTACTTCCCACAATTGGAAAATCTGGAAGACGAACAAAAAGGGAAAAGCACTCATGTTGCCCACAGACTGCTAATTTGATAATGATCTACTTTGGAGTTGGTTTTTTTGTTTGTTTGTTCATCTTGTTTGGGGTATTTTTGTATGGCAAAGGAAGGAAAGACTTTGAAGAAAAAAATTGAAACAGAAATGAGTCACAAACTAATGTACTGTGAATCTTCTCTATCTTAAACTTTTCATTCTGACATTCCTAAATCAGTCCACTTCTGGGTGACTGGTGTTTGTAGTTTCAGAGTACTATTGAGTTGGGCAGAACTGTAATTTCTTTTTTTTTCTTCAGCACTTTTTTTTTTATACCGTGCTTTCTGTAAGCTGGCAAACTACATTTTCACCACAATTTTAACCCCTCTGGCTGGATAACTGAAGTTACTAAATTGCTGTTACTAATTTTCTGTTTACAGGGCACACAATCAAGAGTTCTTGTTAAGATCCTTACAGTATTCCTGCAGCTTAGTCAACAGCTTTATATTTTGCATCATCTTTCTGTATACTTCTGGCTCCTGAAGTTGGGTATTGGATTTCTTTTTCATTGTAAGCAAAGGACCTGACTTCTGCCACTCTAGTGAATGGAAAACAAACTGAATGATCAAGGCTGCAAGATATGGACTCTTACTAACCTCCTCATCTGCTTTGTGAGACCTACTTTTTTTGTATGTTTTGTATAAATAATAAACACTTTTGTGTTAAGTGTATTAAAAGTCTCTTTGCTGGCCACTGCACTTGTGCTTTGCTCTAAGGATGTTGAATACAACATTCAGTATCTAAAGACTTTTATAGTAATCTCACCATTTCCGTTATTATGCTTCTAGTCTGTTCCCTTTCAAGTTTCTGCAATAATTACTTTGTGCAGAGGTTTACTGTTGCATGAGTCTGTCACGTGTTGTTTTGAATTATTTTTTCTGAGTCTTTAAGAAGTCTGCCAGGAAATGTTTGATGTCTAGATGATAGATCCTCCTTCCTTTGCTCTCCATACCCCCTTCACTGCCAACTAAATAGTAATTTGTCACTCAACCAAAAATCAGTTCTGTTTAGAATTAAAATCATCATCATGAGATGAAGAAGTCATACCTGACAAAGATACCTGCATCAGCAGCTCCCTCTTTGTTTTACAGGAATAAAGCTCTAAATGATGCTAAGTATCCTAAGTACTCCATTTTGGGTCACCCAAACTGATAAAGCAAATGGTGACATTGACATGTTCCTGGGCATTCAGCAGTTCCTGGAACTGGAAGAGTTATGTACCTGATGGAGCCACTTCAGAGATCTCTGATAAAGAAACAGCTATCTATTTACCTTGAATACTGACAAGTTTGTTAACTCTGTGTATTCCAGTTTACCCATAGGAATGGCTTTTCTGAGGAAAATGCACCCAGTGCATGCAAGATTCCAAATTAGCTTGTCCTAGAATTTTCCAGGCTGATATTAATTCTGCCGCCTTCTTTTAAGTTAAAAAAAGTGAATGATATTTAAATCACCAGTTATAGGGAAAAAAAAAATTCTCGTGCAAGTATTGCCATACACTGAAATTTGATAACTTTTTGTTGAAGAGAGAAACTGAGGGGAAATGCTAGTGGCCTTTTTCTGTGGGAATACTGTTGCTTTCTTGAATTCCTTAGGGAGACTGGATAGCTAATGGAGAGTCGCCTTTGTCCCTTCCCCTCCCAAGAGAAAATCCCGCTTTGCAAGTCACTAGATGGCAGCATCTCAAGGTTTCAACGCGAACTTCCATCAATTGAGTGAAAATCAACAGACTACAATTCCCAGCCAGCACAGCCAAGGAAGAGTAAAGCTTCCTTTTGTACAAAGGTCGGTAAATGTAACATCCTGCTTGGTAACTCCTGGTGAGTTATTAACATTTCTCTTAATGCTTACTAGAATCGATCTAGCAGCTGTTCATGAGAACTGATTGTTAGGTTGAAAAATGGATTTACAGTGAATTTTGCTTCCACGGTGTTAAGGTGATTGGGGAATGTACTTGGACTGATCAGGTTATTTTTTTCCACTGAAAAGATTTATCTTTCTTTGACTTAAATGCACTTTATTTCTTTGCTTTTAATGCACTTTACACCATTAATGCAAGCTTTCATGTATTTCCGTCACAACAAGACCTATTTCCCCTGGTTTTTATTAAATCTTCAAAAAGAATCAGCTTGGGGCTGTTACACAGATGTGCATATCTAAAATGCAAAGCATTAATGCTTTATAATGCTCCTCTCTTTGCCTTCCAGAATGCAACAAAACACTTGCAGTTTTTCATGAGAAATGTTACATTGTTATTAAGGAGCACTTCTGTCACCTGGAAATAGCGACAGGTTTGTACTTGGATGTTCATTCAAAAAAAGGACTGAATTGTAGGGAGTAATTTTATTGTTGAAATAAATGATTTTATTTACAGAGATAGTTACTTTACAGTTTTACAAAGCAGACATAATTCTTCTCAGAATAAAGTATCAAAACAGTGACAGATTGAGCACTGTCTAAATGCAATTTATTCCAAAAAGAAATCTACAACAATAATTAAACTATATCATACCAATCATATAATAAAATACTGTCCTTCTCAACTACAGTGATATAAAAAGACTTTATCAGTTGTGATCTAGTGAATTAAGCATCTGCTATACTTCTTTCTTCTTGAGTATTAGTGGACCTATATTATCTCCTGTTAATTCATTGTGCTTGTTGTGGGAGCCATCACAGACAGGGAACTGGAAGAAAAGAGATGATGAATTAGTGTAACTCTGTACAGCAATTGCAGAGTGATTTTTATGCTGCTTCCTATGCCAAGAACACAGAAACAACGCTGCTGGTTCCTCCTCCTATGTCCTGTTTCAACATCAAATTCCCTGTCCCCTGTCACACATAGGACTCATCCATGAGGAAAAACAAAAATCCCACCAGGTTTGTGAGGGCCTGAAGTAGCTGGGTTTAAACACAAATTTAGGGACAAAGCCTCTTCCGTAAAAGAGCAAGCAAAGCAACCATTGCAGCCACAAGTATTCCAAGGTTTATTGTGGAACTAGGAAAGTACCAGAGAACTGTTTTAAGGAAAGCTGAAATATTTAGCTGAACTGATTAGTCTGAAGGGAGAATGTTTGCAGAGGGATTCTTGGGTCCAGGGCAGATTTTTTTGTTCAAACAGGACCAGAGGATAAAATCAGAGTGCAGTCCAGACATTCAAAAGGAATTAAGGGCAAATGAAAAATACCCATGTTGATGTGAGGGATACAAAATATCCAAACCAGTTACCTATTGGCTGCTGTAGGGCAGATGGGGATATGCTCTCCCTCACCAACACAGGTCCAGACATGCTTTCATTCTAATATGAACAACTTTCTAACCATTGTTTTTGCAAAATGGAGGAGTTATATTCTAATTAGTTGCAGTGTATTTCCAAATATTAAACAAAGCTTGCTCGGTTTAATCTACTCACAAGTGGAAACTCTGTTTCTAGAAAAACCCTATTGTGTTTCTTACGAATTTCTAGTTTCTTTCTGCATGTGGCTAGTAGAGACAAAATAAGAACTGTATGATTCTCAAAAACCAGAGAAACCTTTTCTCCAGGGAAAAGCAAGAGGTCAACATGCAGCAATTTGCCACCCACATGGTGATTTTCAGTCTCTAACCCTACAGCAGCAGCACAAAGTCTCTTACCGTCTTGGAACGCCAACACCTGCAGTAAGCTTTAGTGAGGCACAAATCTTCAATGTTTATTTCATTCACTACTTTTGGATTTTCCTTCTGGATCTTGAGGTTAATCAAGCTATCCTTTTGCTGTTTCTTCTTAGAGAGGAAGGGACGAACAGCAAGGTAACCCAGCAAGGCCAGCACACCCAGGAAAGGCAGTAACCGGAGCCATTCTGAAACTAAAAAACAGAGGGAATTTAGATTGGCTCCAGAGATCCCCTCAACAAGGTTGCACCATCAGCTTCTCCCCCATGACTCTTGACTGGGGCAGGGAATGGGGCTGGCTCAGTCAGCAAGGCTCTGTGGACAAACAAGACTGTGGGTAAGTCTCAAGAAAGAAGACCCAGATTAAAAACTGGGTTTTACTCCAGCCAAGGTAAAAATCTGACTCCTGGAATTTCATCCGAAGTTTAATTTTAACACTCTGGAAGATGACTGAATGGGAAGATGATAAATCCAAAACAAATAAAAGAGGTACTGAAATGAGGAACCCTAAAAGTACAGAGGCTCTGCTCACCTGAGGTAAGCAGACACTGAGTACTAACAAACGTGTCCTCATCCTAAGCAGGAAGTACATTAAAGGCTGTATCTTAGCAGTCTGGATATGAAGAACTATTCAGTACATTTTATAATGCAATGACAGGGCTTTTAGTGACATAGCACACTTGAAATAAATTAGAAGCCAAAACTATGGGTAGTTTAGCAAACCACTCTGCAAGTGCCAAATTCCTAGTTCAAAGGGGTTCTGAAGACTCTGGTCTCATGATATCACATTTCTTTCCCTCAGTACTGTAAAACAGGGTCCACAAAACTGTCCTCTTCCTGCCTGGCAGCTTGTTACTATAAAGTCCCTCTTAAGATGTAGGCCAAGTGTAAGAGAGCCCAGACAGGAGTGTGTCATCTTTATGGAAAGAAGCCTAGCACTCAGATTCTTACATAAGCCTTGAAATTCTGACCACACACTATTTTGAGGTGAATGTCTGTGCTGTTCTTATGACGTGTACCAGGATAAAAAGCAACACCAGCATGAGACAAACTGTTTGTTTCAGTGAACTCGAGAAGGAAAGGGTGAAGCAGCTATGACAAGAAACAAAGAGGCTTCTCTACAATTTAGATATCCCCTTTCAAACCCAAGGTCAAACATTTCTTCCTTTGTTTCCTCATTGCTTTTACCTTCAGGAGTTTTGCACTGATTGTTCGCAGTCTTCCTCTCTTCCAAATAAGCAGTTTTCCACTGTGATTTGGTGAGGTCAAGACAGACAAGAGGTGTTTTAAGATTTTTAACCAGCTCACTATACAACAGCCTATACAAAAGGATCCTCCCTGTAATTCAGTCTGTTGTTTCTACAACTGATGCACTGCAGGAACTGAGGAATGTTTTACAGGTGCTGGCCCTTGACTAAGTTAATTAGATGCCACCAAAAGACAAATACTAATGCACTTTATATGTTTTAGGGTCAACATTTTTCACCTTCTAGAAAAAAAAAGTAGTTAAAAAAAGCACTTGGGTCATCTAAGTCCAACTGCCCTGCAGTGAGCAGGGAACTATGATTAAGAGCATTTTCAGTTTCACAACTGAGAAAGCAGTTGTGGGGAAAGGAGAAAGGGTTCATTTAAAAAGGCTGTGGGAAAGATAATGGCGCTTACCTTTAAGTTTACAAGCAGCATAAAACACGCAGGGGAAAAAAGTACTCAAACCTAACTTAAAAGAAATTGTGCCTGTTCTGAATTAAATAATTTCCCAGCACTGCTGAAGTCCCACAGCTCAGTGCTGCTAGATAAGCATGCAGAGGTTGATCCTACCCTTCAAAGGTTTTTTCCATTTCCACAGAGTTTCTGTTGAAGCATTCCTCCAGTTTACTAACACCAAACTAATCTCATTTGACGCTACTTGAGGTTCTGCCTGTATTATTACAGCTGAGCCTGCCCTCAGACAGTCTGCAAAGCACTGAAATGCACTAAACACTTGAAATAATTTACTGTTCTTTCGTCTTTCTTGTTTGCTCTGCGATAGGCATACAATTAACGAATATGTTAATATGTTAACAGAATAGGTATTTTCACTCATTTTACAGGAATGATTAAGTAAAAACCCTTGACTCCGTGTACGTACATCCCAGAAACAGATTTTTTGTTGTTTTTAACTCACTCTAGACGCTTTCTTTAACCTTTCCAGCAAAGGACGAGGCAGTGCTTCAGGCCTTCAGCTAAACGCCTTTTTCTTTACCAGCCTCTGGCTCGCCGGTCCTTGCAGAGAGAGGAATTTTAATCGCGAACTCTGTCGCGACATTTTATTCCGTCACCCCCTACCCCCCAGCGCACCTAAAACGCTTGGTCGGATCATTCTCCTGCTGAAACACTTTACCGCCCAGTTAAAATCTTGGGCTGCGGGGTGCCTCACAGACCACATGCTTATCACGGCCGATGCCTGATGTACCGGAGCCCAGGCACACCCGCCCGGCCCGGCCGTGCCCCCGACGCCGACCGCGGTCGGGTAGAGGGTCCCGGCCGACAGACCCGGCTCTTCCCTCACTCACCTGTGAGGCGGAGGAAGCCACCGACGCTTTCGGGCAGCGGCAGGCGCTTGAGGTAAGCGGGCAGCTGGACCTTGACGATGCGGGCCAGGCTCTCCAGCACCATGGCGGCGACCCTGAGGGACTGAGGGAGCGGAACGGCCCCCCCGGGCCCCGCGCTCCCTGCGGCTGCTCCCGCCGCGCATGCGGAGGGGCGGGGGAGGGGGCGGGGCTCGCTGTGCGCATGCGCCTTGACGTACGCGTCCTCTCCCCCGCGTTCCCCGCCGCCGCCGCTGGGGGGCGCTGCTGCTGCCGCCGCGCGGGGGTGGGGGAGCTGCCGCGAGGCGGCGCGCGGGCGGCGGCGGCCGTTAACGGACGGGAGGGAGCGGAGGAGCCCGGGGGGCAGCGCGGCAGTACCGGACCCGACCCGACCGGACTGGATTGGACCGGACCGGACCGGACCGGACTCGACTGGATCGAACCGGTGCGGCGGGAGATGGTAGTTAGGTGGGCACCTCCTGATGGGCGTAGAGGCGCCCGCCCCGTGGGTCTGTGGTGATAGCCTGGGCAGGCCTCACTTGAAGGTAGAGCTGTGAGGAGGTGAGAGGGGGGGACTTTAATAATGCACGGCTTATATTTATAGGATTTATATTACCTGTTGAGTAATAGGTAATATAAATAAGTAATATAATAGGTAGTAGCCTGTTGAGGTAAACTTGCAATTCATGTCGACAGTCTTAAAAATATTGAAGGAAATGACTGAAAATTCTTCACGTGAATGATGTTTTTCATATGGTATCGGAATTATATGATTCTAGGATTCGAATTCCTCCGAGGTGGGATAATGTGAGCGCTGAGAGGTTTAGTGTTCCAGGGAGAGGCAGGCCCATCTGCCTCATGTTTGGCAAGAGTTTGCACAGAGCAAGCTTTGTCTCAGAGCATGTTGTTTAATTTGATTTAATTTTGTTAAGCAGACTGGTCATTTGGCGTAGAAAACTGCCCTTGCATAGCCAGGTGAAAAAAAGGAAATGTACAGCCACTGTGAGTCAAAACAACTCAGCCAGACCTGAAAACTCTTGCCTTAGTCCCTTGGTCATGACTCCCCACACCTTTTGGTTCAGATGCTTTGCCTGTGTTAAGTGGTGCTAAGCAATCAAGTGGTGCTAAGTGGTGCTAATCATCAAGTGCTAATAGCACAGAGCACAAGCATCTTCTGAAGCAGCACAACGCTTCTACAAGATGTTTTTTTCCTACAAGGTGTATCTTTTTGTATCACCTCTCTTCCCTGATCTTGAGTGTAGTTCTCCTTTCCTGTAGAGAAACCCCACCATATCTGCCCATATCAACTGTGCACTTCTAGCTCAGAATTTGCAATAAGTTTTGGGGGTAAGCTAACAGTGTTGAGCAAAGCAATGACAGAGTAATTAAAGGTATTTCTTCCTGAGTTAGACATACTCACTGGTCCGTCTGTGGCAGTCGTTTTTGTCCTGTGTTGAGCAGGATATATACAAGCCTGGTGCTAGCTCTCTCTCACTAGTTTGCTTTTATGACTGATTCAGGACAAGCTCAATCAAAAGTTAAAATCAACATAAAGAACTAAGGCAAAAAAACAAATACTGGAAGCTAGGTTGAAGACAAACAAATCCAGTTTGTGCTTCTGGCCTGAATACTGCTTTTCTACCTGTGACCTGATATTAACATTTCCTGATGAATCACCTTCTTTAGCTAGTGAGAATATTCCTGTGATCTTCGAGTATCTTAGTTCCCTACCTCACCTAGGTTTGTCCTTGTAATGACTATGTCTGATGTCCTAAGATGATTCCTTCTTGTGTAGGCAAATGTCTACTATTAGACAAGATAATGAAAGAGCAAAATGCTTGATTATTCTAGAAAGATTACACAGCAGATGTCATGATGTAACCTTGTTTGTGAAACTTTCTGAGGGAAGCATACATAAGGCTGAAGATACATGAGGTATGGTCTCCACTTCTGAGTGAAGCAACTTCACGTGTAAGTTGAGATCCTCTGCCCTTCCCAATTCCTGCCTTTCTTCTGCTCTTCCAGCCTTCTCTGGATGGTAGCTGTGATATTGGGAGCACAGCTGATAGAAGCTCCTGAGCCCTGCGGTGCTGCCTGTGATCAGTGCCCCACTCAGCGCACTGCTAGACAGTCTGCACATGCTGCAGAGAGGAACTGTTCTGGGCCTGCCTGTCTGCATAGGTATCACCTGGTATGAGTCATGAATGGTTTGGGCTGAAGTCATAGACTATGGGGGAAAAAATCTGTAAAGATAATGAACAACTGAAGAGGAGGGAAAGATGGTCTTTAGAAATTCAGAGCTCAGGAGATGTGTGTTCACCCTCCAGCTTGGCTGCGGACTTCTGGTTTGACTGTAGAGTGAAAATGTAAGCTGCAGGCTTGCTCAGTCCTGCAGAACAGAACACACAGTAATGCCTCTTCAGGGACATGCTTCCTTCTGTTACACCTTTATCAACAGCCTTTTCAGCCTTGCCTCAAATCTCAGTAATGTCAGGTATCTGGATAATCTAGTTTTTGGGGGGAGAGTAACATGCAACAATTTATTCTTGCATATTTAAGCTTCAGTATGTGATATGCTAAAAAGTAGAGATTGTCTTTGCTTCTGTGTTTCATGCTGAATTTGGAACTCTGATATTAGGTAGGATATATAGGAGTTGATGTAATAAAAATAACAGCACAAAAGTCCAAACATAGATAGGTGAACAGAAGCTCGGTCACCAGTACTGAAATAATTATTGCTTTATGCACTAGGTATCCTCTTGTCACTGGAATTTTTCATCTAGCAAGAATGTACAGATAAGTTCATAGAATTATAGATTCATAAAATGGTTTGGGTTAGAAAAGACCTTAAAGCTCATCCAGTTCCAACCTCCTGCATGGGCAGGGACACCTCCCACCAGCCCAGGTTGCTCCAAGCCCCATCCAACCTTGGACACTGCCAGGGATGGGGCAGCCACAGCTTCCCTGAGAAACCTGGGACAGGGGCTCAGCACCCTCACAGGAAAGAATTTCTTCCTAATATCTCACCTGAATCTCCTCTCTTCCAACCTGAAGCCACTCCCCCTCTCATCCTGTCACCACACACACTTGTGAGCAGTCCCTCCCCAGCTTTCCTGTAGTCCCTTCAGGCACTGGAAGGTGCTCTAAGGTCTTCCCAGAGCCTTCTCCTCTCCAGGATGAACAACCCCAACTCTCTCAGCCTGGCTTCATGGGAGAGGTGCTCCAGCCCTCTGATGATCTTTGTGGCCCTCTTCTGGATTTACTCCAACAGCTCCATGTCCTTCTTGGGTTGGGAGCACCAGAAAGAAGGAGCATGGAACCCACATGAAGAAATCTACATAGTTAGTGCTAGCACAGGTCTTGTACATGGAATTCCCAAATTGCGACCCAACGGAGAAGCAGCTCAATTAACTTCCCACCATGCATGCTTTGATGAGGTTCAGCAGAGAGGTTCATGACACAGATCATGTTTGGCAGAAGTTATTTCATGGAACACAGAATGCAGCATAGCTGCATTTCTGGATTGCACCAGAAATAAGAATTGCTCTAAGCTGGTTAGTCCTGGTCCAACAGACTGAGCAGAGGTGAAAAGTAGCTGGTCATGTTCCTCCTCTCCTTAACCTTCAAAAATGGCTTAGTTTCCCTGTGTTTTAATTCAGTCTGTCTAGAACAGTAAGATTTGCAAAGGAAAAGAACATTTATAAATTATATTTACTTATTAATTTTACCAAGTACACACCAGTAAGGATAAAAGATGAAAGGTTCTGAGGTAGCAGACACACAGTGCTTCCATCTCTAAAACATGGCTAAGTAGCACAGTAATTTGCTCAGCACTCTCTC
Organism: Phaethornis superciliosus; assembly: GCA_023637945.1. NCBI lineage: Eukaryota > Metazoa > Chordata > Aves > Apodiformes > Trochilidae > Phaethornis > Phaethornis superciliosus. The sequence continues at coordinate 43,018,405 of JAJQWJ010000005.1, forward strand.
ATGGTAATGAGCTTTTTTTCTCAACAGGATCTCTCATGTCGTTAAAGCCATTTTCTTGGAATTGGCATTGCTATTTTCCATGCTGAGCACCTGGAATAATCTCTGCAGCAGGCAAAAGTACTGTTGTCAACTGAAAGCTATCCTGTCCCCAAAGGGCTGGCTTCTGTGATCAGCAAACAAAAGCCTCTGTCTAGGAGGAAGCCAGGTCTCTCCCTTTGTGTTTGAATCACTTCACAATGGGGTTTGATTAGCTGTTGGTCCCACTGCATGCAAACATTTCTCTCCTTTCTTCTTCCTCAAAAGCAAGTAACTGTGATTCATTTCAGGTGATGTCTCCATCAGTTGGTTATGCAGCACTGTCAGCACTCAATACTATTAATTCAAATAATTGAATCTCAAAAAAAAGAGCGGCTTAAAAAGGTAAATCATAAGACCATACATATAAGGTTACTTTCCTCTAGTTTATGCTTATGAACATTGTGAGCAAATTGCAATTGCATTGCATGCAGGTGAGGTTTTCATTTCTAATTTTTACATCCAGAGGCTTAATTGCCTTTAGAAGAGAGCAGAGATTGTCATGCTTTAACATGGTTCTGAGAGCTGGCACCTTACATGGCTTCTGCTGGTGTTTATTGAAATAAGTTTCTATAATTCATGTTCAAGAGAAAAATGAGTTAAGGAAACAAATCCCATTTCTGGAGAAGGATCTGAGGGTCCTGGTAGATAGTAGTAAAGTATCCATCCATGATCCATCAGTGTGCCCTTATTGCCAGGAAAGCCAGTGGAATCCTGAATTGAGTAAAGAAGAATGTGGCCAATAGGCAGAGAGAGGTCCTTCTCCCCCTCTGCTCTGCCCCGGTGAGGCCACAGCTGGAATCCTGCATCCAGGGCTGGGATCCCAGTTCAAGAGTCAGGGAACTGCTAAGGAAAATCCAGAGGAGGGTTATGAAGATGACGGGGGGATTGGAGCATCTCTCTGATGAGGAAAGGCTGAGAGCTGAGACTCTTCAGCCTGGAGAAGAGAAGGCTGAGGGGAGACCTTGTCAGTGTCTCCCGGGATCTGCAGGGTGGATGTGGATGGAGCTGGAGTCTTCTGAGTAGTTCCCAGTGACAGGAGGAGGCAGCGGGCACAGGCTGGCACACAGCAACTTCCACTGAAACACGAGAAAAAACTGCTTTACAATGAGGGTGACAAAGCCCTGGCACAGGGGGGTTGTGGAGTCCCCTTCTCTGGAGATACTCACAGCCTGACAGATGCTCTGGGGGATCCTGCTTCAGAGGGAGACATCATCTCTAGAGGTCCCTTCCAACTCAAACAATCAGAGTCTTTTTTTGAGAGCATGGGTTTTATATTATGAAATTACTACTAAGTTAGCATGATACTACTCTCTGATCTAATAAATTTTACAATGTATGATGTTTTGAAATCAGGGGCTATTGTAATTGCCTAAGTAACTGCAGTGTCCCACCAATAGTATGTATTATTGTTGAATTTTAAAATTCTCAGTGGTTTAGGATGCTATTTATTGTTGCATACTAATTAATTAAGCTAATTAATTTGTGAAAAGAATTAAAATAGGAATGTAAAGAAAAATGGCAACATTTCTAAGAATTGGATCAAGTCCCAAAATGGCAACCTCATGCATGACAAAACAGAGCAATAGATGTTCTTTTTATTTATTCAAGAAAAATAACATGCTTTGATCTCTCAGCCAGAGGTTTAACTTTATAATTTCTTTTTCTGATTAAAAGTGCTGAGCAGTGGGAGAAGTTATCCATGAGCTGGGTATGAAAAAAGATTAAAAAACCCCAAAACAGCTGAAGAAATAATAGGTGTATTGAATGCTAATTTCATAAATATTCCCAGGGAACGTTCAGTTACTTTCTATTCACATTGTATGTTTTTCCCAAGCTGAAACTCTCTTTTTATGCACTGGTTAGCAGTGGTCCACAGTAGTAATTTTCTGTCTATTACAACATCGGCAGAAATAGCACAAGATGAAGTTATTAATATCCATGTGGTTACACTGATTTCAACTGCCCAGGGAGGTGGTGGAGTCCCCATCCCTGGAGGTGTTTAAGGGTCGTTTGGATGTGGTGTTGGGGGATGTGATTTAGGGGAGAACTTTGCAGAGTAGGGATGATGGTTGGACTCCATGATCCCAAGGGGCTTTTCCAGCCTGAAAGATTCTATAATTCTACCATTCCCTTTTAAACATCATTGATCCTTGCTAACAGTGTCAACTGCATATCCTTGACCAGGTAACTTGGGGTGTATTTGTTCCCTTAGCATGCTATTTATCACTGAAGATAATTTCTTCATCTGGGAAGGCAAAGGTGAAAATGCCAGGAGACTAACTCCTGTGATGCAATGTCATTCATTGGCAGTGGCTAATTTATAGCACAGGAAAACCAGCAGCATCCCCTGCTGAGGACAGAGTACATGAGCTCTGCAATGTGACTGCACTCAGCTCTGAAGTTCTTCCTGTGTCACGATGCCCACTGACCCTGCAGTTTATTCCTTCATTCCTTCCCAGGCTGCTGTGTGATTTCACAGTGCTGTGGAGATTTCTGACCCTGTCTCCCATTTTCAAAGGTCCCCTACTCCCTCTCTGCCATCTAAGAATAAAGAGGAGCAGAACAAAACCACCAAACAAGCCCCAAAACACTGCCTCTTCAGTTTCAGCCAACAAATACATGTATACCAGACGGAGATGAAAGCAGGGAAAAGTGGCTATCTTGATACAAAGGCAATGATATTTACTTCAAGTAAAAAAGATTAATATAGACTCTTTTATGCCTATCTTACTAATGCTTTTTCTTTTCTATTTTTTCCAGGCACTCCCTGTCCTCTGGATTGCAGGTCAGCTGTCACGCAGCACACATCAGATCTAGGTAGCTGTCTATTCCCTAGAAGATTTTTAAGTTACTTCCTTGCTTACTTTTCAATATATTGCTAACATTGTGTATAAATTATGTATTTCACCCCAGTACAGGGACCTGCAAATACAGCTGTATACATTTTTTTAAAAAAATCAGTTTATTTTCCCCTTTGAATCAGCAGAGAAAGCAACACAAAAAGTCAGATATAAATGTTATCACCTGAAAGTTTACAAAACTTACACAAAATGTAAGCCTCATGACTGTGAAAGGCAGAAAGTAACTGAAGATATGGTAATTAAGAAGCATTAATCTTGAATAGCATGCTAGGAGAGTGCTTTTGGAAACTGGAAAAGATCCTAATGTCTCTTCTTTAAAGCAGAAAGTCTTTAATTGAAAATTGTCATAGGTGTCTATAGTTAATTTATTAAGATACTTGAGAACGTTTTAAACTGCTTCCCCAAGAGGAATTATTTTTATTCAAGGCTTTTTACTCTTCTATGTGAGTTATTTTGACACCTTCAGGGACAGAAACTTTATAATTATTCAGAAAATGGGTATGGTAGAAATGGATGCCACACATAGTCCCTCAAATTGCCTGTCCAATATGATTTGATGCACTCAAATTTCCTGAACAATTTTAGTGTAAGCATATAATTTAGGCTCCAAGTACATGAGTCCTCCATGCCTAATTGCAGCAGTGTTTCTTTTTTCTAATACGGGAACTAAACAAAGATCATAAAATTATTTAACATAGGCTAGCAAATAGTCAGGAAAGACTAAGAAATTATCTTTTTCCTTGTTAACTGGAATTTAAATCACTATGGCTGAGAAAATTAGTATTTTGTATCCCAACTAGTAACTCCTTAAGCTAGTGTTTTTAAGTGTTGCTTTTTTTTATTTAGGTGATGTAAAAAAAACCAAAACCAAACCAAAAAACTGCAAAACTTGTCTTTATAAAAATTAATTAATATCTACTGCAAAAGTGACAAAACTAATTTTTTTTGAAAGAATAAAAGTCACCAAGAGCGCAGCAACCAGGTTGCATTTGCTTTATAATTTGTTAGATTTTCAACAATTTTTCAACAATTTTCAACAATTTTCAACAAATTGCCAACACCAGACCATGATTCATGATTAGTGTGTGTCACAACCCATCCTCTCAGAAATACTGCCCTGATCCATCCCCCTAACCATAATGATGGCCAGTGTAATAACTGGCTAATTTTGGTCTTGGTGATCTAGATTCATCAACAGTATTTCCCAAATTACAATATGACAGCAAACAAGAATAATATTCCTTGCTTCTAAGAGGTACATTTGGCTGTAATTACCTGGATACTGAGCAACCTCTTGGACATCTTATGGTTAACTGTGACACACCAAAAATTGAAGAGATCAGCCAAATCTTCGAAGATGAGGTTGCTCAAAAAGACAAAATGAACCACATAGTTACATTTATTGTCTATTTACACAGCATATACTCCTCTCAGTTCAAAGACAAACAAAACAAACAAAACCCAAAAACTTGAAGTATTTCTGTGGACTTTCTTACTTAAATCTTAATTTTTTGATAGTCTGTTTGAATAATTAACTTTAATCCTTAACATTTTACCTAGGTAAACAACTTCTATAGTGTATTGGGTACACTGGTCGAAGAGTTTGTTAAACCCAAATACTCCTCAAAGGTTGTGGTTTGCTTAGTACATTTGCATCTTGGAACATGTATTGGAGGAGCAACTGAGTTAGGATGGTCCAAATCTGACTAGTAATCAATTCCATCAAAGTAATAAAACCAGACATACCTTGAGAGTGCTTCTGAGAGTCCTTTGATGTCTCCTTTAGTAAACACAATAGGCCAAATGAAGCCTGCTGCAAACTGCTCTGAGATCTCGGTCATTTTTGGTAGCAGTGTAACTCCTACAGACTTAGCACACAGTCTGAAGGCAGCCTGAGGGGTCAGAAAACAGGTATAACAAGGAAAAGCAACCACCTCCAAAGGGATAGGGTAAAGTAGGTCACCATTAAACACCTTTTTAAAGAGAAGGCACCTGGCCTACTGAAACTGGTAAAAATTATTTGCTCCAGAGAGGGGCTTCACCTGCTGAATTCATCAATGTTACCTTATTTTAGCAACTGTGATTAATTGCTTGGCCCTCACACCCCCATTTTAAGATGCTATTTGGGTATGTATGTATATATTACTTATGCTTACTCAGGAATGTAAAGAATGCAGAAAACAAAGGTAGGTAGTAACTGCATGACAAAACTTTTTATTTTTCAAAATTGGCTTCATAATTACTCTGTGCATTTGCTCATCTGAGGGTCCTGCTTCATATCCATAAGGCTGAATCAGCACAGAAAATTAACATTCTTGTTGGCACAAACTGCTGCTGACTTGAAGAGTATCTTTTGCATTTATAGCAAATGGTAGTTTTGCTGGGGAAAAAAATGAATACTTTATAAATATCCTGTTGCAATTTTCAGAGATTTTGTTTATGTCTGTGAAGGTAACATAATGAATTTCATGTTGAAAAAACTTTATCAGTGTAAAATAGCTCCTATTTTCTGTAAGGATTTCAAGAGAAGAGAAATACCTTCCTTAACTGAAACACCGTATTGTCACTATGAGGCTATAAAAGTGCTAAACAAAATTCTGAAGAATTTGTAGGAACTTTGGCCTGTTGATCTCTGTCTCAGTTATTTTATATTTGTGTGAATCCCACACGACCTTGTGCAAGCCATGAAACCTTAGAATGGCATTATTCAACCCAGCGCTCAAGCTATGCACTGGGACTTGTATGGAGATTTAAATCTTAGATCTTGTAACTCCTTAGACAGAGCAGCAATAACTTAAAATGGGTTAATGCAGGGGCTCAGTGTTTTGCCCCAGGACCTAGCAGTGAGACAAAAAGCATGACTACACAAAGAAAACACATGGAGTAGTTTGGAAGTTCAATGAGAATGTCAGAGAAGCTGTCAAAGAAACAATAGAAGATGAAGATTTGCCATGTTAGAATATAAGACAGAAAGTTACCTTTTATCTAATACTACTTCAAAAGCTCACTGCTGCATAACACATTGACCTGGGGCTGGACTCCAGATGTGGAAGGGTTTTGCTACTTCTTCCTAAGAGGAGGAGCAGTGGTCCCGGAGGTACCAGCCAGGCAACTGAGCAGCGGTGCAAAGGCTGTAAGTATGACCTTGCCATCCTGCTGGAAGGACAGAAGCCCCCAGCTACACAGGAAAGGCTGCTGGGCTTTGGTATTTAAAACATGGACCACGTGCAACCCAATAATATTCTCAAACCTGTTTTTCTTCCACTGCCACCTAATGATACTTGGGTTGGCAAATTCAGCCTTTTTTTTTTTGTTGTGTTAAAAAAACCTAATGGGACAATTACTATTTTATCACCTTTCTTCTGTGATATTACTCTGTGTGGTCTCTACAGTCTCAGAAGGGTCCCCAGTAAGGTGAGCTTTGCTCAGATTAAAGAGGAACTTCACTGCAAGCTTGTTTTATGGTAATTAAAGAAAAAACAAGTTAGACAGCATGCTGAAGAGAAAATTGAAGCCTAGTAATGCATCCAAACACAGAGAAGCTGTTGTTGTTCATCTTCTTAGCACTTTGTTTCCCAGCAGCAGAAGCTGTTGTGTTTTGTCTCCTCCAAAGAGGAACTAATAATGATCTAGGATGGACTACTAAAAAGCACATCTTGCTTTTGTTGAAGTGATTCTTTTTTTTTTTTCCTAAAAAGGAAGATCTGGAAACATTCTTGCATCTGCTTTCTTCCTTTGCTCAAAAATACATGAAGCATCCTGTATGAAATGCTGCTTGGTGTCTCGGGGTATTTGGTTGCACCATCTGTTCTGAAGACAGGTGGAAAGGTAGAAAAGTGTTACGGTGGCTGAAAATGTAAAAATGGCTGACATTGATGTGCAAGCAAACCATGCTAACCTCTAAAGCTGGGCTGCTTTTCCATCAAAACCCCTCTAAACTAAGGGGAAGTGCTATAAAAATACATCAAGGAAAACTCCAGTCATGCTTGCTCTGCCTATCACTATCAGAGGAGCTGAAATGGCCTGGCAAATTCAGCCTTTGGAGGTTGTTGACCATTTGGCTACACAGGGCTTTTTCATGCCATACTTGAAGAAGCAAATAAAATTCAAGGATGGGAGTTCCAAGTGAGCCAGCCTGTTTTTAGTATTTTTGTGCAAACTCTTTATTACCGTGCCACATCTACTGAGCAATTTTGCATAATAAACCTCTGAAAATCTAACTCAGCTTCTCTACCAGATGAGAATTAGACACGGTAATACCTCACCTTAGCCACTTCTGAGGATTAGCTTCAAAAATCAAATTAGGATGAAGCAAACCCAAATAGCCTGGGTAGTTCCACAAGAAGTTGCAGCACCCATATTCAGTAACCATCACCTGTGCCTCTTGCATTTTGTACTGCTGTGTGAGGTATCTGCAAGTAGAGTTACAGGACACCTGCTGCAGATGGTAAAGCCAAGGAAATTTGTCAGTGGCACATCACTATATTAAGGTTACAAGCCTTTACTTGCCTGAGTATTTCTCCTGAAGTAAAAAAAATCTATCTATTTTATAACACGGAGGAGAAAACACACATTTTTTACCTCACAATTTGAGGAAAGAAAAAAAAAAAAAAAAAAAAAGAGGTGAGGATGAGAACTATAGTGTTCTCCAAGCAGGACTGTGACTTGTAGAAATGGACACAGAACTGTGAGTTCTTCTGATGAGAGCTGTGTCTCATTTTTCATTCCTTCACAAGTCAGTATTTTTTCTCAGGTATATTCAAAGGTAAGTATTTAAATTGACACATTTGCTTGAAAAATGTTGTTTAAACCAACATACTAAAAATATGGAGACCTGTTTCTAAGCCATGGCTATAAACATGAGCTGTGTAATATATTTTAAATTCTGTTTGAGGTCAAATGCAAATACAGATATTGATTTTAACACATAACTATTGAAAGCCATGCAAACAGAACTTGATTTACCAGATTAACAATTCCTGTTGTCTTAAATTAGCAGGGAAAATTACACAGTCAGCAATATGTTTGTTCTGTTCTTCATTCCTGTCATTATACAGTAAAATACAAATCACAAGCCAAATCAAAACTCTTAATATGGAGTCATATTAGAGGTAATTAATCTCAAATAATAATTAAAAATGTAGAACTGGAATCCCATCATGTACCTAGATCTTTTGAGGTGACAAACAATAATCAAAAAGCTCAGGAAGTTTGTAAGCAATGTACAGGCAGATGGAAGATGTCTGTGACAGAAAGACAGACACAGTGCTGATCTGGAACAGCCTAACAGCATCTGCAATTCAGAGCTGGCAAGGAACTGCAAGGTGTTTTTCAGCAGTATTCTTGATGAAGATGAATAAGAACATTAATGAAATCATTTGAGACTACACTTCCTGAATATGCTGTTTGGCACAATTAAAGCAGTAAGCAGGAAACAAAGTCTGCACAAGGAAGTTGCTCTGAGTGCTTCAGGTCATCTCAGGTAGATAACTGGACTTTACAAGTACAGTGCTAAAGAAGTATGGCAGTCCTACTACATTTTTAAATTAAAAAATTAATTTTAAATTTAAAAAAAAAAAAAAAAGAAAAAAAGAAAAAAAGAGCATTTCTTCCCTATTTCACTGCAGGCTATTGTCAAGCTTCACACTGAAAACTTTGTTACACAATTAGGTTTTCTGACTATGCTGCCCTCTCAATAGAATAATTAGCATCCTGGCTGGCAAGAACACCAACAGCAATGCAATAAGGGCGCTATAATGAATGCAAAAATGGGTCCAGTGCTACGGATTTAACTGATTACTCATCTATACTCCCGGGACAGTCAATGCCAGGTTTATTAATACGCCACATCCCCTCATTACAGCAGAAAGGCAAATCTGGCAGTCGTTCTCTGCTTGTTACTTCATGGGGGTAGGAGTCCTCCCCCAAACCTATAGAATTTATAGGCGAATCGCTGACACGCGCTACATAAAAAAAGCCTCCAAGAAGCTCGTCACGAAGGCGTCACTGCAAATTAACTGGCTTATCCCGGGCCTGGAGCCCACACTCTGTGCCCTTCCTTGCAGCGGCTCTGTGTTTTCCACACACACCCCAACTTCCCAGGCCCGTTACTCTCACACCGGGCCCGCACTCCTGGGGGCTATTTCTCTGCCGGCCAAGCGCAGCTGCACCGCAGCCACCAGCGCAAACCCCTGCAGTTTGGGGCCCCCTCCTCGCTCCGCTTCCCGGTGCTCCGCGGATGCTCTGAGGACCCCGCGCTGGGTTTACTTCTTCCGCGGCGGAAGAACACCACAGCCGCCGCCGCCGCCGCCGCCTTCTGAGCCGCCGCGCTCTAATCCGCCACGCCGCTCCCCCCGGTCCCTTCCCAGCCTCTCGGGCACCGGGACGGGCGAAAAGCGCTGCCTGCTCCCCAGTGCGGCCCGAGGAGAAACGAGGGAAGGGAGGGCGAAACCGAACGCCTCCCGGTGACACCCCCGGTGCTGACGGACAGCTGACAGACAACCGCTTCGCGCGCGGAAGGATACGGCGCCATCGCGTCAGCGCACCCATAAAGATCCGGCCGGCACCGCCATTTCACGGGCGGGGGATCTGTCGTCAGCGGTGCGCGCCGCCGCACACCGGGGCTGCCGCGGGGCCGCGCCCGGGGCGCCTCAGGGGAACCCCCGGGCAGTCCCGCTCGGCGGCGGCGGCAGGAGGAGGAGGAGGAGGAAGCGGCAGGGCTGCTCTCGGCCCCCGGTAGTCCCAGAACTCTCCCCTCCCGCCTTGGCGGAAAAACCTTCTCTCCCTGGCGCCTCCCGCTCCTGAGGCCCTCCCCCTCCTCAGCGGGGCTGAGCCCCGGCCCGCCCGGCCGCGTTTATCCCGCCCCTTTTCCCCTCCCCGCTGCCCCCCGGGGGGGGAGGGTTCTGGCGGCGTCGTGTCTGGGCCCGCCCCTCCCCGCTGGTTCCGCCTCCCGCGGCGTCTGGGCCTGGCCAGCGGCGGTGCCGTATTGGGCTGTCTCTCACCCTCTCGCTCTCTCGGGCGGGCGGTGCCTCCCTCGGCTTCCCCCCACCCCACACACCCTTCCTGCTCCCGGCGGTGACGGGAGGCGGCGAAGCGGCGCGGCGGGCGGAGCGCTTCCCCGGCAGCCTCCCCGGCGCACGGCCTCGCTGCCCGCAGGCAGGCAGGACTCCGGGCGGCCGCCGCGCTCCGGTCGGGCGCCCCCCTCGGCTGCTTCCGGAGGAAGGAGAAGCGCAGCTGCCCCCTCCCCCTCTCCGCCTTCCTCCCCTTCCTCCTCCTCCTCCTCCTCGCTTGCTCCCTCCCTCCCGGCCCCCCCTCTGCGTGAGCGGAGCGCGGAGTCACCGCGGCGCACAGACGGGCCCGGCGGCGGCGGCACTCGCACACAATGGCGCTGAAACGCATCAACAAGGTAAGAGCCGCGGCTCCTCCTCCGCCCGTCCCCGCTTCCCCATTTAGGTCTTTTTAAAAAATTTATTTGGGTGTGTTTTCTTTCCCATCTCACCCCTGCCCCGGGAGGAGCGGGGCACGGCTTTGGGAAGGGGGGGGGGTGAGGGGTGGGGGGTGCGCCAGCCGAGCTCGGCGGGGGAGGGAAGGAGGAGGCGGGAGGCCGAGGGAACGAGGCCAGGCCGGGCCGGCTCCTTCCGGCGAGGCCGCGGCCCTGCCGGGGCGGTCAGGCCGCATTCCCCGGACCTCGGCCTGGAACGTCGGAGGTCCGCAAGGCCCCCGGAGGGCGGGAGGAGGGGGGGTGCCCCGGCCGGGCTTGGGGAGAGGTAGCTCCCGGGGACGTTCAAATGTCAGCGCAACCCCGCAGCCACCCGGGCGCGGCGGTGGCGTCGTCTCCGCTGCCTCTCGGCCTCCGGCCGGCCCGGATGGTACCGGTACGTGTGTGTCGGAGGGGCTTTGGGCCGGATCGCGCCTTTCCCTGGCGCAGGCAGCCGGGCTCTCGGGCCGGTCTCCCCTCTGGCGTGCAACTTTCCCGCATTGTAAGATGGCGGCGGGTTCGCCTAGTTGGGGCTCTTTCCGGGATCTCTGCCTTTCTGCAATAACATGACACACGCAGGGCCGCGCTCCGGAGCAGCTGCCGCCGCCAAGCCCTTCTCTCCCCGCGTTCCCCCCTCCTCTAAGCCGGGGGCCGTGCTCGACCCTCCCGTCTCCCGGGGCTCTCCGGCCCGGCCTCGCCTCGCCCCCTGCGCCGGGCGGGAGCGCGCACCGCGCCGCCGCTGCTGCCTCCTCCCCGTTGCACAATCCGAGCCGGGTGGAGTAACTTCGCGGCTAACTCGGAAAAAATGCCGAGGTGATGAAAGTTGGGGAGTTTTTCTTATTTGTTTAATTTATTTAATGTTTTTGTTTTCAAACCTCTCCCTGTAAAGAAGGCTCCCGACGTGAAGGTAGCGCTTGGGAAGCCTTCGGGTTTCTCGATGGCAAAAAAACCCCAAAACAAAACAAAACGCTCCGGGGTGTCGGGAAAGGCTGTGAAGAAGTAATGGCAGCGTTTTTATGTATTTCGAGAGCCGAGAAGGAGTTTCTTGGTCACCTCGTAGCCTACCAAGATGGCAGAAAAGTCAGTGTGTCCCAGAATGGGTGAACTAAACTTCGGCACACAAAACATCTTGCATAGACACGGTATAAAGTTCGCCAATTCCTAGTCTTACTGTAATTTCTCCTCTCTTTGCAGTGCTCGTGGGCATGTTTCAGTCGAAATTAGGTTATTAATAACGTGAAAGGATAGTTGTTACCCCCCCAAAACTTCCAATGTGTTCCAAATTAGCGTTAGCTAAATGAATTGTCTCCGAATTACAGCTATGCTCAGGCAAGAATTTCAAAACAGTTCCTTTTGACTCTGACATCAGAGCTTGTTCCCCTGTATTAGTGGATGATATCACTTGAATTGAAGCACAGCTAGGATACTCCCTAGTATGCTTTGTCATCAACTCGTGCTTATGAAACACATTCAGGCGCTGCAGGTAAGCATTTATTGTCAAATATAAGACCAGACAAACCCCCACTTACTTAGTAACCTGGTGGTCACAGCCGTAACACGACTCAGCATGACTCATGAATCAATAAATCACCCTTTTTATTTCAGGGCCTTGGGCCTGTTCCATGTAGTCTCTTGGCTTGTGTTGGTCCTTATGCTCTGTGGCACTTAGTAGCAAGCTGCTTCTTGATCTAGTGCTCGAATTTAGGGTTGGTGAGAACATTGGGTTAGGATTCTTTTGCCTGGTTGGCTTTTTAGTGAAGTTGGTGTTTGTTGCTTTGTTTGTTTGGGGTTTTTTTGAAGGTGCTATTTTTAGTCAATTTAATCACACCTTGCTACGACATACTCTTCCAAATTCACATAATTTTCAGAGTTTTGATTTTTTTATTTGCCAGCCTGGAAACTGATGTTTTGCTAGACTGAACTCATTCCTTGCAAGTTGCTTTCTACCCAGGCATGGTTTCCAGTACAAACATTTACTGGGATTGAGGCTGAAATCCAAAAATAGCAGGGTCAATTTTGTAACAAGGTGGTTGTGAATTTAGATTTTAATCTTGCCAGCTGCTAAAGCCAGAGAAAGGCATTCTGTGACCAGTGAGCTGGGATCTCCCATCTTCCAATTGTAAGGTCACAGATCAGACCTTGAAACTCTCTGCTTCCTTGTAGTATGTTCTTGGCAGTAGATCAGAACAGGCTAAAGAGAAACCAGGACCTTAGAACATTGTAATCACACATAGCTGATTTAGTCTGACTTGTGGTATTACTTGTCAGGACTAGAATTCATTGTCTCCTGCAGCAGATGACATCCCAAATGCACCAGTAAAGGTATCTGCAGTGTGTTTAGCTGACTCCCTCTTTGTGGGCTTGATATTACAAGCAAAATGAAAATCTTTATTATATCAGAGAAATCGGACTTTCAGACTGTGTTTGTGTTACACGTTCAGAATTCAGCAGCACCCACTTAAAACATAACCAGGAAATTCTACTTTTGGCTTGGAAGTGAAAGCATAGGAGGATTCGTGTTTTCTGTGTTGAGTTATCTGCTTCTGGAACACCCTTTATTAAGCTCTCACCACACTGAAGTAGTTGTCAGGTACATGGCCAGTCCCAGAAAGATGATGATATGCTGGAGCTCATCACTGCATCTGTGCCATCTGCCCTGAGGCTATCCTGCATTCAGCTGGCAAAACTCTGCTTTTATTGAGAGCTGCTCACTTTGCACAAGAGTCACTTGTTTTATTATAACAAGCAAGTGCTTTTGCTGTGGTATAATGTGGACCTATGTATTATTTTTAACTGTTTCTTCTCCTGGGGTTGAAATTTCCCCCACAATTTCTTCCCCCTCCCAGCATGCAAAAAAATCACGTGGATTTATAAGCTTGTATCTAAATGCTTGGTGCATGCTTGTGGTACGTGGTCTTGGTCTGAAGTGTTGAGTGGTACCTGCTGAATGCACATCCTGTAATTGGTGGAGTATGTCAGTGCTTCCGGTTCCCATGATGATGTGGTAGCAAGGAAACAGGCAGGAGTAGGGAATTGGGAACGTGTACATTTGAGAAAATTTAAATCATAAAACAGTGTCCATATTATCACCTCTGTATGTCCTTTCAGGCAAGGTAGTGTGAAAGGCTTCAGTGGTAATCTTGATAGGCTAAACCAGAATTAACACAGGAGATATGTGCATTAAATGTCTCATTTTCGAAATCCTTAAGGCAAGCTGTGCCAGCAGCATTATGTCAGGGTGTTTTATTAGAAAACCTTACATGGAGTTGGCATCCTGGAAGTTCAGGGCTGAAGGTGGCAAAACCATTTACTGCTTCTTCAGATAGAAGGCTTCCACTGCCAGTGGTAGAGTGGAGACTAAATAACTATTTTCCTTAAGGCTATAGCTTCCAGTGTTATTACTAAATGTATAATTAATTGCAACTATACCCCCATCCTCCACATGTTCATAGGGAGAGATCCATCATGTTTGTTACAGAGATTGGATGTAGGATTGGATGCCTGCTTATTACTTTTGTTTTAAACTGCCACTCTTGTGCTTAGTAAGAAATCTGAAAAAATTAGTTTAGCTAGAAAAAGCTGTTTGAAATTAAGTTTCATTTTCTGTATGAAACGTAAAATACTTTTTTGCAGGCTGTCCTGGGTTTAGTTTGTGGGGCTTGCTCAAAACAGTCAAATAGCTTGAAGTTACATGGTTGATCTTATGCTTTGAATTAATGAATAGAACTAAGACTAGATTTGTCTGTTTAGGGGCTCAGAAAGTTAAGATTTACTAGCTAATGAAATGCAGTTGATGTAAGCTTACTGAAAACACTTTAAACCTTTGTGAATGCTCCCTGTAAATATGGAATTCCATTTTTTGCTTTCATTAACTATTTTGAGTATCCAGGGGTAGACTGAATCATGCCTCAGATAATGCAGTGGAACTGTGGCACTTAGTGGTTAGAAGTGCTAGATTGATTTTAAATCATGAGATTTAAGTAGTGGAGTTTGGGAAGCACTAGTATTGAAAATCTTAAGTATTTTTAAAAATTATTTGTCATCAGATGAAAGCTGTCATCTCTTAAATTCTGTTTAGCTTATCCAAATAGCCAGAAGTGACATCAATACTATGAAATTATTATCGTTGAAGTGGAAATAATACTTCTTAGTGGAGAAGGTTTGATACCCATGTTGAAGTCCAACATTTACTGTTAAGGTCTTGGACATGTTTTAAGAACTGATTATTTTTTATGATGATTCCTTCCCTAGAAAGTTTGGACTGCAGGAACTTAAAGATTTCTCCTGTTAATTTGGCACTGTGTTTGTGAAACAAGTACCCAGTCAGCATAGGTTTTCAGATGTGTGCAGTGGAATGGGAGGAAAAGGGGATCATAATCTCACTTATGTAACTTACAGAACTTCCGAGATCAATATTCCATTGATTGGTGGTTCTTGCATACCTTAAAAACTGACTTCTCCAGTATGTGAAGGATTTGGATGGGATAATGTACAAAGGTTATCCAGCCAACATTTTCTTCATGATCATTCCAGCTTTTAAAGCTCTGTGTTTGAAAGCAAGCCAATGCTTTTGCTCTTACTCCCCGTGATGTAGGAGTCCACAGCATGAGCTCCCTTCAGCTGCCTCCCCAGGCTGTAACCAGCTCAGGAGCACTAATGCTTTTCTTTGCACTCACACATTCATGGGGAGAGGAGGGGGAGGAAGGATGTAAACAGCTGTAAGTAGCAGCTGTTGAATGCAGAGCAGTAAACTGCCTCTTGCCAAAGACATCTCTGTTCCTTGTGGAGGCCATCTCCAGGCTGCTGCCATCCCTTACCCACGGAGGTTTTCTCTTCTTCCACTGGGCTGAGCCCTTGAAGGAGAGAGGGGATGGAGGATCTTAACCTTGGCTGAGATGTCAAGTGACAGCTGGTGAGGAGTGGAAAAGGGTAGAGCTTTTGTGTAATTCCGATTAGGGCATTGATAAGCAGTCTCAGATTAATTTTTGTTGCATATATTAAGGTTCTGCCACTTGAACTCTTTGCTGTGTGTTCTTGGGGGTCCCTCCCCTGCGTGTCAGAGCTGAGAGATGTGAACGTGGGGTCTGCACTTCTGCATTGGGTCTGACACCAGATTAAGCTGATTTTTTTTGTTGTTGTTGATAGTTTAGATTAAGATGCTGTAGCCCACATGGAAAAGGCTGGGTTACAGGCATGCTGTGACCCATGCAGGTGAAAAACAGGGTAAGAAATAAAAGCAGCAGAAACAATGTCTATATGATTGCAGTCAATAGTGAGTGCATTTTTATATGCAATAGCTATTTGTTAAGTGTTTTTTATCAGAAGAGAGTCTTAAACTGTGCGAGTTGCACATACTGGACAGTTTTGTAAACTTCTTCAACCTAAATTTAACTCCTCAAAATCTAAACGGAAAGTACAGGGGCTTTAAAAAAAAACAAACAAAAGACCCTTTTCTTCAGTCAGCTTTTAATAAGGCACTGATACAATATGTTACATGTGCTAGTTGTGCTAGGAAAGCCTTGCAAAAAAAAAAAAAACAAATCAGTTAAAACTACATTCACAAGTTTAAATTGCTGTTTATGCCTTTGGCAGCTCTTTGTAAAACACTTGGAAGTAGACAAGATTTAATACTGAAAAATGAGCCAAATAGAGTGCTGCAGGATTCAGGACTGAAAGCTAAATAGAAGGGAATTTTGGGGGTGATTTAAATTTTGTTTAAACATTGTTCAGAGCCTTCTTACCAACAATAAACTTCAGTATTGAAATGTTGTGTAAAGGAAGCCTTTGTTCTGAACCTCATGCGTTTGAGATGTCTGATATGCTAGATACATTCAAGATGTCCTGCAGGTTTTTTTCAGTGCAGTTGTGATGGGTTTTTATTCTGGTTTTCAGAAAGCAAGATGGGACAATTGAGGAGTGCCTTGCAAATGTTAGGGCCCAGTAAATAAGGAGACAAATGTTTAATCCTCGCCACAAACATCTGGACACCAGAGCTACAAGCTGAGTGCAGATGCTGAAGTGCTTTAGGTCTTCCTGATGGAGGTCCTGAGGATTGTGTCAAGTGCTCAGTTAATTTTCTAGCAAGTTTTCTTTGTAACCTTGGGGCAGGTTGGCCAGGTGCTCATCACTCTGAGCTCTTCCAAGAGCTCTTTTAGGTTTCTAGTAAATATGAGTGGCCTGATCTAGTGCAGTATTTCCCAACCTTTGCCTATTTGAGGAATAATGTCAGATAATTCTCTAAATCAGATAACTGCCAACTTTGTATATCCTGTTAGCCTTAGTTTTAATTTCTTGGTGGCATAAATAGTATAGGAGAATCTCCTGAATGACAGTTTGCCAGATGAGCAGTAGCCCACTTCTTTTCCCCTAATTCAGGTTGCAGTCGGTTCATAAACATGCTTTTAAACACCTTTTCCTTTGTCAGTTTTTTCAAGACCTTTGTGGACATCAGTCTTCTCTGGGTAGCTGAGCTCAAACTTGACTGTAAGAGCAGCTGCACTCCAGAAAGTGTTTTTATTTGTTTGTTTTTCATGCTTTGTTGGCTCAGTGTGAGCTAATTTTGTGTGTAACTGTACCTAATCCTGTAGACAGGCCCTTTGGTTTTGCATCTCTGCCATTAGCTGTTCAAAACACAGAACCATTATGCAGGGTAGTAACAATAGCATTATAAGATAGGGTGGTTGTACAGCTGTAGATAAGCTGGTGTAGTCATCCCCACATGGTTATGTTCATTGAATATACCCCTGTGGTATATTAGAGTAGCTTTCACATGCATCTTTGGATTCATACAAAACATGAGTTGGTGAATTCAAGACAGCCTTTTAAAAGGAGAGCTGGTTTTGAGAGTGTTCGTTAAGTGAAATAACTACTTTGGAATAATACATCAAACTACATCTAAAAAGTGAATTTGCCGTACTGATGACAGATGTGGTGTTATTTGTTAGGATATTCATTGGAAATCTTTGTGATATCCAGTCCTTTCTGTGTGCTTCCTTGAGAACATGGAGAATTCTTGTTCCTTTCTTCAGAAAGTGCTGTCTGACTGAGCTGAAGTGCCTAATTAAGGATGCTGGTGATTTCTACAAAAACTTGATCACTTCCAGTCCCCTGGAATTGCTGTTCATGCAGTCTTGGCAAGCTCCAGGAGGCCTCTGTCAGATGGAGCCCAGGGCAGTGCACAAGTATCTCAAATGGTGGTGGCTGAGGTTCTGCTCTATGTTGATGTGTCCCTGACAAGCTGCAGCACAGTGTTGGGAGGATCTGGTGCAATGCTACCAAACCCCAATATCTAATGAGTGTTAAGCTAACAGTTGTGTGAAATTGCCTGACACAATGCCAGAGTCTCATCCCTGGGTGGTATCCATCAGGCCAGAGCGTCTTACTTGGAATATAAATTTTCTTCCAAGTGCATCACTTTGTATTTGTTTCTATGAAATTTAATCTGTCCTGTTGTTTCCTGGTCACTGTTTCATTTGCCTGGGTACATCTTCCTGCATCTCATGAGGCCCATTTACACTGGTTACCACCTTCTTTGGGGGCTGTGTTGTAGTCCTGGGTTACAAACCCAAAGATTGCTGTGGTTCTTTCAGGAAAAGCCTCCAACTGAGAAGTTTGCTAAGTTTCAGGGTCCAGTGTTCAAGAGCTTGGCAATGCCAGAAATAAGATGACCAGCTTGCCACTGAATGGATAGGTTGTTAACTAGTGCTTCACTTCAGGCTTTTCCCCTCAAAGCACTTCAGTGGATGTGCACAGCCCTCATCCTACACTGAGCACGTGTTTTAATAGCCCTGTTATTTTCAGGGAATGGTTGTTGTTTTAATACTTCAGAATTTGTGTCAAGCAGTCAGATTTTTTTTTTCCCCCATCTCTGAGTAAGAGAGCTACTGTGAGTTTTGATTATTTTTTGGGAAAGCAAGCCATGCCTTTGAGTTCAAAGCTGTAGGTGTGTAGCAGTCATGTATTTTCTAAGTTTGTTCTGAATGCTTTTAGTCAATGACCAGGAGAGGAAATTCGGAAACTGAACTCTTTTTCCAGTTGAATCTTTCCTGCAAGAGGGGAACTCAGGAAAGGCTGGAATACAGCAGTAATTTTAGCTGTGGGAACTCTGGAACTCCAAAACCCATTACCTACATTGTATGCCTTCCAGACTGCAGAACAGATGAGAAGAGCTGTAGACAATAGTCTCATTCTTGTGTTCTGAAAGGTAGATTCTTTGAGAAGATAGCGTGTAGTCATCCAAGCAGTTGTATCACAGCCCAAACACACAGAATTGACTTTAATGACAGTTGCACAGCAGTCTGGCATTTCCTTCCTTGAGTGCAAGGCTGAAAACATGAGTTTGTTTGTCCTTTAATGTACCATTATGAGATTGTTGCTAGACTTTGTACAACCAATGTGTGGTGTGTAGCCTGAAAAATGAAGTACTAAAGGCTTGAGCAAGGAGAACCATGAAAAACAGAACCAGTGGATAATCAAGATAAGAACAATAACAACTCTTACATTCCTGGTTGTGTTGGGTTTCTTAAAAATCATTCTGTGCCCCCTGATCTTTTCTGCAACTGCTCTTCATGTGTTTCCTCTGCATATTTGCTCTAATGTTTAAAACAACAGGAACCTGCATGTTTTTGAATTACACACTGTTCTTATACATTGTTTTTATCGATTTATTAAGTGCTAGCCAAAAGGCCAGCTTGTTTGAAGCTGATAATTTTGTGCTGGATGCCCTGTTTTGTGACGTGTATTGTGCCATCACAGTCAGTGTTTTTTCAAACTAAATTTTCTGCTTCCAGGAGTAATTAATTTTCATGCTGAAAGGAAGGTGGTGAATGCAGGTGTGTGGGATGAAGCAGTAGTTCTTTGCTGGTTGACACTTCTTAATCTTCAAACAGGCTTAAATGTTCTTCTCCCTTTATAGCTGCTTCCAATCCTTCCTTCTGTTTTAAAGCTGTTTTCAGCTGTGAGCTAATGAGTAGGACTAATGAAGTGATGAATTTTTGGATGCTGAGAGTTTGAAATAACCTTTATGGCACAGATAACATTAGACAACCACTTTATTAAATACTGATTTTTTTTTTTTCCCTATGTGTTGGGTTTTTTCCTTCTTTTAGTATATACTTCTGCTTTAACTGCATATCACCTGTCATGCCCTCCAAGCTAGAAGGGGCTGTCTGAAATGCAAGGCAAATTAACACTATTTTTTCCATCATGCTTTTTGGATCACAAAGCAGAAAGTGGCAATGTTTGATTTTCACCAATAATTGCTACAAACCAGTATTAAATATTTTCAAATATTTTTTTTCTTATTAAAGCTACCGGGTTTGCCTGGCAGGGTTTTGGTAGTGGGAAGGCAACAAGGGTTGCTGCTGGGAGAAGTTGCTAGAGGTTCTCCCCCATGTTTGACAGAACCCGTGCCAGCCAGCTTTGGGATGGAGCTGCTGCTGGCCAAGGCAGACCCATCAGTGGTGATGGGAGCACCTCTGTGGTGGTCTGGGGGAGGGAACCCCTCCTTAAGAAGTGGGGGCACCAACTCTGCAGACACCAAGGTCAGTGAAGGAGGAGGCAGAGGTACTCCAGGCTCCAGAGCAGAGATTCCCCTTCAACCCATGGTGAAGACCATGGTTAGGAACACAGTGAGTCCCTCTGCAGCCCTCGGAGGTTGATGGTGGGACAGATAACCACCTTCAGCTCCTGGCAAAACCACACTGGAGCATACCTGAAGAGATGACCCTGTGGGAAGCTTGTGGTGGAAAAAGCTCCTGCCAGGACCTCTGTTGCCCTGTGGGGACAGACAAGCCCAAGCTGGAGCAAGTTTTCTGGCAGGACTTGTGACCCCCAGGGGACCCACTCTGGAGCAGTTTGTTCCTGGAGGACCAAATCCAGTGGGAGGGACCCATGGTTGAGCAGGTCATGCAGAACTGCAGCCAGTGGGAAAGACTTGGGTGTGCGAGGTTCATGGAGAGCTGTCTCCTGTGGGAGAGACTCCAGGATGGAGCAGGGGTAGAGTGAGGAGTCCTCCCCCTGAGGAGGAAGGAGTGGTAAAGGTGTGTGTGGAACTGACAGCAAACCCCATCCCCTGTGCTGGTGCAGGGGAGGAGGTAGAGAAATTGGGAGTGAAGTTGAGCCTGGGAGGGTGGAAGGGTTAGGTTAGGGGGAAGGTATTTTAAGACTTAGTTTTTATTTCTCATTTTTCCTACACTGATTTGGTTGGTAATAGATTATTGTCCATGATGGCAATTAGTGAGTTATCTCCCTGTCTGTATCTCTATGCACCAGATAGTACAACTCTCTACCCAAAATCTTTTGTTAAATTTCTCTCCCCTGTCAGCTGAGGGAGGGGAGTGATGGAGTGGCTTTGGTGGGCACTTGGTGTCCATCTTGGGTCAACCCAACACAAATGTAAGTTGAGTTTATGCCTGTGGAGGAAAATGAGTGATCTTCTGTCACTCTGGTGAGAATGATCTTCTGACACTCTATTGAAAGTCAGCTGCTCCTGTGATTAAAAATAAGCCCTGGCTATTTCCAGCTTAAATTAGAAAAATGTAGCAGTTGTGCTACAGGGAGTATGAATTCTGACAAATGAAGCTGCCCCTGGTGCTGCCCCATTTGGTACCTGGGAAGAAGGCAGCTGGGCAGGCATCAGGCTCTCATTCCTCACTGAGCTGGACTGGCTGAGACCTGGAGGCTTCTGTGGGAAAGGCAACTTGGTCCCTTTATTTTTTTTCTTCACTTGGTGCTCATGCATATTTGGATGAGGTATCCTTTGTTGTTCTTTGAGTTGTCTTTGTCCTTTAAATGACTTCTGTATCTTTTAAATAGTTGGTAGAGAGGAGTTGCTTGGGGGCTTTTTAGCAGCTTTTCTGTAAAAAACAAACCAAGTGTGGTTTATAATAGGATTGTAGTCTTGCATTCACACTCATGGAAGTTTTGGATCATCACTGCAAGTGTAAACCGTATTCACAGACACATGGAATTTGCCAAGTTGGACCCATCAGGATCATCCAAGTCCAACTCGTGTCCCTGTGTAGGGCATCCCAAGAATCAAATCATGTGTCTGAGAGCATCATCCAAATGCTGCTTGAACTCAGGCAGGCTTGGTGCCATATTTTCTGTTAATTATGATTATAACTGTGTAAAACAAGGAGGTCACTTTTAAGCTCTTTTTGTGTTTTTGTTTTGAAATAGTTGTTGGTTGGTTGTTAGCTTTTTGATGAATTTACAGAGAAAGAAGATTAGGAATGGGGTTTCTGCAGTAAAACTACATCTTGCTGCAGACTTAATGTGAAACTGGCAGAAAACAGTGGCACTGAGCTTGTGTTAAAGCAGGTCTGTTGCAGTGCCAGGTGCTGTTGTTTTGGCCCAGTTATCCCTCTTTTCCAAAAGCTGCAAAATGATAACTATATTGCTGCTTCTGTATGCTGGGCTGCTGGTGACCTCCAAACAGCAGCCTTGTGGCTTCCTCCTTGAACGGCGTTTAAAGCTGTAAAATGCAAAGTGATGAATCACCCTGGTGGAGAGGTAGGAACTGTCATAACTTTATATTTGGAAACTGGGACACAGCAATGGTGATGTGCTGGAGCTCTACCGGAAGCCTCTGGCAGTGCCAGAGTGTCACGGTTGGAATTCAAGCCTAATCCTTCCTGATAGGCACACAGCACATTGCTCTGAACCAGATTGTTTCTATGTAAAGTCTTTGGAATTTGCTTCTTGGGAATGTGTTTTTTTTTTTTTTCCTTCCCTTAAGCCATCCGTGAAACGAAAACTAGCAGCTGACTCCAGGAAAATATGGGTTCTACTTTGGGGATTTTTAAGGAAGTTTGGGATGTAGCTTAATACCTCTTGACAGAGGGATGCACTACTGGCACTGAGTGCAAACGGAAAGGAGCAAAATTGGAGACAGTAAGTAGTGCAGCAGAACGAATATTAAAAGCCTAAAGCTTCCAATTTCTACACAGAAATTTGACAGAACAATGCTTGTGAAGATGTGAATCCTAAAATACTGGTTGAATTCTGAAATCCTACCTAAGCTCTGCTTTGTAAAATGAAACTTAATGTGGTCTTCACCTTCGTGGTAAAAAATGGGTGCAAGCAGGGGAACAGTTATGAGCTTGTTTGTTTTTTTTTTTTTTTAATTATTTTTTAATCAGCTTATGGAAATGATGAAGCTTAGTTTTGATGTCAGGTATTTTTCAGATGAAATATCTTCCTGTTATAAAATATTGATTGCTTAAGCTGTGAAGGAAGATCAGTTTGTGTTTCTGTTGCTGGGTGGTAAATTAAAAAAAAACAAACTCCCTTTCCTTGAACAAAATGCTTCAAGTGCAATCCAGGTATCACTGCCCATGTGCCTCTGCTTGTTTGGTTTCCAGTTATTCCAGTTTGCCTGTTGGATTCAGCAGTTGTAGCTTTCAGGAGACACTTTAAAGTTACACGGAGGGGAATTTTCTGCTCCCTTGTTGCAAAAAGCCTCCCTGCTTTTGTGCAGCCCTGAAGTGTCCTACACTGAGCAGGGAGATGAGATGGGATATGCCTGGCAAAATTTGCCCCTGTTTGTTTCAGGTTTTTCCACAATACTTTATGCTCAGCTGAAGCAAATAGATTTACTACAAACTTAACTCTTCTGACCACAGTATCCAGGAGAACCAAATACAAGAATATGTGCCAGCTCAGGGTTTTTTTTCCTTTCTGAATTTAGTGGGTAAATTACTTGCTCTGTGGTTGAAATGCTAAGTGGTGTATCATGTGTTCCTAACCTTATCGTTGTTTTGAACTACTTTGTTTAGGACAATTAAGGTTGGTTGGGTTTGTGTTTTGTTTTTGTTTTTTTTTTCCTGAAGTGTTTTGAGCCAGACAAACCTTTAGTTCTTTAGCTTATGAAAATGAGTACTTGTTTGTTCTCTGGAATGGTTCAGGTGGTTAAAAGGGATGAGTCTGTATGGGCATGTATTTTGAAATGACTGGAATATTAAAACTCATGTGTTTCAGCCTGTAAATTATTCTTAATATTACTGGAGGTTTATTTGCACAACTTTTGCACTGGAACTTATTAAATTTTGTATGTCTTACATGTGCAATCCTCCTTGTATTTGCTTTTCCTGGTTGAATGTGTCGTCCTCTAATTTCTTGCTGTGTTCAAGTACTTTTTGAGTACTGGTTTCTTCTTTTTTGAAGAGCTCTCTTGTCTAATGCACATACCTCTGACAGTCTACTTTATGCTACTCATTCCTCATCTTCCTGCTGCTTATTTTTATAATTTACATAAACTGCATGAAGAGATTTTTTATAGTTCTTAGTCCCCCTGATAGCTTTTTAAAAATAGGGTCTGAACTACTTCGCTTATTAAATGAAATAATCCAGTAATAAATATACAACTACATTAAGATAGTAGCATTTATGTCTTTCTGTTGGTTCTATTGCTACAGCTTAGTTTAAGGAACAAAATATTTTTTTTCTCTCAGATTTAGGAATTTATTGATCATTCTTAGAAGTGAAAAATATATTTAGATGACAAATAATGGGGGTGGAGCACCTCTGGTATGAGGTAGCCCATGGCAGAGAGGTTGGAGTAGATGATCTCTAAGGTCTCTTCCAACCTAGGTCATTCTATGATTGAAATAAAACTGAATAACAGCACCTGCTATATTTGTTAAATAGGAAAAAAGCCACTGAAAATTGAAAAAGCTTTCTATTTTGTTCTTGTTCATCTTTAGTTTGCCTTTACATGGAGAATATAAATGTAATTTAGCAAACTTTTCTGAAGGGTGCTGAACAAAACATGGATCTAATAAGTGATATTTGATGGCAGAAATAAGTCCAGATGAATGCATTCTAAATGGATTTACATTTCTAAAGAACAGTAGCAGTGAACTGAGCAGTAATATTAACTTCATTCCACCACTGCTTATAAAAACTGATACAGTTCCATCTTACAAAACAGTCTAATTCCAGTGCAAATCTGAAATCTGGTTAATTGGAAAGTTGAGCAAAATTAACATCTGTAGGGAGGGGAGACGCAGGACTAAGGTTTCTTGGGGTGTTCTTCAGTGTGGGTTTTGGGGTTATTTGGAATGAAGGAACTTCTATGTGTTGGAAGTAGTAGTAACTCTTGCAGTGTTCACAGGAACTATCATCTTGCCAGCAAATAAGGTGTTCAGGTTACAGGGAACTCAATTTTTTTTGCTCTTTTGTGTTGGCTTACACTTAATAAATTTTTATCATGTTGATTTCCATTTGTTCAACTTAAAGGATATATGTTAAGATCTTCCCATGCAAAAGTTAGCTGTCTGGTCAAAATATTCGTGTTTCCCACATAGTAGAAATGCCTGGGTTTCTTAAATGTCTGACAGAGTAATGTAAAGTTCATGTTTCAGTGCCTTGTATAGGCTTGTAGTAAAATAATCTGTGTGCAACTGTAGTAAATGGGAGCAGGAATGAAGATTTTTACTGTTCTTACAACTTCCAGATGGATTGACAACTGCAGAAACTCCTGAGGCCTTTTTTAGATTCAGAAACAGAGCAAGGAAGGGGCAACATATCTCTTATGCTCTTCAACTGAAAGTATCAGATTAATTTTAAGACCCTGTCCAAGCAGGTAAATCGTGAAGCATTTGAATAAATTCATGCTGAGCTTCTTTCCCAGTAATCTTGATACTACACAAGGAATCCTCCAGCTGAAGTTCCATTCCTCCTCTAATGGAGGAGGGAGGTAGCTCTTTTTTGTGCAGCTCAGTTTTTCAGAATTACAAAGCCATAATTGTCTTAAATGTCAAGCTTAGGGTAAAAAACAAATATTTTGCCTGATCCCAAGACGTTCAGCTTCTTTATTTTCCCATCTACCTAGATCTGTGCAAGATACATCCTTGCTGGAGGTAGCAGGGAAGATGAAACTTGAGTTTCTGTATAGCTTGTTTTATTCTTCTTCAAAGTTTTACCCTCAGCAGTTACATCCAGGCGGTGCTTTGTCTTGCTGAGGGCTCACTGATAGCTTTCTCTTTGCACTTGATGCTTCTGCAGCCAAGACCTGAACCCTTGGAAATGTTGCTGAGGAAGTGGTTGGGCCCTTCCCACTTGTGGCTCTGTCCCCTGGACTCCCAGCTGTCTGCAGTAGTGATGTTTATTTGGAAAAGCATTGCTGTTGCAGCTGTTGACCTTCATAGCTGGCTTTGGTGGTCCTTGTCTTTTATCAAGACACTTTTGGTAGTGATCTGATGGTTCTAATAGTTCTCACTTGCAATTTTGCTGTGTTTGTATATGGAAAAACTCAACTTTTGCTGAACGTGAAGTGAAAACTACCGAGTTCATTAGTGTTCCTTCTCTGAACAGGTTTTTTTTTTGTTGTTCTTTTTTCCTAAAGGAACTTAGTGACTTAGCCCGTGATCCTCCAGCACAGTGTTCAGCAGGTCCCGTTGGAGATGACAGTAAGTAACCTTACATTTTATGTTTTGCTCTGCTAACTCAAAACATATCATGCATAGATAATAATGCGGAGTTTTTCTTTTGTAGTGTTTCATTGGCAAGCCACAATTATGGGACCTGTAAGTATTCTAATTCTTGTGATGTAATGTTAAACTAGTAGCTCTTGCTCAGGAGGAAACAGATTTTTTTTTTATATATTTATATATTTTTTTTATTATTTATTTATTTATTTTTACCTCTTTAGCTCCCCTTAGCAGACTGTAGCTCTCGGGGTACTCCTTACAGTAACAGAAAATGAAATGAAGGAAGGGGAAAACAAAAAAAATCTGCTTATTATTTTTTTATTGCTGGAATGTTTTATGAGGGCATCTGTTTCAGCTGAAATGATCTCTAGAGCAATGTTAGGGATTATCCCTTAGTATCTCTAAACCTTGTTTGCATTGAACTTTAGAAAAAGTTTGAATCTAGCATGAACTGGTACTAGGAGCTGGAACCACTCTCAGGAATGCTGGGATGCTTTTATGTGCATTCTAGAAAAGAGAACCCTTATTTTGTTTGGTGCCAGGTACTGAGATCTTGAATATTTTTAGGAATAGAAGAGTAAAAAGTCCCTGAAGTGTGAGGTTCTAGTCAGGACTGGAGGAAAAAGTCTGTTACATGTTCAGTCAGCATCTGAAACCTGAATGTGACTTTTTTCTCGTTAGACCACAGAAGGCAAATGTTTGCCTTTACTGAAAATACAACCTGCAGACACTTGACATCTGAATTTCTTAGGGCTGGTTACCTATATTTAGAAAACAAAATTATCTGTAACCTGAGAAGACAAATATTGGATGCCAGTAGACCTGCAGTCACCACGTGATGCTTCTGGTGAGGCTACAGAGTTGGAATTAAATATCAGTGATGCTGAATTGCCCTGACTTTATATAAAGCTATACAGGGGGGTGTTGAAGTTGTCGTGGCAAATGTGCTTATTAGAGGGTCACCTGGATGGAAAAATGGCTCCTTGGTCCTCATTGATTGTAATTAGGTTCCTCAAAAAGATAAAATAGTTTAATAGTTACATTAGTGCTTAAATGGCAAGGAATGTTCTGCACCATACTGAGGATAATTTTACATGGATGCTGTGTACCTGGTCATAAGGTATTAACCAACAGTTGAATTTAAATTGGGATTATTATTTTAGCTTCCCCTTGTGGTTTAATTATGTACAGGTTCTTTTTTCCCCATGTGGTTTTTGTGGTGTCCAAAGGTCTACGTGCCTGTTTCAAGACTGGGCAGTATCCTGACTGAAGTGTTAGCAGTTGCTTTGTGCCTTTAATAAGAGACAAGGATTTCAGAACCAATCACCTGGCCTTCCATTTTTGCAATAGGATATTACACAGGCTGTAATTTGCTTGGGTAGATATAAGGGGGGTTTAGCACATTCCTAGAGGGGTTTCTGTAGTTGCAAAAATCCCCAGAATCCCTACACTAAACAGGTTGTTTTCTGGCTCCCAAGGGCTTCATGGTATTGACCAAATAGAAAAGTTTGTCTCTTGATGGCTAGGTTTTCAGCAAAGATTGGATAAGGTAAAATCTATGTTTCCAGGGTTGAGTCACTTGGCTTGTGTTGCAGAATTTAGTTTTCTGGTACTTAAGTAAGATGCAGTTATTTCCTTAGATTGGTGAAAAGTTATTTTTGCAATTAATATGAAATTTTAATTTGCACATAATTCAGAAGCATATTCTGTGTGTCTCATTCTGTGTTCATTTTCCCTAGCCCTGAATCTGGAATTAAAAGCATTGTAATTTTCAGGTTAAATAAAGAAAGTTTCAGCTCTACTTCAAAAATTGGGTTGTGGTTTCAAGTAAAAACTTGGAGCATCTTTCTTCCCTTAGCTAGTAACTTACACAGTCCCTCTTCAGTCATGCCATTAATTCACTGCTCACTATCACCTTTTTTGTTTCTGTATGTTGCTTTACTCCTAATAATTTAATGCCTGATTGAGTTGTCCCTTTATTATAACAAATTATAATTGTTTCCTTGAAGCAGGGAAGTGTAAAATACCATACTAGATTACAGTGAATTTCTAATACAGAAAGGGATGAAGGATCCACTTTAATTTTGATGAGGTTTTTTTGGTGGTGGTGGTGGTGTCCTGGTAGAGTGGGGAGCTTTTTCATTTGGCTTGGGTTTGGTGGTTTTTTTGTGGGTTTTGGTTTTTTTGGGTTTTTTTGGTAAGGAAGAAGGAGTTAGCTGTGTATTCATAGGTTTACTGCAGGGCTGAGCAGTACATAAGCCAAAGACAGATTTTAGGAGGGAGTGGGAGGCCCTTGGAGCTGTTCGTGGCCACCATGAACTTGGGTGGTTATAGCAGACAAGCTCCAAACTGAGAACTCAAGGCTATTGAACCTGAGAGGAGCTGCCCCACCCCCTTCTCTTAACCCATTCCTTCTTGGGGCTGCCTCACTTTTGGCTCCTGCTGTCAAGTTGTCCCAAGTGGATTGTCAGAGAAGCTGTTTCTGTGAAATATTAGCTGGGAGAGGTCCATGCAGAAAGTGAACTGTGTCTGTTCTGCATCACTTACCTTAGGAAGTAGTAATTGAATTTTCAGTCCATCTGTCTTGTATTGGTGGATTAAACAGTTGTTTAAACAAATTTCCTCTACATCTATTTAAAAACAACATATTCAGTAATATTTAGTCTTCCAGATGATAATAGAATTATTTGTTTGCTTTGACAGAATGACAGTCCATATCAGGGTGGTGTATTCTTCTTGACAATTCACTTTCCTACAGACTACCCTTTCAAACCACCTAAGGTAAGTATTGTTTTCTCATTTGTGCAATTGGTGCCCTTAAAGAATTCTCTTCAATGAACTGAGCACAGGACAGAAATTGTCAGCACCTGTGTTGCAATATTGTCAAGTTCTCACTTCTTTTCATGTATTTCTGTAGTATCTTAGATGGCTAGGTCCCTCCAAGTACCACAGGAGCAAAATTTTATCAGCAAGTTCATGTATGTGAGTGCTGAATGTCTTTGTTTGGTTTTATTTCTGTTTTTCTTAATAAAAACCTCACTAGCTTTGTGTTACAATAGAATTCTTGCTGAGGGGACTGTTACAGTCTACCTTTTAGGGTTGTCCTATGGGAATCTGACACTATGGGTAGTGGTTAAATTGCTTGGTGCCTAAACGGGTGAAGATGGTATCTGCTACAATCCAACAGTGGTTGTGAAATAACTCTTCTTTTGTAGCTTTGTCACCCACTAGCATTGTCTTGCAGTTTTCAGTCAGTATAAAAGTGTGACTGGAGTGACCACAGAATTTCTTTAGCTCTGTGATGGCATTACCCTGGTTCAGGTACTTCTGTTGAATGTCTCCAGGGTGCACACGTGTGACTGAACACAGCCTCATGATTGCCCACTCTCTGTTTGAAATTCAGTGCCTGGTAATACTGAGGATGTGACTTGGGTGTATTTCCATGAATTTGGTGCAGTTTTAACTGCTTAAACCTTTTCTTTTAGAGTAAACTGAGTTGACTAATAGCTTGACTGAGAAGAAAGGACATCTTTGTCCTCATAGACCAAAACAGTCTCTGCATTTTTTTGTTTTGTTTTGCTACAGGTTGCATTTACAACAAGAATCTATCATCCAAATATTAACAGTAATGGCAGCATTTGTCTCGATATTCTAAGATCACAGTGGTCTCCTGCTTTAACTATTTCTAAAGGTAACTTCTGTGAAGGAGAAGTGTTTCTTATCTTGAATACTGTGCTTTTAGCTTTGATTATCTTGTTTTTAACCCATCTCTTGTTTTCCCTTACTCATTCTAGCCTGTGTTTTGCCAACTTGAAACTGATATCAGGCCTTTTTAGTGGATGTTTGTTTTCATTAACACTTCCTGCTATATGGCTGTTTAAGGCCTCCTGGCTGCTTCCATGCTTCAGTATTCTTAGCAGAGTTTACCAGCTTGGTCCCTGAGGAATCTGCCAGCGTTTGTATTGAAACAGGCTGGTGGTTGGGGTGTTTGAGCTAAGGGTGAGAAACTGCTTGCTTGAAGCCACTTGTGTGGATAAACACTTGAATACTGATTTAAAGATTAATTTGAAGGCTTTAAATAATGAAATCTGCATATTTTTTTGACTTGAGTCTGTTTGAAATTACATGCAGTTATATTGGCATGTCTTTTGTAGATGAATAAAAGAAAACTCTTATTGATACATTGCTTTCTGCTGCTGTGCACTGGCATTGTATTCCTTCATGCACTGAGCTTACTGATTCTACTTCAGGATAAATTGGTGTTGTGCTGCAATATAAGTTTTGTAACATTCCTCATTGTACTACTAAGTTAATTCTCAAATGTTTTTGTGATGATCAAATTGTGTTTGACCTCAAAGTCACTGTCACTGTGGCTTCAGAAGATCCATCAAAGTATTCCCGTGTCTCTAGAACTTGTAATTCCTGTCTGTCCAAGGACTGGGTTTGTAATTTGAATGTAGATTCTCTACATTTTGATGCTGCCAGTGTTGTTTTTCTTTCAAAGCTGCTGTGAGAGAGAACAAAGTTCTCGTAGCTGCTTACAGTGCTGCTACTCCTTTACTTTATGATGTGTAGTTCTATCAGTGCAGATTAAGATATTGCTACCTTACATATAACAGAGAAGGAATTCAGTCTGATATTAAAAAAAGATAATTTGAAGAAGTTCAAGTTTTGGTGATTTAAATAATGAATATGGCTGTCACTAGTACACGTAATAATGTCCTTTTGTTGCCTGCAATGTTGCATCATAGTGCAGGGGACAACAGTGCCATCCTCTTGTGTGCTTACTGACAGATGTAAGTATTGGGAAATAGGAAACCAATACAAACTTTAAAGCTTGAGGTTTTTTGGGTTGCAGTTTTATTGTGAGTGCACAGTGAGAAAAGGCTTTTTAGCTTCCCTCCTGTGCTGACATTATGCTAATGGAAAGATCTGTGCTCCCTTGTTTGAGATTGTTGCTCCTGTGTTGCTATTGAGAATTTTTTTTTTTTACAGTTCTCTTATCCATTTGTTCACTGTTATGTGATCCAAATCCAGATGACCCACTAGTGCCAGAGATTGCACGTATCTATAAAACAGACAGAGACAAGTAAGTGCAGACTTGCATAATACTTATATTTTAACAAACTTTGTTAGAGTGCATTGTCAGACAGCAGTTGCATTGAGTGATCCTTTTGTGACAGTCTGAGATGGAGAGAACTTGTGTGTCAGAGAAATACTTGTGTGTAATTCAGAAACAAAGAGACTGAGTATCTTTGAAGTTGTGGGTAAAGGAGACTTTTCTCAGATTTGTGACAGTACTTTAAAGTTTTGTGTTGCCCAATTTTTTTTGCTTAGCATGCATAAACAGAATAGAGCTAGATCTTCATATTGAGGAAAAGCCAGCTCTGTTATTTTTGTTACTGTTTTCTCTTTTGGTAGCAGCTTGGCCTTGAATTTTGCTGCTCCCCTTGAAAAAAATGCTTCAAACTTCCTATCTGTGTTGAAACCATTTATGTTGCTTATGTGTTTTCTAACATTTTGCACAGATAGAATTGTATGGAGTAGACTTTGTTGATATAAAAATATACACACACATCTATTAATGGTAAATATACTTGTCCAATTAGGTACAATAGGTTAGCAAGAGAGTGGACAGAGAAATACGCTATGCTGTAGGGTAAGAATATCTGCACATTATGGTGCCTTTAACAAAATGCAAACTTGTCAGCACTTGAGTGCTGCATGCTCTAAGGCACTGGATTAACTAACAGATAATGGATGCACCAGTTACTGAACTTGGATATTTAACAGCTTGATCTGTGGTTAGTGTGAAATGTATTGGCTAGTCACTGTTTCTCACAGATACTGCTCTTGCATGGTCCCCCCCAAAATAAAAAAGATAGTATGAAATCATTACTGAGTTTTGATACAGCTTGTCAACTTCTTATGGTAAGTATTTACTCAGATTTTGTCAAAAATTCATTAAAAGGAGGTGCCTGGTAGCATGACCCCATGCATAGGCACTGGTGAATTTAGACTATCCAAATTTCAGCTGTGAAGGACAGCAGTGTCTGTCCTCTGCATAGAACCTAGGAGAACATATGGTGATTATGTTCTGCTTGTGTAGTTGAAAATTAACTTCTTACTGACAAGCATGGAGTATAAAATAATTGTCAGCTCTTTTCTTGTGGAAATAGTGTACTTAAATATTAGTATCCGTCTTTAAAATCATTTTAGCAGTATATTGAAGTGGAAAGATAGTAAGTGTGAATTATTTTTTAGTGTTGTTTTACTCTATAAAATGAGAAATCTGACATTCTGTATCCAGTGATATTATTAACCAAGTAATCTTTACTTACAGCATGTGGTACTCTGTGATCCTTACCTAAGGTTTCTCTTCCTTCCCCTTCAGTAGCTCTTCACAACAGACTTCTAGCAAATCTGCTTGTCTTGAATTTGAAGTGTTCCCTATAAATTGGAGAGTATTTTAGTCTTTTAGTCTAGGATGGGATTTGTTTAGGGTTGTGGGTTTGGGGTTTTTTTGTAGGTTCTTGGTTTGTGTTTTTTTTCCGTTAGAGTATATCTTCCTACAGACAGAGGTTTTGCTTAGTGTGATGTGAATACTGAGATGGGGATGAAGTGGTACTTAATCCTTTACTGTTTAGGAAATTGTTTTCATGCTGATACAGTTTCTGGTTCTGTTTGCAGGTACAACAGAATATCTCGGGAATGGACTCAGAAGTATGCCATGTGATGCTACCTTAAAGTCAGAATAACCTGCATTATAGCTGGAATAAACTTTAAATTACTGTTCCTTTTTTGATTTTCTTATCCGGCTGCTCCCCTATCAGACCTCATCTTTTTTATTTTTTTGTTTACCTCCTTCCATTCATGCACATGCTCATCTGAGAAGACTTTAGTTCTTCCAGCTTTGGACAATAACTGCTTTTAGAATCTGTAAAGTAGTTACACAAGAACAATTGCCCAAGATTCAGATTTTTTTTTTAATGGAGCATGTGTATTATGTGGCCAATGTCTTCATTCTAACTTGGTTATGAGATTAAAAACAAACAAACAAACATTCCTCACTGCTCTAACAGATACTGAAGATACCACCAGAAGGGGGGAGGGGAGATGGATGTTCAGTTTTCTCTCATCAAAGAAGTAACATTGCTGTAGCAACATCCATCTTGTTCCAAACCTTCCAGTGTTAGAGAACTGAGGTTTTATTATATACTTTTGCTCATAACTGATGTGTCTGGAGAATTGGTACTGAATCTATAGCATCAGCAGAACAGAAAATGTGATGTATCTTATGCATGTCAATAAAGGAATGACCAGTTCTTGTTTTACAGAGAATGGAAATTGGAAGTCAAACATCCCTTGTATTCCAAAATAGGGTCTAAGAACATTTTTGTAATTCATTTAAATTTTGTTAGGAGGCTTGGAGCTATTAGTTAATCTGTCTTCCAAAACACTGTTTAATATAGCACTGAATAAATGATGCAAGTTGTCAATGGATGAGTGATCAACTAATAGCTCTACTAGTAATTGATTTATTTTCTTCAATAAAGTTGCATAAACCAATGAGTTAGCTGCCTGGATTAATCAATATGGGAAACAAAATCTTTTGTAAAAGCAAAGCTGGTTTTTGTATATACTGTTGGGATTTGCCTCGTTGTTTAACATCAAATAATGATGTAAAGTTCAATAGAGTGAATCTTTTGCCATTTTCAGTTCTAATGCTCAGTCTGTTGCAGGTTGACACATTGCTCGGCCTGATGTATGCAGAATTAATAAGCTAACATAGCAGTGTAGCCTTAGCAGGGTGCTGCACCTGGAGCTGGGAGCTCAGCATTCAAGGATGGACTTGGGACCCAGCAGATCTGAAGTGGTGTATTGTGGAGATACTTCCTGATGCACCCGTGTTTGCTGACTGAGAACCTTTTTCTTCACCTTGTACACTTGACAGCAGAAAGATCTTAATGTGGGCGTAATGATGAGGCAAAAAAAATTATAAAATAAAGTACTGTTTTGATGTGGGAATTGTCATGAGGCTGTGTTGAAGTGACTTTACTATGTGGGATGTTTGTTACCATTGAAAAGGACTTGTTCAGCCGTGCTGCCATTGACATTGATGACTATTTTAATGCAACAGACACTTTTCCTCATGTCAGGTGACTAAACGTGAATAAAGACTCATTGCTATTGGATTTTTGTTCTACAAGAAACATTGTCTTGTGCCATTAGTTTATCCTTGCAGCAACATGGGCATTATTAAGCATCCAGCTCTCCTCTTTCCTGCCCTCTTCCTTCGTATTTCTCCTTGTTTGATTTTATTTTTTTTTCTTTTTCACCTCCATTCTTTACCATCCAGAGCTTCCTTTTCTCTAGTCTTGTACTATCACTTTATTGTGCATCTGTGACTTCACACTGGCACCACTTTTGCACTGCTTATAGTTATGTACATTCTGGTTCCTTGTCCCCACATGGATGTGGAAAGCTAGATGTAAAATAAATGTTAAACCTTAATTTTTATAAAAATTTGAATATGTAGTTTGGACATGGTTTGTTCTGGTTCTAAACTTAGGAAAGATTACTTATTTTAAAGTTGAGTTGGCTTGAAATTTAAAAACCTGGGCTCTCTCTAACAGCTCATGCCTCACTGAAATGGCATTCTGAAATTTAATGAACTTGCAGTTCATGCAGTATTTCTGCTTTGCTAACCAAATTTTTCTGCTTACAACATTTTTCTGGAAATTTTGGATATACTTTAAATACAGCTGCCGTGAGCATTACAGTTGAGGTAAAAGTTTCTAAGTGTACAGACCTGTTGCTTTGACCGTTTTGGTAACTGTTAATTTGATGCTTGTTTGTCTTTTGAGTCACAGCCACTGAGACCACTGATGTGATCAACTAGAGAGATGTTTTGTGAGATGTGAGGCACCAGGCTTTGTAAAACTCAAGGTATGAATGAGGGAGGGTCAGGGGAAGGAGAAGATAGTAAAATACAGTAAATGAAAGAAGGGAAATCATCTTTGGACCACTGTGTATTTCTCTTGTACATACATAATAGGCCTCCTTTAATAATTTTCTGTAATCAGTATGTATTTTTATTATAGAATTGTAGATGCCATATGTGCATGCCAGAGGTTGTGCTGAGGCAAAAAATACTGCTTTTGGGAAATTGGAAGTGGCAGATAGATGTTTTGTCCTTGGAACAGTCTCAGTAGTGTCTTGGAAGTTGTATTTGAGCTTGAGGGCAGCAAGGGGAGAGAGAAGCAGATGAAAGAGTTTAAGAACTCTCTCAAAAAAAGTTTTATTAATTATTACCTCAATGAGTAAGCTACTTATCAAAACTAGATAGCTTAAAAAGTATGTAGTAGATCTTGATTACTATGAATACAGAGGAAAAGAGACTAATTTTGAACTTTATGTGAAAAATTAAGGTGTGAGATAGATGTCCTGTCCAGCTCAGTTAACAAAGACTTGGATTTCAGGATGGTAAATTCAATAATAGCTTCAGAACACAGGGCCAGGTCCACCCTAAAAGTCTTAGATTGAACAAAATTATATTTTTTTTAGTTTTAAGTTGATTTTGCTTGATCCTGCTTACAGAGGGCAAAGTTTCAAGCCAAGGCACTTGGCACTTGACACTTTAAAATGTTAACAAACATTTGAAAAGGGAAGAAACTTAGATTTCAGTGTTGTTTCTTGGTGCTGTTTAAGTGGAGTTTGATTTGACAACACAATTCCAGTCAACCTACTCAAATTTCACTAGAAAAATTTAAGGTGGTTCTAAGCATATTTTTGAGTCTTTTCACGATGCAGGGAAAACTTGGGATCTGTAGCATTGCTTAGGGATTTTTTTCTTTTGTTCCATCTGCTGATGGACACTGCCTTTATTGATTGAAAAAAAAGGGTATGAACACCCTTTTTACATGTGTGCTTGTACACCCTTTTTACATGTGTGCATTTTATTCAGTTGCACTGTCTGTAGTTTATATATAAAGTTTATAGATGGTAACTTTCTGAGAAGTCAGATCTGATGGCTGTGGAGGCATGGAACTTGAGTCTGGCAAATTATTAAAAGACAACCAGTTAGTATACAGGTGTGCAGATGTATTATACCACTCCTGTGAGATTAATCATTTGCACAAAAAGGAATGAGCATTAATGATCGTTAAATTAATAATTAAACATTCACAGCCAGAAGGTAACTTTATTGTACTCCTTTCTGTAGCCTCCCCATAATTATTCTTACTAGCTATTTTATTTCAAATCTCATTTTACAGAACAAAGGCATTTACAGGCATTATCATCTGAAGCAGATACCATAGACCCATCAGATGTGAATAGTGATTTAGAAGAAATCCTCAGTCTGCAATAATAAAACTTGAGTAAAACTTCTAAGTGTAGCAGAAGTTGGAGTTCAGCTGAAGGTTTCTTGCTGTGCCTACAGGTGTCCAAAAAATGTACACAGAAATCAGGTAAAGAAACTGAATTTAGTTTTATACATGAAAACTAAGACAACAGTCTACATTTCATTCTTAAATGAAACAAATTAGCACTAGGACAATGGAATGAGATAAATAATACATGACCATTAAGGGATGTTAAGGTATAAAGGTTACTTCACTAGAACCCAAGGTACACTAAATCCTTCAAGCCTGAAAATGCTGCTCAGAGGAATAATTTGCTTTATGCTGTTCTTGGCATCATTCAGTGGGTGCTTTTTTACCCCTGTGCCTTAAAAATAAATACAGGTGCATGTTGGAGAACTGATGGATTTGGGGCTGCGTTGCTGCACATTTAAAAAGGAGTTATGAGTAATGAAATATTTTTCAGTACAAGGCTGGAGACTTAGGTATTGGTAACAGTGCAGAAAAAGCATGGGAATGCAGGATAGGAAACTGGGTGAGTGCTTGATGCAAAGGGAAGGTTCAGAAGGGCAAGACCAGCTGCCTCTTAGTACTGTGAGTGAAAATGTCTTGCTGCCAGTTCATGAAGTTTAGTTTAAAACCATCCGGCTTGAAAATAATCTGAAATAAACTATCTGATAAATTGTCCCTTTTCAGTGTTCAGGTGAACCTGTCAAAGAGTGGTGGTTCAGTCCCAGCCTTAGCAGAGCAGAGTGGAGGGGAGACAGATAAGCTTTTGCTGGTGTGTATAGAAAAGCTCCTAAATAGATGTTTGTTTAGGCAGTGCTCATAAATTGTGCTGGGTAGAGTCAGTTCTGAATGCTGCACTAACTTTGGTCTCCTCTGTCATTCAGAAGCAAGCACAAAGTCTGCAGGGGTAGTTCAAAGTTCTCATTTTTTTGTACTGCAGTGAGGTGACACATGGTTTAAGGTGAGTGTAACTTTCTCTAAAGCAGTCTTGGTTAGGTTAGAAGAGGTGATGGGTGCAATCTGTACAGTGAGGGATGCCAGAATTACTTGAATTTGATAGGATAGCTCTATGTAAAGTAATGACTTAGGAGTTTTGGTAAGGATGTCTGGAAAAAGCACCTCTTTGCCCAAAATAGCTTGCTTCTTTCTTTTGTTTTTTTTTTTTTTTTTTTTTTCCTATTGGAAATAGTGATAATTAAGTATCTTCAGTGAGTTTTTAGTTTGTGGAGGGAGGTAATGTTATCAGGAGACAGTGTTGGTCAGAACATGTCTCAACAGCTTTTAACTTATGTTTGATCTGAGGTTGTACCTGATGACTCCAGGGGAGTAAGCTGATCCCTTTAAATGACTGCTGTGTTCCTCAAGAGCTGTCGTAAGTGGGGATGTTCTCAGAAAACATTGATTGACACTAAATGTGATGGTTTCATCTGTGCTGAGGAAAAGAAGCCTGTTTGTTTGTAAACCAAGCCTGGTTTTTTCCCTCTGGCTGGGTAAGCATCAGTGCTTCTTATCTCACAGTAGTTGATGCAAGTCTAAACAGAAACCATCTTCATACAGTCATGAGTCCTGTCTCTTCTTTGTTTTTTTTAAGGGAATATTTTGGAACACAGCTTCTTCGTGGAATGTAAAGCTCGGATCCTTTTGGCATTTAAAGGGAGGAACTGCAGTTAGCAACCTTACACAGAGAGCTTAGTGTGAGCCTATAACCCCTTCTGACAAATTTGTGAAGGTAAATAGCACAGATGTGTCCTAGCTCTGGCAAAGACCATGGTTCAGTATGAAGCTGTTAATTCCTTGGGGAAGAATACTCTTGCTAAAACAAGGCTTACAGATTCTTTGCCATGGTTATTAATCCTGTTCTGAAAGTTAATACAGAAAAATAATGCATAGATAATCTTGGAAATCAAAGAATATATTCAAGAATACCATTATTTTAGTCTTTTTTTTGTATGGCAAGATCCAAGATGCTACTATTGGAGTTCAGAGGTCCAAATAGTTGGAAGGGAAACGCATGATATTTGGAGAAGGCTTTTTGCTTCACTGATGCTATAATCACAAATCTTAACCATGCAAGCTCATAAAATAGAAGTCTCTCAAAAGAGAAAGCATGTGGCTTTGCTAAGTTTGTTTTGCAGACTGCTATTGTAGTAATAAGGCTATAAAGTCTTTGGGATACAATAATTTCTATATAGTTGGGGTGCTTATTACAGTTAGATTTGCATAAATAATGAAGAGTAGGATGCAAAAGATGCAGTTTTACATTGGGAAGTAGTAGTGCTATAAAAAGGATGAAGTTTCTCCTGGTTTGTCTACAGGAAGAAGTTAACTGTGTGTGCCAAAGGATGCAGCTAATCACATACAACAGACACTAGTGTAAGCCTCCTTTTGCCCCAGTTTTTGTAGTATAAAGGTCCTATGGTTTGGGAGTTGGTTTGTTTGGGAATGACTTCTGAGCTCAGTAACAAGGTGCCAAGGGACAAGTACAGATAGTCCAACCAGTATAAGAGGTAGATCTTGTGTAGATGAATTGTGACTCCATATTTCTAGTGTTGACTACTAACTGTTCTTCATGTTGTTAGTTTGGGTTGTATTTCATTAAGATACCTCTAATTCTTGTTTACATAATGGTTTGTGTTTCCTGTTAATCCGTTCCAAATTAATTAAAAGCTGCACTTCAGGGTATCATCCCGCAATC
Organism: Phaethornis superciliosus; assembly: GCA_023637945.1. NCBI lineage: Eukaryota > Metazoa > Chordata > Aves > Apodiformes > Trochilidae > Phaethornis > Phaethornis superciliosus. The sequence goes on from JAJQWJ010000005.1 coordinate 43,057,323, forward strand.
ACAAGCAGCTGAATTAGAACAGAGGTAGGTGGCTGTTCCCTACTTTTGATAGGCTTTTTTCTTACTCAATTTGTGCAGCCCTTTAAAATAATTCAGAATTAGTTTCAGTGCAAAGGATGTGAATTTAGATCACATTAACTTTTTATTTATAAATTGGGAAGTAAGTAAAAATGCATTCTGTTTGGATTAACCATAAATTATGTGAGAAATCTCAACCCTTAAGAAAATGCAGGTACTTTTGCACGTAATGTTCTTTCCAATACTGATATGATTGATGTAGAAAAATACTCCAGCTTCTCAGAATGAAAACATGAGAAGAGGCTTGGTGAAAGCCATTGAACCTTAAACTGGGATTTAAAATTATTTCCCCAAAACAGCTTTTCGGTAATACGGCTGTGTAACTTCTTACTGGCCATACATGCATCATGCTGTGCTTTACAGGGGAAGAAAAAGAGGAAGATGAAAAGAGAAGTTGCCATTTGTTGTTCAGCTGAACGTAGAACATCTCTGGTTCACAGGGCAGGAGACCTGATACAGAACTGGGTTGACTAATCAGTCCTAACCTTGTTTTCCGTCCCACAGCCACTCTGCAGTGTTTGTCTCCACCCTTAAAAGTCCAGAACTTCTTTATGCTCATTTCTCAGGGCTTCTTTTTGCTGCCTTCCCTGATCTGATGGGGAATCTCTTTCATGTAACTTAGCTAGGCAGTGTCTAGGCACTTTGGGTGCTTCAAATGGCTTTAAAGCCAGCATTCTGTCCAGTTCCTGGGGCAGATAATGCCTCTTGAGGTGCAATGCATGAAGAAAGGGGAAAGGTATAACTTGGAAAAGAATCTTTTTTTTCTCTGTTATTTTGCAGCAGTTCTAGTTGGGAGGAGAGCTCATAAAAATACTGAAAAAAAAAAAACTCTAAAATGTTTAGGTTAGATGAGTATAGGTGAAACAGCTGCCGTGTCTGAGGAATAGGAATCGAGTGCAGATACAGAGGAACAAGTGAAGGGGGAAAAAAGAGCTCAAAGTTTTTAAATTTTAAGGAGGAGTTGCCATGTAGCATACGCTGACACATACATCATGAATAATTTAGGGTGTGGACAGTGGAGAGGGCAGCCAGCTGTACCTTCTGAGCCAGCTGCAGCTCACTGATAAGCTCTTGCAGAAGCCTTATGCTAGGAGGAAGCAGCAGTAATCATGGTTAGTGGTTACAGGATCATGGGTCATGGCCGGGAAGCTGGGAGGATAAACAGAGGATCAGCATCCTTGATATTAAGAGAAGACAACAGAACAGGAGGTTGTGGAAAAATCTCCAGATTGCCACTGTGATCTTCACAAAGCAAGGAGTGACTCTGTGACATCCTGCAGTGGCTTTCTCTTACCTGTTAGGCTGTCCACTGTTAACTATCAGCAGGAGGTGGCAGCAGGAAGCCCAGGGGTATCCTTCTGCCCTCCAAGTAAAACTTGATGGTTTGACCAGGTACAAAGGGCTGTGAAGTGAACACTGAGGAAACAAATGTCTGCTTACTGGGCACACTAAACCACGTCATTCGATTAAATCGCCCATTTTAAAATAATTTTTTAAAAACAGCTTTAAATACTTCTTTGGTGTGATTAAAATTCTTCAAGGCATAGTTCCAGGCTTTTAAGACTGTATTTATCAATATAACCACCTCTGAACTGTATTTTAAAAATGCTGAGGATTGACATAACGGAGCCTGTATTGACAGAGAAGTTTTCAAGATGATTTTGCATCTTAAACCTCGTTAAGTGCTTAATAATTCCTTGGAGTTTTGACAGCTTCCTGTGGTGAAGAAGCCCTTTTAACAGAGAGACATACCTTTGGAAATCATTGTTATTTATTTAATAGTGTGTTAAAAGTGCCAAAAACTTAGGTTGCTGTTCACTCTCTAACTTTTAATTAAAAACTTTAAAATACCTTCAGAATATTGTGGCACTTCCATGAAGTATTCTACAGATAGCCAAAATGCATGCTGAAAATTTATATACAGAGCTTTAATTGAAGTTATGACGCAGCTTTCCTCCTTTCATTTGGTCTGTATTAGCTGAAGATCCTTGCCCTTGCTGAAACAATCTTAAGAGGATTCCAGGCAGTGATGTCTTAGGTATTTCAGAACCTGTCTTACAGGCTGCTGTTGTCTTTGTCCCTATCTGAAGTCCTGGTGATGAGAGTAGAGAGCTCTTCCATGGAACTGTGACACTTGGAGCAAATATCAAAGGTGTAGGCAATAATTTGAGCACCAGATGATTTGCATCTGCTAGGCAGAGAACTTAGCTGTAAACAAAACGTGTGACCACTGTCTTCAGGTAGGCACTCCCTGAAGAGTTTAGGGGCCTTCCTTCACCAAGGACTGCACTGAAGGAGGCACAAGATTCTTCTCAAATTCCTAAGGCTCTTTACTGTGTTTCCAGCCATAAAACTACTGCCTGCATTGCCTACTTCCAGTGCAAGTTTCAAAATACAAACATTTTTACTAACACCAAAACATTTGTGGTCAGACAGTACCAGAGTACAACAGAACACGTGGCAATGGAATGAAGCTGCATGAGGGGAAATGCAGATTGGACATTAGGAAAAGGTTCTTCACTGAGAGGGTGGGTGGTCAATCCCTGGAACAGACTTCCCTGGGAAGTGGTCACAGCACAACACTGTCAGAGTTTGAGGAGCATCTTGATGATGCTTTTAGTCATATGGTTTATAGTTCAAGGGAGTCCTGTGAGGAGCAGGGAGATAGACTTAATGATGCTCATAAGTCATATGGTTTATAATTTTAGCTGGTCATGCAAGGGTGTTGGATTTGATGATCTTTTCTGTGTCTCTTCCAGCCTGAGATACTTTATGATCCTTTTAGTATTCCTTATTCTGTGCAGCAGTTTTTCCTTTTTGTTACAGCAAGAATCAAACATGCTTTTTTTACAGATGGGTATGTACAAAGTAGTATTTTTAGTGCTGTTTATGTACTAAGTCATTCGGGGGGGGGAAACCATAGCCCATATTAAAGTGTGTCTGCTTGATGAATGTGCATGAGTAAATTTCTGCAGCTTTGTACCAGTGCAGTGAATAATGTGGCATCCTGGACTGCACAAGAATGCAGTTCCATTGCATGAGGGGTTTGTGCTGGAATTATTTGGACAAGTGAAGGTATTTTTTTCATATGTAGGCAGGGTCTTGGCTTGCTGAAATAGTCTTTCAGGAAGGTGGAAAGAAGTGTCTCAGTACCCAAGGTTTTCAGTAAAGCTGTTTTGAATGTTCCCAGGTGCTTGCATTAGGGTCACTTGCAGAAATGAGCAGACAGAGTTTTTCCTGGTGCTGAAGCCAGGTGCATACAAAAGTTGGAGAACACAGATCCTGACTGAACCAGGAAGAGAAATGCAGCTCCCAGCTGTTGTGGCAACTCCAAATCCATTCAAGTTTGCTCATCCAATTTATCAACAAAATTCTTGGTGACGTTCTCATAATACCTTCCTGGAAAACATTCATTAAAACAGAAGGCTGGATGCATATTTTGCATTTGGCATCATCTGTTTGGTATGTCCTGCAGTCGGCTGGCAAAATGCCAAGAGAAGCACACAGCAAGAGTCATGTAAGGGTCTCAAACTTCTGTCATGGGAGAAACAGTTGGTTAGCTTTTTGTTAGCTGTGATAACCACCATGTTTTAAAGGATTTTTAATTTCAGGTGTTTAGGGACAAGTCATACATTGTATTGTGGTCACAGGTGACTGCTACTTTTAGACCTTTAAGAAATGCTAAGCAAGCTGTTTCATAATGTTCCTGTTTGTACCACTCATTTCCTGTAAGTGCCAGAGTCAGTTTTGATTCTAGATATGTAAGTTCTAGTAAGAGTTCACAGGGAGCTTGGACAGCAGCATCCCTTGTCTTAAAACTGACTTAGCTGCTTGTGAGATAAAGGGTAATGACAGTGGTCCAAATTGTTTCAAAATTGCTTACAAATTGCAAATGAAGAAAAGCTGTGGGAATTTCACCTGCTAGAGAACTTGCATTTAGGAACCTGGCTGTGCTGGCTTTTAAGATCCTTCTGTTTTCTGTATCTGTGCTGTGGAAACTGGTGACCTGTGAAGCCTAAATCCTGTGGTTTGAGCCTATCTCAAAACCAAGAGGTCATGCAGAGGTTTAAATACAGGCTTCTGCCCTGGCATGCCTGATGAAGTTTAAGAGTATACTCAAGGCTTATTGCCTGCCTTTCTGCTTATGCAATTTTAAAATTACTACTTTTTTTTTTTTTTTTCTTTTTCCCCTCCATATAGCATTTGCCTGGAACAGTAGCTTCCCTTCCACATACTTAATTTTAATTACTCATTATTTTTGAGTAATTTTGTTTGCTAAGAAAATACCCCTGCAATGACCTACAGACTTTACAATCATTATGCAAGAAACTTTAGGCTTACCAGTTATATTGTTGTACTGCTTGATAGCCAAGCACAATGTTCTCTTCTTTTAGATGAGAACACTGTATTAAGGCATCCCTAGAAATGTTAATTTATTCCCTCATTTTATTTTTAACATGCTTGTTTGGATGGAATTCAAGATAAATACAGGATCACGCGTGAGATGTGTTCTTTTTGTCTTTTACAAATCCATAGTTTGTTCCATAGTTTCCCTGCCTTTGAACCAGCCCAGAGTGACAGTTTTACATAGCAGTTCTATGTTTTGCAGAGGCAGTTATGAAAGAGAGGACTGGCATTACACCGAGGAGCTGTACAGCTGTCCTGCCTCTGTGCTGTACTGTCTCAAGGTATTTACAGTCATGCAAACATGTTTTTACACCAGTATTTATCCCACATCAATATTGCTATATCTATTAAAAAATCCCCCAAAGTAGTCAGTCCTTTAGCTGTTTTCCATCTTTGACAAATAGTCTGTGATGGTAACCACAGTGGTGTAGGCAGTTACAAAAGAGACAGCAAAAGCCCATATGGGCTGGTGTGAACACTCGTCTTGTTTTGCTTCAGAGGTAGTAGGTAACCTTCAACAGAAGAATGGTTACAGGGTGGACAGGTGGGGGCAGTAATATCTTAGAAGTACTACAGCCAAATTTGGAGAGCCTGCTTGTTTCAAAACCTTTGCATGAACTCAGTGAACATGAATTTAAAAGAGAAAACAGCAGCCTCTGTTGTGATGCTGGAGATGATGTAGCAATTGGAAACAAAAAACTTCTGGATTAACATGGCAGAATTTGGGCAGCTACAGTGGAATTCAGTCTATTCTAATAGAGCAAGTTTTGCCTCCAGCTTCTTCTCTCAGTTGAAAATTAGTATCTATCCACTTGCAGCACCCTAAAGTAACAGTTATAGTAACTTCCTAAATTTGTGGCATTTCAGAAAGAAATTTAATATGGTGCACAGTAGAAGAAAGCCACACAAAAGATCTCACTTTGTGTTTTAAGATTTGAAAAGATAAAACTACAGCCTTTAAGACTTACCTTTAAACAGTAAAAATGTTGTTTTAAAATACCCTCAAACAAACAAAAACCAAACCCTAAAACTGGGACATGAAAATGAGACATGATTTAACTTAATTATAAGCCTTGAACAAGGAAACAGCACGTTCTGAGAATACTTAATTACAGCATTGTTTTTAGGTTGAGGTTTTGTGTGTGTGTTGCTCCAGTAAATCTGCAGTAGGAAGAATAAAAGGCAAAGAAAACACAAAAGGACAGTAAACATCTTGAAATGCAGCTTCCTTCTTACTGGGAAGCTACCATGTGACTTACTGGAAAAGATTTATTTAAAAAAAAAAAAAAAAAAAAAAAAAAGGAACAGTTGCAGTTCTATGGTAGCATTAACGTTTAATTCTCTACAAATCTGCTGAAGAAGTAGTATCCTACAAGATCTATCAAGCAGCACTACATAATTTAAATGCTTTTAGTGTAGTATGTAAGGAAAATAGAATTGTTTGATTGTCCTGAAAGGATTATTCATAGACAGATGAGGGCAGAAACAGAACAAGGGGTTCCACTATTAATGTATAATGATTTTATAGGATGAGCTTCTATAGGTTGAGAAGCTAATTTTGACTGATTTCTATAACATGCAAAGCCAGACTATGATGATCAGTCATTTTTTGCCAATCTTGCCAAAAGATGGCTCAGAGTTGAACTGAAATGGGATCTGCCTTTCAGTCAGTATATTGAATGTGGGTTACTCAGTCCTAAAAACAGAGTAACTACCAACAGCTAAACTTCTGTGCAGGCTTCTGCTGGCAGACAGCATGGGTTCCAGATACCCCTTTTTGAAGTTGGTAGCAGAGATGTTTTCAGTGACAAAAAGATCAGCTTCTGTCTCTCTCCTTGGACAGGTATTTCTCTGAACTGTGCATAGGTAAACTCAGAGGTGAAAAAAAAATCACCTGTGGGTATATCCTGTACTCTATATGGAAGATGAATGGAAGGATTGGCTTTTTTCTTGCATTGATTAAACAAAAGGTTGGCAGCTCAAAAGAATATGAGTCAAAAAATATAAAAGCATCCTGGCCACGTCGTGTTGTTTTAAAGACCTATTTTAGGTGGATTCTTATGGTGTGTTGAATAAGGTTTGTGAGAGGCAGGAGTTCAATCCAAACTCTGGTATCCCCGTTCTCGTGCGCAGCTCCTTCATTCTGTGCTGCGCAGCAGGGGCAGCGCCATCTTTGTGTCAGTCACACTTCATTCTTACACGATTTGGCGTACCAATTGTACGTTGTTACAGCCAGTAACTCCTTAGCACCCCGTCTAAGCCTTCTTCCCTCCTCTTAATTTTACATCCCTGCCCTCAGCGCCATCTTCCCTTCCCCGGGGCGGATCCCAGGAGCCGCTCCCCGGCGCCGGGAGATGGATGAAGGGACTGGCAGGGGGGGGCGGTGTTATTTTCCCGCCCTTTTCCCTCCCCTAACGACCCCAAGCGCCGCCGCAGCCCTCTGTCCCTTCCTCCCTCAGTCAGCCTGTCCCTCACTCCCGCCCTTTTGGGGCAGCGGCGCCTGCGCGAGCGAGTGCTGTGAGGCGGCGCGCGCCCGCTCGCTCCTCCTGGCGGCCATGAGGGGAGGAGAAGGAGGGAGGCGGCCATGAGGGGAAGAGGAGGAGGAGGAGGAAGGAGGGGGGCGGCCATGAGGCGGGGAGCGCCGCTGGTGTTGCTGCTGCTGATGATGATGGGTGTGGGGGGGATGGTGGTGGTGGTGGCGGCTGCGAACCGAGCCGGCGCCTCGACCCCGGAGGTGCAGAGCTTGCGGGGGAAATGGCGTCTGTGGAACGGGAACGGCTCGGTGGTGCTCGGAGGGGAGGTGCCGGGCTGCGTGCACACAGCCCTGCAGCGCCAGGGCCTCATCCAGGTAGGGCGGGCAGCGCCGTCACACCAAGCCCGGCCTCCCCCTCACACCCCTCACCCCGACCCCCCCGGGGGTGCCCCGGCTCTGGGGCCGGGTCCTGCCCTGCCCGGGGGGCGGTGGGGAGAGGCAGGCCGGGATCTGCGGTGCCTGAGGAGAAGCCTCGTAACCATCAGTGCCGGCTACGAAGGGTTAAAAAAAAAAAAAAAAAAACAACAAAAAAAAACCAACCAAAAAACCCACCACCAAAATCCAGGCACCTTTGTGAGACCTCCAGAAGCCAGGTTAGAGGCAATCCTCTCACCCCTCCTAACACTGCTTCGGCCTCTGCAGGTTTTGCTGGCATTGCTGATGCAGATTTGATGTCCTTTCTCCTCAGGCTGTGAAGGGTTTGGGAGCCTGTGTCCAGGATAACTGTATCCTGAGGGAAGAGTAGTCCCACATTGGGCCAGGGATACACGTGCAAGCCTGTGCTCTGCCCTGTGAGGAATTTTGTGGTTTTAACACCGAACCAAGGTGCTGAGAACAGGTAGCTGCAGTATCATCACAGCGTTTAAGTTGTGTTTGCCTCCACTGGTACTTCAAAAGAAGGAAAAGCTGAACCCACCCTGCTGGAGTTTGAAATGTCGATGCATGATGCCCAGGGATTTCAGGCATTTCTGTCCATTAAAAATCCCTTTTAACCAGAGCCCATCAGAACAGCTGAGATCATATGCTTCCATGCTGTTAAAGGGAAATACATTTTGAAATATGAGTGTAAAATTGGTACATTTAGACCAGTCTCTGCCTTAACACCTTTAGGAAGCTTTGTTGCTTCTGTTTCCTGTTGCTTCGTTTAGCTTCTAGATCTGTAAAAAGATCATAGAATCATAGAATCATAGAATAGGCTGGGTTGGAAGGGACCTCAGAGATCATCGAGTCCAACCCTTGATCAATTACCACCACAGTCACTAGACCACGGCACTGAGTGCCATATCGAGTCTCTTTTTAAATATCTCCAGGGACGAAGAGTCCACCACCTCCCCAGGCAGCCCGTTCCAATGTCTGATCACCCTTTCTGTGAAAAAATTCTTTCTAATATCCAGTCTGAACTTACCCCGGCACAATTTAAGACCATGCCCTCTTGTCTTACTGAGAGTTGCCTGGGAAAAGAGACCAACCCCCGCCTGGCTCCATCCTCCTTTCAGGGAGTTGTAGAGGGCAATGAGGTCTCCCCTGAGCCTCCTCTTCTCCAGGCTGAACAGCCCCAGCTCCCTCAGCCTCTCCTCGTAGGATCTGTGTTCGAGTCCCTTCACCAGCTTGGTTGCCCTCCTCTGGACCTGTTCGAGGACCTCAATCTCCTTCTTGAACTGAGGGGCCCAGAACTGAACACAGTACTCGAGGTGTGGCCTCACCAGGGCTGAGTACAGGGGCAGAATCACCTCCTTGGACCTGCTGGTGACACTGTTTCTGATACAGGCCAGGATGCCATTGGCCTTCTTGGCCGCCTGGGCACACTGCTGGCTCCTGTTCAGCTTCCTGTCAATCCAGACTCCCAGGTCCCTTTCTGCCTGGCTGCTCTCCAACCAAGATAGTGATCACTTCCTGGGACAGATGATCAAAACTGCAGTTGCAGATTGGTAGCAAAGTAGCCTGATACCAGCATAAGTTGCTTGTCACTCGGACCTGAACAAGAAACATGGCAGTAGCTGGGTCCTTGTTTAAAGTATGATGCCCTTTTGGAAGGAAATATTTGGAAAGAGATTCTGAAAGTCCTGGACATCAAAAGTGAAACGCGTGCCCCAGAACAAGGAAAATAAAACCATAGTGAGGTGAAAATAATCTATAAAACAGATAAATGCATCTCTGTACGTGAGGTACTGTCATACGTTGTCTGAGTATTTCAGACATAGCTATATATTGTGGGCCAAATGTTACTTGTGCAGCATTTACTTTAAAAATACATCCTGGGTACATGCTTTTTTTATCTTCTATTACTTAATTTTTAGTCTTCAGGTTATTATCTTGCTCTGAACTGCCTCAAGTTAGAGAAGTATAAGGAGAAAGTGTCATCACTTCAGACAGGATAAGTTTAGCATTATTCTTTGTTGGCATGAGTTGGGAATCCAGGTCCTAATAATAGATTCCAAAGAGTGTCAGTGCTAGATAAAAGAAATAGTCAACATGAGAAAGGTAAACACACTAAGGAGGGATACACTGAGCCATGATGGTCTGTTTTTTCAACATCTGTGTGCTACGTGATGTGACATTTTGCATATATACAATTGAGGGTTTAAAACAGCTTTTCTGAAGTATTAAAAAGTGCAGTGGGCAGGTTTACTATATACAGAGGATCAGTGAAGAGGGCTGTGCTAGTTGCCCTCATGCAAAAGTACCTAAGATAAACTGCACATCTCAGATGTTTGGCTGTGCTGGGAGGTGTTGCTGTAAGAAGCATGGAGAATAACTCCATGGAGAAACTGTGACCAATGCACTGAGCCACCCAAGATAAAGACGTAGTGAAAAACTCACATTAAGGAGCCTCACAAGGGGAGAAAAAAATGTGATTGCTAATTTAGCTGCAGTGCTGTAAATTTACTTGTAATTTTAGTCATTTTTAGTATCAGTACCATGTTTGGAAATGAGGCTGTGATCATAATCTCTCACGTGCCTGGGTAAAATCCCAAGCCTGCACATGAAAACTTGGTCAGCTTGCTGGCCAGCAGCATGATTCTTGCTAATGGGTAGATTGGTGCTGGACTAATTAAATTGATGATGTTTGGTGGTGGGCATTTATGTTTACTTAAATACAGGTATGAACTTGCTCCAAACATGTGCTACTATGGCCAGAGATGAACCTGCTGCAGCCTGGAAATTTGCCTAATTGGTGATGTTAGAGTAGTACACTGCTGAGGAGCTGAGCTGACCAGAACCACTTCACTGGTGTGTGTCACTCTGGACTGGACCTGGCAGGTGTCTGGTTCTTTCCAGGCTCAGAATGACCTGACTTGTTTCTATGTATAGAGTGTGTGCAGGTAACAAGATCAATTTAAACTCATTCAGTTTAGCAAGGCCCACTTTAAAGAAGGAAGCAGTCAGACAATTATTTGCACAAGGATAACTAAATTGTGTTTAAGTAATTTTTTGGTTTTTTTTTAAAAGACAGAATGGAGAGCATACCAAAATACAGGAGCAGCCTTAGCAGATTTGAAATGTATCACAGGTAGTGTTAAATGTAACCAGTCTCTGGCACCATAGTTTGTAGCATTCTGCAAAGCAGCAAAGCTGAGTTTGGAGGGAGTCAGTGAGAGAACTCTTTACTGCAACATGTGGCTTCATGCTGCGGTGTGGCTCAGCTTTTTGTCCTGAGGTTTCTTCCTTGTGGTAAAAATGCTTATGACTAAATATCTTCAAATGCAGCTGCCTAAAATCATATTCCTATTTATACAAAAACATGCACAGATCCTGAATTTTAGAGGCATAGAGCACTGGTTGATTAGTTTCTTCAGTGCTCATCATCTCTGGAAATTAGCTCTTTTTAGGGTTGTTTCAAGTGTACAATTACAATTTTTGTAGTTTCCTTACTACAAAAGCTTTGATCTTGAGTAATTTTTTCATTTGCTCCTTTTGCTCTTTGCTGTGGAGTGTGGGGTTTTTATTCATACCACTGGAAACGTCACTAGACCAGCAATTCCAAAGCTTGCTGCTTGTAATGAAAAGTGAAGGTTGGTCGGAAAAGATGTACCGGGAAAGAGGAAAACAAAGCTGGTGGGAACTAAATTACTCTGTAGAGCAACCCAGTAAATCCATGCCTTGTTTTTTTCTGTGTCATTTGCAGAAATCATGGCAAGTAGCACTGAATCCTTTACTTCTGTATCCTTGGGAATTACTGATGTGTGGTTCATTTCAAATTTAGGTTGACGCACAAGTTATTTTTGCCCTGAGATGCTCTAGCTGATTGCCTTTCCTTAATCTGCTGTCCAGGGTATACATTTGAGTTGAATGATACCTCTCTGACATGGAGGGTTCATTATGCATCTCTTGGCATTCTCTTGGCATTTTTTCTAGAGTTTCTTTACTCCAGATATACCTAAACTCTGAACATAGCTTTCTGAGCACACCAAATGCACATGTCCTAGAAAATGCTGTTGGGGAACACACATTTGAGTTTCTTCCTGAAGCAAAATTTTCTGTGTTCAAGCAACATAGTTCAAATAATACTGGGTTAACTATGATAAAAGCTCCAAGCATCAGAGTATGTGAACAGGTGGATTTTTTTTCAATAACATTTCCTTAGGACACTCACTCTTACTACTCTTTACGTGTAATTTTTGAATTTAAAAGTACCCGGAAAATGCTTATGAGCAACGATAAAAATTGCTTGGATAAAGTTAATGCGGAGCAGGGGCATAAGCAGACATTTTATAGACTTGCAGAAAATCTGTTGCTAACCATGCATCTCTGGCAAAAAGATCTCCAGAAACAATTTTGTCTGAATATTTAATTTGCTACTACTGACGGCATAGGATTATCTTTCAGGCTCAGTTCTGATAAGCTAGACATATCAGCAGGTAACTTGTGTGTTAAATCTTTGTTCTAGAAAGACATCTTCTAGCATGTACTGTCCAAATAATGCACAATGCCATTTCTGCTGGCAGGTGACTCCTATAAATGTTCAGTTCTGATGAATATGGCTATTGTGGCTGGATTTTTTCATCTGCCAGCTGTTTGCATTGGTACAGAAAGGCTGTTTTGTCTTAATCGCTGTGGTTTTGATTTGTCAAGTGGGGGTCTGCAACTTTGTTGCTAATAGAGGAGCTGGATATCATTGTAGTTCCTCTCCTGTTACACAACAAAGGCAACCACTGGACAGGGAAAGTTACAGTGGTCGTTCTTGCGTATTAAACTCTCTTAGAAGAGACAGAAGCTTGTGTATCTCAAGTGGTATTTCTGCAATTTTGTAAAGTGGTGTATTTTTTGTAGCTTGTTCTTCATTTGTGTAAAATATGTTACTGCCTATTTTCTGACAACTTAGATTTTTCAGAGTAAGCCAGGTAACAGTTGTATTGGATGTCCTATGGTTCTAACAGGGCATGCCAGCTGGTGATGAAGTAGTTGAGCATAAAGTGACATTGAGTTCACAGCTTTGTTAGGGTACCTGCTGAAAACAAATCACTTTAGGATGAACTTTCAAAACTCTTGTTCCAAGTCTGCGATCCATTCATCATTACTGCGAGTTCAGCTTGACTTCAAGCAGTAAATATGTGTTTCTGGGCTTGCTGAAAACTGTATAAAGGTCCTGATTGCTGTCACTTGGGATGCCAAGGAGTGTGTGGATATTGGTAAGTAAATTGTTTAGCTTCCAGTCTGAAGTTGGCAACAGCAGAATCATTCAACTGTAAATCACGAAACATTACTTTAAAGCTTTATTTTAGTAATCTGTTACATCAGCAGGATTTTCTTATGGTATATGTTTTAAAATACCAGCAGACTTGATTTATGAGAGGCAAGCATGCTAGGCAGGTTCAAATTAGATCATTAAAAAGTAGGGTAAGGCAAAGGAATCTGCATTTGTTTGCTTTATTGCATTTTATTTTGTTACATGCTAATCTTCCACCTGGATCCAGCTTGTGTCATTCAGGTGTCCCCTGCACTCCTGGTTGGGTTGCAGGGGGCCCTGGAGCTGGCCCAATGCCCTCACTTGGGCTGTCAGCCTCACCTCTGATGTGTTCATGTCTCATCCATTTCCTGTTGAACAGGACAAGTTATTCCTTTATATGACTGTAACTTTTCAATATCCCCGGAAAATTACTGCAAGGAGGAGTCTCCATCCATCTCCACTTGGCAGTGCCTTCGGGTTAGTGCTGCCAGTGTTTGTGAAGTCCTGCTGGTGTCCTGTTACCCCAACTGGAAATCCTGCCTTTTGATGCTCCCTTCCAGAGCTTTTGGCCTCCTCTTAGCAGGTGATTTGCTGCTAGCTTACAGCTTTGTTGCTGGGAGCAGAGAACACACAGGAAGGGAGCTTGACTGGTTCAGAATGTTTCCCCAAATTGCAGAGAGCAGGAAAATGCAAGTCTGGCATGGTTGGTGGGAGCTAAAAATAGCTGGAGTTGTCTCCACCCCTCTGTGACTTGCTTCCAAGAACACCTGGGGCTAATGAATGTGAAGTGTATTTAATACATGTGCAGTCTGTTTCCTACCGTCTTTCAAGTTCTCCCAGTGCCCTTGAAAGCTTTAACTTTATCTTTTTCCATCCATTTTTTTCTGAAGTAAATCCTTAATTTTCTTGTGAGCTGATTTACTGTTGGATGAAATTCTGTTTCAGATAAACCTGAACAATTTTACTTCTATGGTTACATCCTCCTGCACTCGAAACAGTGGCATTTAATAATGAAAAAGTCAATACTCTCACAAGTGTATTGGAAAAGTAATTTTCCTTTCTTACAGGACTCTGTTCTTGTGGTTTTATTGAACCTTCAGAATTGCCTAAAAGCACTGCTTGAGCATTGTCCCATCAAGCAACATTTGTCATGCTTAAAATTACCAACCAATATTAGCATTTAACAGATGTGTGTGTGACATATAAGCTGTTTTACTAGTTACATAGCAAAGATATCAGAAGGCTGTTAAGTTTTGTATAAAGGCAAACAGAACTAGGAGTTTCCCCATCTGAAAAGGTGGGTGCTTCTGAGGAAGAAACTGTGTGAGTCAGGAGGGGTTGATTAGCACCTTCTGTGACACATACTTTACTAGTCAATGCCCTTCAGAAAGTTTGAGGGCTTTAATACAGAAGAAAAAAGCTCAGAAATAGAAAAGAAAATAGCTGTGCTCTGAAGTTTAAACAAGCAGCTCTGCTTGTAAACTCCTGTAAGAGTCTACCTGATGATATAATTTCTGCCTCTGATGAAACATTTCTCTCAGTTTTACATTTCTCTCTGCTGATAGACAACCAACTTAGTGTTCTCCAGCCATCAGGTCTGTCTTTGTCAACATCTTGGTATCCATACTTGCATGGAAAAACACTGCAGGTTTCTTCTATGCAGCATCATCTTTGGTGAGATAGTGATGTTGGTTGTTTGACCATTAACCAAACTGCTTTGGGTTTTACAGTCTGCTGTTGCAAGTGCATTTACAGCCTGCATCTTCTGCCTTTTGTTAAATATTTCACTCACACACAAGTGGCAATGACTGAAATTCAATATGAACATTTTCCAAAGCATAACCTAAAATAGAATAGTATATAAATGGCAAAGTAAAACAGTTGCTAAAAATGTTCTTTTTAAGGGCATACTGTGGGTTTTCATGGTCTTGACATTTGCCACTTGCCTTTCAATGTCTCAATACATTAATCTTAACAGAGTTTCCCTTATGAGCCTAGATTTTGCATTTTAATATGTATTTATCAGCTGGACATTTTGCATCTTAATAAAAGTCTGAGAGATGCTCCCCCAGCACTTTGCATGGAAAAGTAATTCTATGGATCTCTTAAAATACAGGAACGGTTCTGGGAAGCTCATAATAACTTAACTTTTGGTGAGTACACTGTATTACCAACACAGAGGTCACTCTGAGCAAGGTAACAAGACCTCTCCTTCCTGACCCTTATTCCCTTGTAGTAAGAAATATGATTGAGCATAGCAGGTAGAGGCAAGGCAGCAACTTTCCCTCTCTGTGTGCTTGATGAGTGATCTTTATATTGCTCTGGTTATAGGAAGAGGTTATGCTGCTGAGGACACTCACTTTGATGTTATGATTTTGCTTTGCTATGTAAATAGGTTAGTTTTTATACTACAGAGCCTGACCCTATTAGTTGTAAAACAATTATGAGATGTGAAACAATGTTTTTCAGAAGATTTTAAATCTAGAAGTGTCATGCATGATTATATTGACTCCTGCAATGAGGAGAAAAATTGAACTGCAGCAAGGAAAAAAAAAAACCAACCTGATTTTTTTTTTTCATTGTAATTCTGAGTATTCCAGAAAGGTCAGGGGCTGAGACCAGCTGCCTTTATTCTTCCTAGGTAGTATGACTTAAAGGAAAAGAACACATTCAGTATAAATGCAGCATTATTCTCAGAAGTAGTCATATAATTTTATACAACAAACCAAATTGTGTTACTTCTCTTTCTCCCTCCTTCCAAATTTAACAATTTCATTTAGCCTTACCACATCAAAACAAGAAATAACTGGAGTATTTGCAATAATTTTAAATTGTAGACATTTGTTCACTGCTGTCCCTAGGGAGCTAAAATACTCTTTCTTTGCTCTTAAAATCTTACTAGTCTTATTTTCTCCATCATTATGAGGGTGATCATGTTTCTGGTTGTCTCATTAAAGTCACAAGCTGTCATGATTTTTAAAAAATTTCCAGCCCACTAATTTGTTATGTAAAAAAAAAAAATCCTGCTCCCTCTACATTGAGGGAGTGTGAATGATTGTAGCAAATATGTTTTGATATATGTAAGTCAAGTACTACCAAAACTTTGCTTTCACATGTTATTTCAAAGATGAAAGAGGAATATCAGGACTAACAAAATGAGGTGGATTTTGCATTTGCAGACTGTCTGAAGGAAGAAGTGCTCCTCTGGATATTACAATCCACTTCATGTAGTAACCATGTTACTGAACAAGCCTTGTAATTTTCTTTTTCTTGGTCTGTTGTTAGGATCCATACTACAGATTTAATGATGTGATGTACAGGTGGATCTCACTGGATAACTGGACTTACAGCAGGACATTCAATACTCCTTTTGACATGAGGTATGCAGTAAAGATATGGCTAAAATGGTTCTGTCTCATATTTCATGCAAAATTGCTAGTTAATCCATCAGTTTAAAATCTGGTTAATGTTTTTTTATCTAATAAAGCAAATCAGACAATAACGTCCAGATGCAAAGCTATTGCAAAACAACACTTTTTGTTGCTTTTTTCTTTTTTTTTTTTTTCACTTGTTGAAAATGACTCATGAATTGCCAACTAAGGAAGAACAAATACTTAGGCTAATTGGAAGCCAGCCCATCTGATGATGGGTATGTGAACATGCTGTGTTGCAGACTTGAGCCACTTCAGCTGTCATCTTAATTTAAATTTTTAAAGCTCTTATATAGCCACACTGGGTCAGACATTTTTGGAAGTAATTGAGACAACTGCTGCTAAAGATAATGTTGACATTTTTCTATTGTCTGTCTCCTGTGTGTTGCTAACTCTAGGTACTCAACAGGTTTTTATGTGCATGTTATCTCTTGTAGAAAGTGGCAGAAAGTGAATTTGGTTTTTGAAGGAGTAGATACAGTAGCAGAAATCCGGATGAACAATATCACTCTTGGGAGAACAGACAACATGTTCATCAGATATGTAAGTGAGATGTTTATTTCTGAAGGTGCTTCTGTGTTTTCTTCAAAGCCCTTTTGTGCTGAGCACTTTCAAATACACATAAAAACAGGTCCTTAGATGCAGAAAGTGTTGACCTGAGGGCTGCATGTGTAATCAGGTAAGTGAAAGAGAAGTGTACTTAACTCTTCAGTAGCAGCAGGGTCAGATCTAGAGGTCAATATGTCTTGTTCTGAGTGCAAGAGGATCAGTTCAGCTAATAAAATAAGTCTTGCTTCTTGGGATCTGTCACAGCTCCAGGAAAACGTAAGCTTGAATCTGTTACATTAGCTGTAAATCTGCTTACTAATTGGCATTACAATGGTTTACGTGTGAATACTGAAATGAAAATGCACACATTACAAAGCTTTTGTAAGTGTTCCCATACTGTTTTTTTTTTTAAATATTGGGCTTTTCTTTCTAATATTGATCTTTTGGTAACATTGTTTTGCATTTTTGGGCTTAGCCTATGTCAGCATGAAGGGATCATTATAGAGTGATCTTGAAAGTGGCAAAAGCATTCAGACTAGTTTTATATCTTTAAAATATAAAATTATTCTGGGTACTAGCAGAAGAGACAGTCCTTGCTTTTCTTCTAAAACAATCATAAGAGGAAAAATGAAAGGGAAAATGTTACTAGAATAACTGGAAATCTGGTGTCTTCATATCTCAGTGTTTACCATTCTGGCAGATTTTATTGCAGAGGTACTGGCCTGAGACATGAGAGCTAGCTTCTGCCACCCCTCTGTGTGACTGGGGACAAACCACCTAGTTTCTCTGTGACTTAGTTTTACCATCTGTGAAATAAGAAATTTCACTTACAAAATTGTAATTATTTACTCTTTGGAGGGTATCTAAAGGGTTGCCAGTAGCAGACTGTGTAGAATTGGGAAGTGGTATTATTTTGCCCTTCTTTCTGCAAATTCATTCTGTGTCATATTGTAACAGTTCATGGAATGGCCTTCACTGTAAAACCAGGGTGAACTGTATTAGATGGAGTCTAGGATTACTGTGACCCAGACTTCTGCTCTGCTCACCTGTTCCACATGACCACTATGCCTGTGGGAAGGAATCTGTAAAGGCTGCTGGAGATTGCTATTTGCTTTGTTATTTTCTGGAGGATGCCACAGATATAAGTGATTCTAACTTGGCTTCTCACAAATTGGAAAAAATTGCCAAGGCTTGGCTTATCACAGATGAACAGTGTAAAGAAAAAATGTGAATTAACCTTTGGAACAATATTATTTTGATAGCACAGGATAATTCTGAAAGCAGACACTTACCATTCTGTCCAGCCACACTGGAGAGGATTTTGTGAGCCAGTGAGGAAGTCCCCAGATGCTTTATTTTGTACTGGCATAGAATATCTGTACATTCTAGGGATGAGAGTACAGGTGACATGAAATAGAGCTTTACAGCGCTCTCACAGAGGGCAGCTCATTGTGGTAGGTAAGCTGGCAGTGTATGTTGGAAGGACTTGTGTACAGCCCAGCTTTCTGAGTTGGAACAAGGTATTTTCCTAAGGATCCAGATGAATTCTGAGTGAGGAAGAGCCTCTCTTGCCATCCATCCTTCAGACATTTCTGAGTACAAGCAGGGTGCTGCAGCCTGCAATGGGAGCTCATTATGGGGGAAGTTGTTTGCCCAGAAACATCATCTTGTATCTGGAATGTTACTGTGTATTTTTGTTTTCAGTTGAAGAAGTAACTTTGCTTTTCCTTCAAAACCAGAGCCTGTAGTTCAGATGCTTTTGAGTAACATGTGTATGGTATTAAAATCCCAATGTAACAGTGATTATAAATCTCACAAGTAAATGTCAGTGCTATAATGACTTTGTTCTGCTTTCTTACCCTAGAGCTTTGATATCAGCAGCCTGATCAAGGAGGTCAATTTTGTCGAAGTCCGTTTCTTGTCAGCCATTTCCTATGCAGCAGAGCAGAGCAGGAGTCACAAAGGATACAGCATCCCCCCAGCATGTCCCCCACCTGTGCAGCAAGGAGACTGCCATGTGAATTTCATCAGAAAGGTAGGGGCAGAATTGCCTGGCTCTGCCTTCAGGCTTGGAATGAGGAATGCACCACATGCTGTCCTTACAGATGTATCCTGTGAGGAACCTGCAGTGTCATTTTATAAGTAGGGCATTTTTTTTCATTGCAGCTTCCTTCTCCTGTCCCTTCCAGAAACCTGTAATTTAGCATGTTGAAAATACAAGAGGCATAGGCCAGGCTTCATATCTAGGTGATAAGAATGTTTAAAAGGCTGTTTTCATCAAAGAGTCAGCAAGGAGACTTGCTGCTAAGTGCAGGATAGTGTTGGGAAATGTGTAATCATTACATTTGGATTCACTGGGTGGTTTTAGCAACGTATGCCAGCAATAGAGTTCATGCTTGCAAACACCAGTGTAGATTGCCATGGCTTTAAAGATCTTAGTGAAGCAGCTTTGTGGGAGTTTGCTGTTGCTCATGTTCTCTGCTATTTATACTGGGCAGCTCAGGCATGGTCTGAGAAGTGTTACCTTAAGAGAGGACCTGGTGTCATCTTATTATGGTGTTGTGAGGTGTGGTTTTTAAGCACATATTCAGTGAAAAAACCAATGTAATATGCAACAGATAAAGCTCAGAAACTCTGATTTAAGATATGGCTTCATTGCTGTTAAAACTTACACAAG
Source organism: Phaethornis superciliosus (assembly GCA_023637945.1). Classification (NCBI taxonomy): domain Eukaryota; kingdom Metazoa; phylum Chordata; class Aves; order Apodiformes; family Trochilidae; genus Phaethornis; species Phaethornis superciliosus. Next base: position 43,076,666 of record JAJQWJ010000005.1, read on the forward strand.
GCAAACTTATCATTTGAGTAGCATCATGTATTTCTGATATCTTTTCAGCAGCTAGACAAAATGGCTAGCTGATCTTATTTCGTAGTTTCTCTTTTTGGGTGTTTGTGCATGTTTGTCTCCACTTAAAAATTCACCATATTTAACCTTTTTAATAAAGTAATTTTAGAGCCTCCTGAAAAAGAAAACAACAAACAACTGGGATTCTATTAATCTAAACTTGGATGTAGGTTCCTTTAAAATTTTTAATGGAAAGGTGGGCTCCATGTTGTCCTGGGAAGATCCTCCAGGATCAAGATGCTGCCTTTATTACTACTTGCTGCTACTTTGACTTTCATTACATTTTAGAAAGTTAGTTAATTCTTCTGAGTCCACTGTGTTTCTTAGAAATCAGTGCAGGGAGGAGGTTGGAAGGAAGCAGGCACTTTAACAGCTGTAGTCTTATTTATAGAGCAAAATTGACCAGGAATGTTTTTATGCTTTACTGAACTATACCCATAAATTTGTAAGAAAGTACCCCAGTGGTTTTCCTCAAAGGACTTTTTTGACTTGTACTTGGAAGCTGCTCCAGACACTTCCAGAAATATTTTTTATTGAATATGGCAACAACAGTAGCCGTGTCACCTTTGAAAGTAAACAAATATCCTAGAACATTGCACACGTGAGCTGACTGCTTACATTCTTAAAGCTGTTTACAGCTTTGAGGTTCAGTATCAACTGCAGTAAACATACCTAAATCTTAACAGGAATTTGTGCCAAGATGTAAGCCTTTCATGGGTAATGTACTTCAGTGATACAAGCATATTGATGCTTATGACACACTGTTTCTGATAGCCATCTCTGCAGTATTTTTAGAGATAAAACACTGATAATCTGTTAGTGTTTAATTTGTTTATTTTGTGTAAAGGGAATGTTACTTTCAGTCTGACTTGTTTTCTAAGAATGTGTTATCTCTGTTTTTCCACTTGAAGTAGGCACAGTGCTTGCTCCCTGAAAGGCTCTTTTGCAACTTGATAGGCAGGCAGGCTGACTCCAGCAATTCAGTGGGTAGGCTGGACTTGTGCAGTGTGGTTTGCCAAAATTAGTATGCCTTAGCTGTAAGTTATTAATCTCTAAATTTAGAACTGTAGGTCACTGTAGAAGATTTTAAGGAGATCTATTGTATTTTCTTTGGGGGCTGGGGCTGTGTGAAGCTTTGATGTCTTCAAGGGATTTGTTAAATGGAGGTCTGACCAAGTTTGAAAACAGCTAAATGGAAAGCAGTGTTGATGCTTCTCAGTCTGCACAGCATTTTATAATTCTCACAGTTATTCTGATGTTAGAACCAGAACTAAGCTCTTTCCTAACTGTTCCCTCTGTTTTTCTATCAGAGAACCATAAAAAGGGGAGAAACAGTGAAACAGTGAACATGACTGAACTAGACAAATGCACCAGATATACACATATCTTGACTTGTACTAATCTGGTGTTGTAACAAAAAAATAGGGTTTAAAGTATTCCTGCTATTCCCACGATTTTTAATTTGGTATTTTTCTTTTAGGATACTTTAACATTTGTAACCATCAGTTTCTTGCTTACTTTGTCATTTAGGTATTACAATTAAATACTGTCATTACAAAATAAGATAATTGAGTGCTGCACTGAGAGTAACCTGCTGCCTTGAATTTTAGATAATTACTGTTGGGTTTTTTTGAATTTTAGATATTTACTGTTGGTTTTTTTAAGTGGTGGGCTAGGTGGTGTTTTGCTCTCTCACAAATATAAAACGTTGCTATACATGGATGTTGAATACAAAACTACATTTTAATTTTTATAAAATAAGTTGTAGAACTGAGGTTCAGGTCAAGAAAGAAGAACTGTAGGCTTTCCTGGGTTTATGGAAACTGTAAAAAAATTTCAGCACTGGGCAGCATTTACTTCTAGATAGCAAACAATTTTTATTTCTGGCACAGCATCAATGTCTGTGTGAAAAACAGGCAATTGTAACATAATCATTCTGTATTCCAGGAGCAGTGTTCTTTTAGTTGGGACTGGGGACCTTCTTTTCCCACTCAAGGAATTTGGAAAGATGTTAGGATTGAAGCCTATAACCATTATCACCTGATTTACTTTTCTTCAACTTCTTTCTTTGGTAAGTAGTGTTACTACTTCTTACTTTTCCATCTTTGGAATGCAAACCATTTTATTGTTATGCTCAATTAACTGTCAGCAAAGATTCTCTGCTTTTGTGTGTAGCTCTTAGCACACCCTTTTAGGCCTTGAAACAGTTATTCAGTACAAACAATAGTGATTAAAAATACTGGAATTCAGAATCGGTTTTGGCTTGAAAATCCCCGAATAACTTCAGTACTATATGAAATATAGCTGAGGTTAGCTCCTCTTCTCCACTTTTGAATTTTTTTTGTTTAATTGGTGTGTTTTCACCAAGACTTCCAGTAAATGCATCTCACTTCTGTCTCCATGTAAAACAAAGGCAAAGCTGCTGCGGGAATTGAGTTTTGTCTTGGGAAGACAAATGCACAGTGAGGAAAATTGCGGGAGCGCTGAGTTTTTCAGGACACAACGTGAAGTCCGGGGGAGAGCCGTGGTGCTTTGCAAAGACACTTTATCAAGGCTGCAATTTGAGCAGATCACCTCCTGCCTTCCTGCCACCTAACTTCCCCGACCGGTTTCCTCCCTTGACGTGGTCTTTGATTTTCTACTCCCTTTGTCCTGAAGGTGATTGCAGCTGTGCAAAAGTAGTTTAATTTGCTGTTGAAACTTTCTGTAAGGGGGAACACGGCTCATTGCAGACCACCCGCGTGCTTTTCTTTCACTGCCTGTTGAGCGCAGCCTTCAGTGGAGGAAAGGCTCAGCACAGGAGTCCTCTGCACGGGCTTGAATTGCAGCTCTTGGGAATAGAGTATGAATAAAAGGGGAAGACGTCACTCACTGGCTGCTTTTAAAGCTTCCTGAAATAGCTGCAGGTCTTAGCTAGAATTAACGTGACTGGAATTTCCATGGAAAGCCCCAGCACAGACTCTGTGTGCTCTTTATAATTTAAGTTACAGTAAAAATCTTTTCTGGTCCCTCCCACATTCCCACAACTCCACCTTCTGGTAGGCAGTGTCATGCTCTCTGGAGAAGAAAGGAAACCTCTTTGAATCAGCAGAGTGATTTGGAACCTGTGCCAGAGCTTATTTAGTATTCAAGCATAATAGCATTTGAAAAATAAAGAGTGAATTAACAACTTGAATTTAAGGTGCCTCTGCAGTTGTATTTCTCATCAGATTGAGTATCACATTCTTTTGACCACTGAGTCTGTAAAAGATATGTTGTTCTCAATTTCTAGAACACAGTTCATGCAGCTAAAAGTGGGCTGGAATTTCTGTATGCCTTTGGAGGGACTGTAATGGCTGAACCTTGTGGGGTGGGGTGGGGTGGGTGTTTTTTTAACCCCTTCCACATTTCTCAAATTTGGTGTTCCCTGAGTAGTGTTGAGGGTAATACAAATTTAGGAACACATTTATTGCTCTTGTTCTACAAAAGACAGTGAAGATCACATCAGGGCTGAGTGTGGTTCTTTGCTTTTGGAGACAGCTCTCTCTCCTGGAGGAAGGAGGGCTGGAATATACAGATGAGAAGGGAAAGTATTAATTAGTAGGTTGTGTATACAAAAATATATCTTAGTTCTAGATTTCCTTCTGTTTTATTTCCTTTTGCTTAGATGTTCATCTGTAGTATTGGAGCTGTAGGATTAGCCAGGCTGTGTTTGTAGCTAGGTAATTTAATTGCTGTAGTTAATGGGAAATTTACACTTTAATCTTGAGTCCCCTTGACCCTGGCTTGCCTAATTCAGTAAGTTTTGTGAAGGGGAGGACTCTGAGCTAACTGAAGAGTGACCTCTGGGTAGTCATTACCTTGTTTCCTCCTCCACACTTAGGTGGCAGAAGGGACATAAATATACAGCCTGTCAAGTCAGACACAATGGGCCCAATTCATCCCCAGCATAACTCCATTCATTTTGTCTGGTGTCTCTGGGATGAATTCAGCTCGTTTTCTGCTAATACTGTTTTTGTTTCATCAGCAGAAGTGATTGTACTGCCCTGTGATTACAATCTTTCCCAAAGAGTGCTATGTTCATACGAATGCTGACTAAAAGCAAATATAATGTCTGTGGTGGTTGGTGGGAAAAAATCCCTTCTAATAAAGTGACTGGTGCCATGGTCTCTCACTTTTGCACAGAGCTCTGAAAAAACCCTGGGTGGCTTTTGAATGAAAAAAAAGGAGTTATAAATCATATTGCCTTGTTCTCTTCTGTATCAGAAAATGCATATACAGGTATCAAATGCAATCAAACACAGCCTGAAAAATTGTTAAATTTAATCTGAGGTGTTTGAATTGTTTGTTTGATGAGAGATCGTGCTAACTAATAGGTATGTAAGCACAATTCCTAAATTCCCTTTTTTTCTTGCCCTTCACTTAGAAAAGAGTGCTCAGCAGTGGAGTCTTGAAATCGAGGCTATTTTTGATGTAGTCAGCTCCAAGCCAGTTGCAGGCCTTGTGGCTGTGAGCATTCCCAAACTGCAAACACAACAAACATTCGATGTGAAACTTCAACCTGGAGAAGGCAGCATTGTGCTGCTTGTAAACATCAACAAGGTAAGGAGGTGTGTCTGCAATCCTCACCAACTGCATAATTTTTCCCCTGGTCTCCAGTGTGTCTCTCTGCCTTCATGCCAGTTTTATGCCTCCTTCCCCTTCCTTACAATGTTCCTTTAACTTGAACAGCAGTTCTGACCTTATGGGAGAGCAGAACAGTTCTTGTCCTCTCTGAAAATTTATGTCTGGGTGACTGCAGAGCCCAGTGACACAAAAGATCACACACAAACCAGAATGATTGCAGCATCACCAACCTCTATTAAATGAGCTTCTCAGGTAGATAACCTTTGGATACCCTGTGTCACTTCAATTAACTGGCACTGGCTGTCTTGTCTCTCCTGCTATTTTTATTGGTCTGGTTAAGACTAGAATGTTCTTCAATACACATGGCTGCTTCAGGAAACAGAGGAAACACTCTTAACTTCTCAGGAGATACACTCTTTCAGGTAAATAATATCAAAAGAGTCATAAATCACTTTACTGGGAGTAAGATTGGTGGAAATTTTGTGAGGTAGTGCTTCCTTACATTGTCTTGTGGTCCCTGGGGTAGACAAAACTCAGGAGGGATTTTACAGAGGTCAAGGGTGCTGTAATGAGGAGAGAACTCAACTGAAAAATTATTTGTTACACAGCCCAGTGATGAATGAGGAAAAAAATCACTTGGTTTTATCTTCAGAGGGTGTTGGGAAGCAGTGTGCTGGCAGATTTAATTCACCAACATTATTTCAGTTCTGTAGAATTTTTGTTGGTTTGTTTGTGGTGTGTTTTTTTGTTTTGTTTTGTCTTTTAGAAACTGTTGAGTTTTATCAAACGGATGTAATTAAGATATATAGGCTTGAAAGATGAAGAAAATCAGTGTGCCTGTCCTACTTCACAAATAGGGGGGTGTCTTCAATTAGGCAGTGAGCCCAGGGTGGCAAAAAGAACCATCAACTTTGTTCTGGCTTCTTGCTCAGAGGGCATGGCCATAGTAAAGCTGACTGAGCAGAACTGGACCTGGCAGTGGCAGGCCCAACCCATGGGCAGGGTGGGAGCCCTGGCAAACACAGTGTCTGCTGTAGCTAATGGTGTTCTCTGCTGGAGCAAACAGCAAAACAGGAGCCACTGTCTGCTTTGCTGCCACAGGGCACAGTTAGAGTTGTGGGTGAGCAATGTGCCGTGAGAGGGAATCATACAATCACCATACAGTCAGGTTGGAAGGGACCTCAGGGATCATCTGGTCCAACCCTTCTGATAATATTGATTATATGAGATGTCCCAGCACCCCATGGAGCTGAAACTTAAAACTTTCCACAGTGAAGGAATCCACCACTTCCCCTGGGAGACCATTCCAGTGTCTGACCGTCCTGAGAGTGAAAAATTTTCCTCTGGTGTCCAGTGGGAATCTCCCCAGGAGCAACTTGTGCCCATTGGCCCTCGTCTTCTCCATGGGACTCCTTGTAAACAGGGAGTCTCCATCTGCTTTGGAGATGCCCTTTAAGGAATTTAGGACTTCTGGCAGTTGATAACATTTGAAGGTCTGCCCTCAAACCTTAGTATATTTTACTGGGTGTACTGGTTTTCTCTGCTGCTGTGTAACTCTGCATTGTTTCTCCAGTTTGAAGGCATTTTGAGTGTGTTCTCAAGTTCTTTTGTCAGTTGTTTGAGTGGAGAAAAGGCATGTGTTAAAGGCAAGCAGGGTTTTCCTGTTCTAGTATGCACACCCAGTGACTTGCATACTTACATGCTTGGTTGTATTTTGACAAGATTGCATGAAAGCATGCAAACATACAGTTTTTGTTACTGTTGTCTCACCTGTATGAACAATGACAAATCCCCAATATAATTTCAAACAATCATTAGTCTCTGCTTAGCCTTTTCAGGGCTCACATTAAACAGGCACTGCAATCTGAAGCTTAAAAAATTATTTTGGTTTATTTAACTGCCTCACCACCAGCCTCAGAAGAAATCTGTTAGTATGATTGCAGTTTTGTGAAGAAGCAGTGCAAAGGCAAAAGTGTTTTGTTATTCTTTGTACAAAAAAGGCTTTGCTGCATGAATTCACACCAGCTGATTTTACTAGAAGCCCTGCAATGTGTTCTCATCTACCTGTGAGCCTAACAGTGTGATAGACCTGTGTGGTGTGAGCTAAGGAGTGAGACCTCACCAGCGATTTATTTCTAGCTGAGGGTTTATTGCAGAATATGTTGTGGAGCCAGGAGGAGGTTTAGTGCTCCGTGTAGCAGTCTTCCTGCAGTTGCCACACCAAGTGCTGTGCTGCTGACAGCATTTTGCTTATCAGCTCATGCTAAGCATGGGGATGACATCATTAGTGGCCAATGAGACACCCCAGCCCTGCCAAGCAGCTGTGAACACTCCCTTCTTTTTGAGGCACACACAGATTTTTCTGCTTCCATTTGTGTCTGTGCAGCACAGAGGTTTGTACTTCTGCACAAGCAGTTTTGACACTTCTGCATCAGGGAAGCTGAAACGTTAGTAGATAAATTCATGATTGTTTCCAAGTATGGCAAGGGCAAAACATATTGCTGGTCTGCTGCCTGGCCTCATTTCATTTGAAAAGGTTGAGGCACTCCTTACATGACTCTATTCAGTGCTGATCCCTCCATTGTTTGGTTGCATGCATTATTGCTTGCTTTCCATGATTTTTGTGTTGTGCACTCAACTGCTAAATGTTGGCAATAGTATTGAGCAAGCAGGAGTAGGCTGCTGGAATTAAGATATAAGTACTACTCTGTGACTACAAGAATGAGAATATTAAACCATTGTCATCCTAGAGGTAGTTTTTTATGTCTGTAAAAACTGTGGAGTACTAATGATGTGATTAGGAAGGGCAGAGAAAAAGCAGAAACCACTGAAAAAAAAAAGAAAGAAACTTAAAATTTGATTTAAAAGCTTGACATAACTGAGGCAGTGAGTGTGGTCATATATTACCAAAGTCACAATGGAAAAGTATCACTTTTGTATACGATGGGTGAAAGAGCCAATGAGAGAAGGGGTATGATACAGAAGTTGGTGAGCAGTGTCTACTTCTGACACAGATATTTGAATATTCTATTTCTGACACAGATGTCTGAATATTCTGTCAGTGTACCTCACCTCAAGGGTAGACATGCACATGCCCAGGGCCTGCTGTGGATACAAGATGAAGTGATAGCCTGGACTTCAGTGGAAGAAATCACACATCTCCCTTTAAATAATTTTCCCTTCAGAGCTGCAGCTGGAGAGATTGCAGTTACTAAGGCTCAGCTGAGGCACATCAACTCGTTAGACTTGTGTTAATTAACAGAAGATACCTGAGACCTTAGTTGCTTTTTGGGACTCTTTTTAGTCATATTCCCCTTTTTTTTTTCTTCACTTTCTTTTGTATATTCAAGAGTTCTACAGTGGAGGCTTGGTGGCCAAATGGACATGGAAAGCAAACTGGATACAACATGACTACAACTTTCTACATGGAGGCAGGATACCAGATTGAGAAGGTTTCAAAGGTGAGTCCTTCAGGCTGGTGATAGCTGCTAGGCCATCTGTGCTCCATACCAGGAATCTAGAGCTATTAAATATTTTACTGGCTTGCAAAATGTATGTGAAAATACTAGTGAGAAACCAGTGTTTGTCACAGTGTATTGTTTCCTCTTGTCCTGCAGCCTGAGCTTGTATGGATGCTTTGTATTCAGACTAGAAGGTGGCTTACAGTTAGTTGGAACCTTCAGAAAGAAGAACATGTTTACTTAAGTTTTCTATCTCATGAAAAAAGTTTTAAACTTGATCTATCTTACTGATGTTTTTGTATCATGCGCTGAAGAACCTTCTTAGATTTCTATAGATTATGTGAAGGTTTATCTCTGAGATTTTTTTAGTTAATTTTTTTTTAAATTGTAAGATAGACACATTCTTAAAAAGCTAACATGCATTGATTTATTAGAATGTGATAGATGTGCTTCATGTTTAAGAAAAGTAACATCTTAAATATGACCATGGAAGTAATATTCAAGGATATTTGCGCAAGGTTTCCTGCAACACACTGGCTGTATAATGATGTTTGTTTTTACTAAGAACCCTGTATGTAACAGAAAACAGCTTGGTCTTTTCTCAGATTCAGCTGCCCTTAGCTTCAACTACTCTCTGGTTTCTGATCTGTTAAAATGTTCTCTGAAACATTCTATAATCCTCAGGGAAGATTTCTGGCTAACCTCTCTAACCAACTGTGCTGGGAACCTCTTTACCTGAGGGAAGTACCTGCTCCTGTTGAGAGGAGCACAAAACAGAATCAGAATAAAGCTAATATCCAGGACAGGCTTGGTTTTGTTTTGCTTTTTGTATTTGAATACTTTGGTTTAGAGTTAATTTCTCAGGATAATGTGAAACAAAGTCATAGGCAGAAAGTATCTTGGAGGGTCTATCAAGCCCTGTTTGCTCTTGATAAGTTACTTTTCTTTTTGCCATGCCTACATCAAATAATTTATTACCTCTTTGACTGCCTCATGAGTTTGCTTTGTTGGTTCTCTTTCCTCATCTTTCTGTGTGCTTATTTCTTCAATGCTGTAATTAGAGGTTTTTATTTTATGAAGCTATTTTAGTACTTGGATGATCCTAATATCTAGCTGTCTTCCCCTCATTCCCTTTACACCCTCTTTTTCCTCCAGGGCTTGCAGCATGACTTTCAGAAGTCTCTCCTTTTGGCTTTCCTGCTGTGTGCTAATTTGTTAGATCACTGGGGCGTTCTGTGAGCTTATTTCAGCTCCAGGCATCTTCATCCCTATTGCTTTTTCTACTCCTAAATCTGGGAATGACAAATGTGATCCACAGAACTTTTGTACATGTCTCAAAAGGACCAGGATCTGTTTCTTAATTGTGCACAGAACCAAGTTATCGGTCTGCAGGGGCTAGAGGGTCTCTTCTGTGTGCTCCAAGAGACATCCGAGAGAGAAATCAGTCCTCAGGCCTCAAAGTCTATCAGACAGAGTGGCCAAGGTTTTGGTAGCCAGAAAGGCAAGTCACCAAGCATACCAGGTGCTAGTTGTCTCTCCTTGCCTTTCTTTTACCCCACAAGGCAGAAGGGAAGTGCTGTAGGAACAGGAAGAGTTGCTGTGCTGCTGAATGGGTAGTAGTGGATTTGGAATGCAAAGGCACTGAACCCTGGAGGCCCGGGAATGTGAGATGGGGCTGAGGAGGGGTGGTCCTGGCTGGGTCTTTCAGCCTCAGATTTTCTTGAATTTTGGCTTAGCAGCGTGACTTCCACTTGAGCATGAATAAAGCAATATCACATTGCCTCTGTTAGGGATATAAATACTCCATTACACATGTACGCTGACATAGACCCACCCTGCCTGATGACATCCATTTAGAAGACCTTCCAAATAATTTTGAGCCCCAGCTATAAATCCCATTTAATTTTTTGCCACAAAAAAGAGCTGCACTCAAGATAGGAATTTTTCTCCAAGTAATTGGATTCACTAGAGGAAGGTTAGAACTTTTTGTTGCTTGTTAAGTATACACAATGTAGTTTTTCTTTTGTAGCTTTTAGTAGTTAGAATAATCGTGACAGTTGTATGACATATTTGTGGGTTTATGTTCTTTTTAATTCAACTTCTCATGTCAAAATGAATGCAAAATGCTAGGAATGGGTGTAAGACTTGTCCTAAAACCAAGTTCATCATGCTAGTCTATATTCAGCCAGCTGTGCATGCAACAGGATGACAGTAGAAAAAAGGCAGGGCATGCTCTCTCCTCAGCACATCCATGGGCACAGAGATACTGAGCAGGGAGTCTGAAAAGTCCTTTCAGTGGTCTGACTGTAATTTTCCTCTAGCTGGCAATTCCTTTGTAGTATGGATGCTGAATCCCACTCACCACTAATAGACTGTTGCCCCTGGGGCAACACTGCAGGACTTGGGACTTTTTCTTACTAGTTGCAGAGGGTCTTAGTTTGAGGTCAGTGGTCTGCAGTCTCCATTCATGCATCTTGTTTGTCATGTGCATTGTTTCTGTCTAGGTATTTAATAATTTACTAAGAAGCACAAAAGAGAAAGGAAAAAAAAAATAAAATTATTAATTTGTCTTCTCAACCACTAGAAAAAATTCTCTGTGTGGTTCTTTTTGGTAAGCTGAAAGTTTAAAAAACAAAGTCTCACAGTGAGATTAGCAATTTCTCATTTAAACTTCAGCCTTGTCTGTTGTGTGGAAGAAAGAATATTTTTTTGTTTTTTTTTTTAATCTTAATCACAGGTGTATCAGTTGCACTTAACTAGGTTAAGTTTAGCCTAATTTACTGATGGTTGCCTCAGCTGTAGCTTGTGGCAGAGAGAACAGGGTGTACTCTACAAGCTGACCTTTTGACAAGGTATAGCAAATAGTCATTTGAAGAAGGAGTGGTTGTTACCTTAGAGGCAGTCTTGACTAAGAAAAGTTCCATCCCTCCTGATGCAAACTTGTTGCTTGATGTAAGTTGGCTGAAATTTGCTATTAGCATTCCTTCACTTTATTTAATTTCCCAAGTATCATCTTATGATAACGAGCAATCAAAAGGCATGAGAATCATCTTTCTGGTCTAGGTAAATTGATCAGGCACAAGGATACAGAAGAAAAAGAAATTCAAAGCCTCCCTGAAAGAGAGATTTTCTGTAACACTTGGCAACTGCATAGGTGCCCCCCATGGCAGCTGCTCTGCCTCTGTCCCCTGGCAGGTGGGGTAAATGTCCCTACAAACAAGGGGCACAGTATTATTGCAGTCTGGTAACTGCTCTCTCCTGATTGTGGCACTGACTGCTGGCATCAGTGCAATCAGAATACCCCTCAGAGCAGCAGTGTTGCTGGGAGTGAAATAAAGCCCAGAAAACCTCCATAATGATTTGTTGAGAAATTTTCTCCCTCTTGCAGAAGGGGAGTGCTTTCTTTTTCTCAGCACCTGCAGCACACAATGCCAGCTATTAGGTTGAAAGGGTAGCTGTAAAAGTTTGGCTTCTGTTTGAGATGTGCTTTTATCTGGAATGACCTTTAATACCTTACACAGAGTTAGTGGTTATTTAGCTGAACTGGTCTTTCTGAAACCTTGTTGCTGACCATGCTGTTCAAACACAGCTGTGGTGACCAGAAGGTCTATCACTTCCAAACCAGCATTTGTGTTTGCATACATATCTTTTTAATTGCTACAGCTATTGAAAAGGTATCATATGAGGGCAGTAAAAAATGATGATTCTGTTTTTACTGGATGAACCTGAAGACAGGCATTCAGGGACAAGAGTTATCTTGTAAGGAGATAGTCTTGCTCTGTAAGGAGAAAATTGCAGATAAAATGGTGTGTCTGATCTATTGCAGCCACTGCATTCCTTTTGCTGGTCCCAGCTAAATGTGCACATGTATCCTGCAGCAAGTGAACATGCAGCTGTCTCATACACGTATGTGTGCATAGACATGCTTGTTTGTGGGTGCTTTCTCTCATTATGATAGTGACATCCAAAAGAAAACAGCTTTAGCAGAAGGATTCTTTTTAGCCCTGTTGCAGTGTGTTTTAATCAAGCTGGAACTTAGAGATGAAATCACGTTTTCTTGTCTTGACAAATTCTAATCTGTTGGTGTTAAGCTGAATCCCTTTTGTAATGGATTTCTTGATTTATTTTGTGGTTGGTTTTTTTGTTTTTTTTTTTTCCCTGCTTTAAACCCAAGTTCCATGTCTCCACAGGCCTATTTTCGGACAGTAGAACTTGTTCAGGAGCCTATTCCTGGCTCACCAGGTCTGAGTTTCTACTTCAGAATCAATGACCAACCCATTTTCCTTAAGGGCTCAAACTGGATTCCAGCAGATTCTTTCCAGGACAGAGTGACCCATGACATGTAAGCCACAGTAATGTTCTCTAAGGAGAAAGGATGATGTTTTCCTCCTCCTGATTCTCTGTCCCCCTTCTATCAAAGGATGGCACGAGGGGGTGGAACTCCTTTCAAGGCAGGACACTGATTGTGGGTTGGAGACCTCAGAGTTAGGGCTTAATTATCTTTTAATAGATATGAATGAATTTCAAGGCATGTAAGTACAATAACTGGTGGGAAAGTGGTTGTTTGCTCTCCACAGGTTACTGTCCTTTCAGGTATTTTTAGGGATGATCCTGTTCCTTGGGGGACACATGTGGGTGCTTGGAGGAAGTGCACTTCAGCCATGTCCTAACCCACCTTGTGCAGGAAGACATAAGTACATAGAAGCCTCTATTTTTTTTTTTTTTCCTCTGCTGGTCCAGGCTTCTTGGCTGTCAATGACACAGCACCCCAGAGATGCAGCAGGGACAGGGGCCATGCCATGCCTTGACTGGGTTTTGCTCTGGGTAGTTGGGGAACATGAGATGTTGCAATCTGCATGCACATGCAACTTAGAGGCTCCCAGAATGTTTAAGGAAAGAATTAATGGTGCCTGAACCCCTCAAAATGAATTTCAGAGTCTCAGGCTTTCTCTTTTCCCTCTCACTTCCCCCTTCTCACTATGCATTGTGGAACTCAGGAAAATTATATAGATTTCTGAATGTGTTTTTAAAAAATTTATTTTAAGTGATTGCTATTTAAAGCAAAAAATGTCTAAGGAGAAAAGAGCAACCTGATTAATAAAATACAGTATTTCCAAATCTGCTTCTGCCAATACTTCTGTAAGAACACTTAACTCACATATGTCACTCCACATATTCCATAAGTGCAAACACCAAGTAACATTTTCTGCACATAAAATTGCTTTTTGAGAGCGCATGCAGCCTTAAAAGGTACCAAAATAATGCGGTTTCTCTCAGAAGTATGAGTTTGAAGTTGCCTGCTAATGAGGAATGTTTGGGTTTGGGTTTGTGCTGTGTTTTTGTGTAACATTAGAAACTTCTTAATTGATAGAGTTTCACCAAACTTGTCTAAATCTTTTTGTATTTGACAGATTATGGCTACTCTTGAAGTCTGCAGCAGATGCTAACATGAATGCACTACGGGTGTGGGGAGGAGGAATATATGAACAAGATGAATTTTATGATATTTGTGATGAACTAGGAATAATGGTAAAAACAATAAACACTTAATAACTGACTTCTCTTGTAATGAAGGCTTCAACTGTTCCTTCACTCATCCTCACCTCCCTTTCCAACTCAGAATCTCTCTTTCCTATTCTCCTCACTGACACCCCCTCCTCAGTTAAATTTTTCCAAAATTAGAGCACCAGGACTGTGGCTTTAACTTCCTGTCTTCCATCTCTCTTCAGACCAAATCTTTCATTTTTATATCCTGTACATCTCCTGGTTCTAGTGATGTCACTTAATGCAGAAGATGTTTACATTCTAATGATGAATCTGACAGAAGAACTGTGGTCTGTAGGCATCAACTGGGACCTGAAACACTCAGTCAAATAGTTGTGAAACAAACAGTGCATGGAAGGGGAGTTACTACAAAATCAAGTTTTGGTTTGTTTTTTTTTTTTTTCCTGTAGCAGTCAGACTGTGGGACCCAGAAGCTGTTTTTAGTGTTTACTTTTGTGAGAATAGCCCTGCTGAGGAATCTGAGTGTTTGAATATATGCCTCAGATTAAGAGGAAAGGCCTTGCAGTCTGACCTCAATGAGCATTTAAGCCATGCTGTGTTTGAGTTTTGTGTTTTCAGCTACCTCTGAGTTATCAAAATGCAAAAAAAGTCTGCTGTGGAAATGGATTTTATTTCTTTTAAAAGTATTTCCTCCTTTATAGCAATAGCTGAAAACTTTTGGGTTTTTTTGCTTCCAATTTATTAAGCAAAAATATTTCACTTGACCTGAAGCTGAGCATGAAAGACCTTATCCAAAGGGCCATTTTGAATAAGCTATGATTGTATCTTGCTGCAAACACTGATAATCCTAGATGAGTACCTTTGGCTATGTGAGTTTGGATGCACATTTTAGTAAATTTTGATGAAAGAGTGACTAAATGAGTGGAGGCCAAGTTGCAGCTGGTAAAAAAATCCCAAGTAATGTGTTTGGTTTTATTCAACAGTATAAAAAGCAGAGAAACAGAATTGATACCTTGTTGCCTTCTGCTGTGTGTGCTTGGAAAAAAAGTGTTAGATCTATTTTAGTCCTCTGAATGAGTGTCCTGATTTTCAGGGCTTCTGAGGACTTGCAGTTCTTTCATTTTTGACTCTAGGCACCTAAGTAGGCCACTTAGATCTGTGCCTTTACAGTGCTCAGTGCAAGATTTAGATCTTATTTAGCAGCCAAAATAGCAAGCAGATGCAGAAAAAGCCTTATTCTGGAGGGGGTGGTGCTGAAGGCTTTGGGGTTTGTTTCTTCTGATGGCCTTGTAGAGGCTTAAAAGTGCATTAGACTCAAACTGTGCTGAAGGGAAAACAGCGAAGGCTCACTGAAGGAAATAGCAAGAAAAAGTTTTTTTCAGTAGAAAGTTTTGAGCCTACAGAGTCACTGGAGGATTCTGAGTGTTCTTCAGCCATAGCTTTGCTTTTTTTGTACAAAGGTAGGAGTGTAACAAATCCTAATAGATCCATTACCTCCACCATACTTTTCTCTATCTTCAGATTTCTTAGGGAATATGCATTGAAAACAGTCGTGGAAGAGCATGTTCTTGCTGCAAGGAAAATGCAAGTACTTGAGGAGCTGGTCTGGCTCTCTCCAGTCTTTATGTAGTATGGTGTTCAGAAAGGTTGGTCTCCTGCAGACTCCTTTGGGGTTAATGTGCTTCTCAAGAGGTCTTTTCATTAATGTTTGAGATGATTTATCAGGAGTCTCCAAGTTACAAAAATTTAAAAAGCAGAACAAGTAAAACAACAAACCTTACCTATCTCACTGGGCTTCTTCCTTTCCCCTGCTTTGCAGTTCTCCTTGAAGGTACAGATGTTCTCTATGGCATCTACTTGATCTTTGAAGGGGAAAACCACTGTTGTGTCAGAGGTTCTAGTTTGTTTCTGCCTCTCTTCCTGGGCTAGATTTAATCTTTTTAAGATCAGTTTGTGCATCTGGTGTGGGACTGTTTTGTTAACGAGAACACATGAGCTTAAATCCATGTCAGAAGAATTTCAGTCTCTTTTTAATAATAGGGATTTACTGCTACCTCTGCAAAGCAGTAGATAAAAAATTGTTCTGTTGACCTGGAGATTGTCCCATGTTGACATGAGAGCAGTGTATGGGTTTTAATGATTCCACTCAGACTGAACTCCATCTACTGAGCAATGTTCCACTCAACAGTGAAGGCTGCCAGGGTCTGATTCCAGAGGGTGAATAGGCTGTAGCCCTGATACTGAGGAAAACCATGGAGGTTGTGATTATTTGGCGGTACTTTCCAAGAACAACAAATACAACATTTCAGTATAATTCTTTCTGAGATAAATAGCTTCTGGCAGAACAAAAGATTCTGAGTCCCAATAACTATGTGTTTTTCAAGTATGTAAAATGATTTACTAACTGATTTTTTTTTTCTCTTCTTGCTTTTTCCCCGTAGATTTGGCAGGATTTTATGTTTGCATGTGCTCTATATCCAACTGACCAGAGTTATTTAGAATCTGTAAGAGCAGAAGTTTCTCATCAGGTATTTTGTCTGTGTGTCAAAGCTCTATTCCAATTGAATTCCAGAGAAAATTTTTCGCCATGACAACAGTGAAGGCATTGGAATAATATCCCAAGGGAAGTTCCCTCAGACTGAACAGTTTTAAGACTCATCTTGATGGGGTGCTGGGTCACCTCATTTGAACCATAATTTACCTGTCCTCTTCTTGAGGATGTTGAAGAGCATTCACTGAGAGTGATTTCTAATGATTGCAATGTGCCTTAGCTGAGTATTTACCTGTCACATGTGGCTGAGGAGAAGGAGGCACCTGTGCATAGGGTGGATATATGTCAGTATATTAAAAGTTTGCCCTTCTGCAAGAGTATATTACAAAAGCTTGAGCCTGGTGGAGAGCTGGGAGAATAGTAAACAGAGCAGATAAAACCAGCAATTATAGTCTTAGTGTATTTAATATGCATGTGGATTTGTAATTCAAGTAGGAATGAAGTTATTTTAATTTGTTTTTATTTTGCCTTTAAGGGAAGTAATTTTGCTTGATTTCTGAACCTAAGCTGTGTTTCAGGTAAGGCGTTTAAAATCCCATCCATCAATTATTCTGTGGAGTGGTAACAATGAAAATGAAGCAGCAATTGCAAGCAACTGGTTCTCCATACCTTCTGCTGACAAAGAAGTCTATATCAAGGACTACATAATGCTTTATGTGAAGAACATCCGAGAAGTAGTTCTTAATGTAAGTGATCTCAAGATAACTGTAGGGGGATATGGCTTGGCAAAGGGTTTTAATATTTCCAATTGGAGCAGCTTGGGCTTCTTTTGCCTTTTTTTTTTTTTTTTTTTTTTAAATCCTTTCAGGAAATTAAAACCAGCACATTATTGAGGAATTGCAGTTTCCAGGCTCTTGTAAACAGTTCTCAGAACTCAAGGGTTATCCTCACAGTAAAAGGAACAAAACCTTATGTCTTTAACTCTTTGTGATATGTAAAGACAGACCTAAAAGCATAGTGGTTTGTGCTTCTTTTTACCTTCCTGTTTTTAATTCCTCCACAAATGGCTTCACTTCCAGTGAAAAAAAAATTATGGGGGAACTGGACTATTTCTTCAATTAATGCATATGTCTACCTGCTTTGCTGTAACTTGTGCCTGGTAACTAACTCAGGCCTCTCTCTTACTACAAGTAAGGTGCTAAATTAATCATACCTGCAAAATGATTCCTTCAGTACTTTGCAAGGTACTGCTAAAAGATTTAGTATACTGAGTCTTCTGAGGCTATAAATAAAGGCAGCTCTGAACAATTTGAAATATATCCCTTCTTCAGCCTCATCTATCTTTACATGCTAAAGAGAAAGTTAAAATGATACTAAAGTGCAATGCCACCATCCAAGCTCTAGTAGCAGGATACCCTGGCTTTTTTAGGGTTAAATTTAGGTGACTACTTACTAAAGAAGGGGAAAATTGTGGCCTTGTTCCTGCAAAAACACTGCAGATGTAATGATTTTCCATAAAGAAGTCTCAGTACTCAAATATTAATGTTCCTTGAGTTTATTTTTCACAAGACGCACTTTAAACACTGTTCATTAAGAATTTAGAAGCATGTAAAGATAGAAAAATCTCTTGATGTGAGGAGAGAATCCCTTAGAACAGCAGAACAAGCAATATCGTGCCCAGCTGTCCTCCAAGAAGATAAAAAAGCAGCTAATTAAGCAAGTAAAGATGATGAATGTCAGGACACAAAGGGGAATGTTTGAGGAAGGACTCTTCTTCCCACCTCACCCCCGTTTTCAAAATGGGGTCTTTGTGTTCAGATGATCAATCACTTTATGAGTACTGTGGTTTTGCTTTGTTTTTGAATCCCAGGAAGATCAGAGTCGTCCTTTTCTTGCATCCAGTCCCACCAATGGCTTGGAGACAGTTAGAGAGGGTTGGCTCTCTCAGAATCCTTATGATACCCATTATGGGGACACTCACTTTTATGACTACCAGAGTGACTGCTGGAGCTGGACAGTGTATCCCAAAACTCGTTTTGCTTCAGAATATGGATTTCAATCCTGGCCTTCCTTCAGTACAATTGAAAAGGTAAGTGAGGATGGGCTTCCACACCTCCCTCTCCCCTCAGCTCTTACTCAGTGAGAGCAAGGTTTCTCTTCCTAACAAACTGCATCATCCAAACTGTAGTTGGGACAATACATTGTTAGGTGTGGTTTGGCAGAAGTGGGACAGAGGTAGGTGCTAATGTGGAGGGAGGAGATGCAACTGGACTGTTTCCCTCCTCAGTGTTCAATGTTTACCTTCATGTTGCAAGAGGAATTGAGTTTAGATGAGAGACTATTATGAGACTATTAATATTCTGTTTAACTATAGCATAGTAATGATTGCCAGACTCTCCTTTTGCTGTGTCTAAGGATGTATTCTCATTTAGAAACAAAAGAAGCATGCTAATTGCTGGACTGTGCTGAATTCTAAAATTTATTGATTTTTATAATTTTTTCCAATTTCTTTTACTTAAACAGTTTGGTTTTTTACGTATTGCACATAAAAGGATTTGGTTTTGTCTCATGTTAAATTCAGATACTGTATATTCTATCTTATTTATCCAGCTGGAGCAGAGATTTATGCTGTTTGTCCATTTGTTTAGAGAGAAATGAAATGCAACTAAAAGGAGTTCAGAATGTTCCTTTCAGCTTGTTGGGCAAAGTTTATTACCTGAGAAGGAATCAGTCCTTTAACCCATATTAATAACAATGAAAATTATTCAATTTAGCCTAAAAAGGAACCAATTTAAATTAAATTATTTTCTTTCTACAATGAAAGCTTGACAATAACTGGATGAGCTATGCTACATCATTGTCCTTAGTTGAGAAAAAAATGTTACATTATAGTTTTTCAGAGGTAGGATTTTAAAATATACACCTTACTAGAATTTACAGCCCTATTCATTTGGGTAACTTATACCTAAATGTGTTTGACTGGTATACATTCTTCTGTCTGATGTGTCTGATCCACTATGAATGCAAGCAAACCTCTGAGATCCCTGGCCAAACTGAACCTTAGGTTGAATGAGTCAAATGCCCTTGAGTCAAAAGTTGCTCTTCTGGGTTCCGCAGCAATGTTTATTTTTTTTATTTGTACAAGGACTATAAGCAAAAGGTGTTTTTGATCCAAACTGCATGAGGGACTATAGAAAAATGCTACCACTTTTAAAGTTGTTTGGATAATGCCAGCAGGCTGCTGTGGATATCCTTTCCTGAATTTCCTGTCGGTTGTTAAATGTGTATTTTGCCTTTTCACTCTGATCTCTCACTCGTGTGGTGTTTTTTTTAAAAGGTTTCCTCCCCTGAGGACTGGTCCTACACAAGCAATTTTTCTCTACATCGACAGCACCATGAAAATGGCAATGATCAGATGGTTCAACAAATTGGGCATCATTTCAAGCTCCCCCAGGGCACAGATCCCATTAAGAAGTTCAGAGATACGATTTACCTCACTCAGGTAGCAGCAATATCTTCAATATGAGTAGGAGTCAATGCTTGTTCCATCAGATACTCTCAGTGGTTAAAACTGGGCCTATTTTGTTAGGTAATGTTCAGTCAAACAGCAAATTCCTGCATTGAGGCTTGTAGCTGGTTCTTCATCTGCAGTAGTTTACCTCCTGCTTGCTTCTTCCTTTGTGATTTCTATGTAACTTTTAAATGGGACTTTTTAATGCTATTAGGGAAGCTTAAAGTGCTGTTACTTTCTGTTGTGTTCCAAGAGTTTCAGAAACACTCTTGATGGGAGTAACTGCACATTCTCTTAGGTTTTTAATGTTTGAGAGCTTCTGTTAACAGGTTTTATATAAAACCAAAACAGCTTGAGAACTTTAGACACCAGTGACAAGAGAGCAAGGATGGATAATGCTGTGAAATTGAAAACAGGGGTAAAATGTGCACAGTGAGGTCCTGACACAAAAAGCTATGGGAGTTTCTGCACAGTTAAGTCTGTCAGGGCCTTGTTAACAAGCTAAGCAATTTAAGAATACCAAAATAAGGATAGCTAAAAAGATAAGCAGAATAAATTTAGCTCTCATGGCTAACTAGAAGTGTTATCTTTTGAGCTGTCCTAAAGAGTAACTTATTCCTTTATTTTGAGACTTTCTTTTAATATCTCCCCAGCCTAGTAATATACTTTGTGAAGAAAGTAACAGGCTGTTTGGCTTATGTTGGGAAGTGTTTTTTAAGGACAAGGTGGGGAAGGAGAGATAAAATGTGAGAGCAGATGAAAAAAGATAACTCGTTCAGTGCACAATTTTGACTGTAAAGTGGGAATAAGTGTTCAGTGTTCAGAGTATATGAATGTGGACATCATGGTCATATGTACTTGGAAGTAGGGGAACATACATTCATTTTGCAGATTTTAGTGGGTTTTGATTTACATTAATTTAAAACAATATCAATTTTAAATTTATTTTTCTTTGCCTTGTCTTCCATGCCTTTCAAAGACCCTGTTGGCCAGTGACCTTCACTGGATGGAAGGCATGAAGTAGCCCCCCCCACAGAGTTTCTCTAAAATTATTGCTTGTAAAGCTGTTGGGAGCTGTTAGTCCCAGATCTTACTCAAAGAGAAGCCTGTTGCAGTGTAGGTGTAGAGCTTTTAATGCTCAAGTTTGTAGTTCTGTGTCCTTGCTGTGAAGCATGTGTTGTATGCTAATAAGTAAAATACAAAATAAAGTACACCCAACTTTTTTTCTGCTGTGTTTGTTGCCCCAGGTGATGCAGGCTCAGTGCATAAAGACAGAAACTGAATTCTATCGATTGAGTCGAAGTGAAATAATCAAGGGAGAAGGACACACAATGGGAGCTCTGTACTGGCAACTCAATGACATTTGGCAAGCACCTTCCTGGGCTTCCTTGGGTAAGTTTTGTGACAGCCTGGTAAAAAGCACCACCTTTTTTTGCTTTCCTCATCTGGAAGTCTTGGAATAGAAGTAAGACCTTGCTCTCTCTCGGGCAGCCTGGAAAGCTTTGAACATGGTTCTGTCCATCCTTCATTTAGAAATGTTCTATCATCCTCATAGTATGTGGAAGTAGAAGAGGGTGAAGAGAAAGCAATTCTTTTCCTCTGGAAGTTTTGCTGTTTAAGTTCACCAACAGCAGCCACCAGCTCTTACCCTTGTTTTAGCAATGTCTAATTTAGAGAAGTTAAAGGTAACTCCTACTGTACTCAAGGAAATAATATGATTGAAGCCAGACAAAGTTGTGATGGTTAAGATTGAGGGCAGAACCTCCTTGTGAGAAACTTTCAATTACCCTTGCTTTTCTCATGTAGAGCTGGATCTTCCTGAAATTTTGTGGGCTATGTCACCCAGATTTTTAATATTTTTTACAAGTTTGATTCTTTTAAAAATAGAAAGATCAATTATTTTACAATTAGAAACTTTTAAGAAATTCTGATTCTAAAAGAGCCTGTCCTATCATCCTAGATTATATAATTGACTCAGCTGTACAGATGCATGTACAGCACCCAACCACCCTGGTGAGAATGGACAGACAGGGTGCTAGTGGGACAGGACAGTCAGAAGTGGCACCCAC
Source organism: Phaethornis superciliosus (assembly GCA_023637945.1). Classification (NCBI taxonomy): domain Eukaryota; kingdom Metazoa; phylum Chordata; class Aves; order Apodiformes; family Trochilidae; genus Phaethornis; species Phaethornis superciliosus. The sequence goes on from JAJQWJ010000005.1 coordinate 43,098,365, forward strand.
GTATAATTACACTTTCCATAATCTCAACAAATTTGCTTGGTTTTGTTCCAAAACCTCTCCCATCAGTAGTGCACTTTCAAACAAAACCTATAGAACTGATCCTGTTCTGAGCAGGATGAGATTTCATATGTAGAGGCTGGACATCTAGGTTCCTTCTGAACAGCTGGGGGAGAGATGGTTATCTCCAGAGTGGGATTCACTGTGTCCATGACTGTCTAAGGAGGAGGGTAAATTAGCTTCTCCATCCTGGTTTTGATTTTCATAAAACTTCATTTGGCACCTCTCACCCAGCATAATTTTTGAGAAGCTCTTTACAGGAGGCAATGACTGGCTGAGATTTGGTGTCCAGCTTAGTGTCAGGTGAGATGAATAACTCTTTGTTATTCTGCTAATATGTAGATGTTACTCTGCTAATATGCAATTTATGCACATGGTAGCTCCTTTTTATCCTTTTATGACACAAAAATGGAGTAATCAGACAAAGTCAATTAGGCAGTAAGAGTGAGGGTGGGCCTGTGTGATGGCTTTTACTCACATTCGCAACATCTTTTCTAGAAGTCATTTGGAAATGGAGAAGCTGGTATGTGGTAGGACTTGGGTAGATTCTGTTTCAACTTGAGTTATTTCTCACCTACTCTGCTTTTTAAAAATCTTTATTTAAGAATTCCATGTGTGAAGAAATACGAGTATACTAGAAAATGTTAAGAGTTAGTGTGAAGTTCACAATCTGTCCTTACAACAAAATGCCATTTGGCCCTACTTTAAGAAAAATAAACCCACCCCATCCTCTGCTTCTTTCTCTGGGATGTGTTTGTCCCTCTCCCTTTTTCTTTTTGTTCTTTTATTTTTCCCTCTTTATTTTTCATCCAAACAAAGCAAGCAACAAAGGAAAGCAAACCAATAGGAGAAACAGCATTTTATTTAAATGCTAAGGCAGCAGCCCTACTGTAATGCTTATCTTTCTGGACTTCTAGACTTGTACTAGGAAATGGAATATCCAAGTCTTCATTTTTATGATTCTTGCAATGGCTGAAGCTCTTAGGTTTTAAGTGCCTGAAAACAGAAGGATGCTTGGAAAAATTTATCTTTGTAAAGACAGGTGTATTGATAAATGAAGTGATTGTGGAGACTGTAAATATCTTCTTTAAGTACAGAGCTGACATCACTGTAGAAGAGGATATCAAATACTTGAATTATTCATATGTTGTTGAAATTAGTGTACAGAAAGGAAGCTCAGCAGAGATACAGCTGTCCCTTTGTTTTGTTCTGTTCCCTCAGTGGAACGAGGAAAGGTTTAATATTCATTTGATAAGGCAGTGTGGTGGAGGGATTTTTGAAATGCTAATGGCTGAAATTATGCAAAACTTCAGAGAAATTAGTATTATTTGCACTTCAAAACCACATTTCTGCATCTTGTTAGATGGCACAGTAGTAGCACTTGTAGTGCTTCTTGTTTAAATCTGGTATCTCACAGAGAGTCAGGGAGATGCTTACATAATTCCCCATACCAAGAGGAAGTGTTTTCCTTGTGAAGTGAGTAGGGAATAAGGTAGCAATTTTTTCTTCTTTTAGCTGACCTCTAAGGTGTTTGGTTGTGACTGAATAAAAACACAGCATAGCACTCCTGTCAGTACAGCCTTCAGTTCACAACTAAACAGCTTATACAGAATTGGGGTTTGGTTGTTAGCAGCTTGTTGTGGAGCTGATTGTGGCATGCTGAATGCTTTAGCATCTCTGTGCTGTGTTTTGGTGGAGAGCACTGACATACACCTGGCAATTGACCTAGTGAGGTCACACAAGTGTCACCTTGAGGGGAACCCACCTCAGTTGTCATGAGATTTCCTTGGACTGAACTGGCTGTTATTGGAGGTTTGATATTTTGAGCTGAATATGAGCTGAAACCACGGGCTTCTGTGAAGAATAATAGCTCTGAATAAATGAAACTGAGGTGAGGATGTTTCTCAGGTTGCATTTAATGGTGTAAGTCTTTCTTTAACTGAATAACACCATTGCAACAATAGGACCAACACTTAAAAATGTGACCTTTTGGTGAAGCTCAAAGGAAGGCTTATGAAAGATCATTAAATCCCTTCCAGAATAGAGCCTTTCTTGGAAGAAAACAAGAGTAACCAGTCATTCTCTGCACCTCAGAGAGGTGAAAAAGGGTGGAGAGGGCTATTCTATTGTCACAGCAGGAACAGAGAGCATAGGAAGGGATTGTGTGCCAAGGTAACCTTGGTTCAATCTGACCTTCTTTCTTTTAACCCTTTTTAGAGTATGGTGGTAAGTGGAAACTGCTCCACTACTTTGCCCAGAACTTCTTTGCACCACTGCTGCCTGTGGCCTATGAAGACAAAGGTGTGTTGTACATCTATGCCATCTCAGATCTTCATGTGGACCACATGCTGACTTTAAGGGTAAGTGACAGCTCTTTTACCACTCTTGTGTCACTCCTGCAAAAATGTGAGAAGCTGAAACAAGCACATGTTTGCTTTGACAAGTTTCAGTAAGTCCAGACTCAAACAGAATGAGGAGCAATTCCTGTCTTTAATCTTCTTAAGGGCAACACCATCGTTTATTATAGTAGTGTGTACTTCTTTGTGGTCCAAGGGATTAATTGGCATGAAATAAGATATTCTGTTAAACTCTTAAAGGGATTGATGGGTAAGTAGAACACAGTGTGAAGAGAATGGTACCTTGATACTTAACAAAACTGTTCTCTGGTGGTTAGAACTGGATTAACTAGTGAAGTTGAGGGGGAGGGGGAAGGGATCATACCATTGCTTGCCAGTGCTCAAACTGCCCACCTTTGAGAAGAAGATCTAGAGGATTTTTCTGAAACATCAACAGAACATTTGTACTTTAATTGCAAGGTCACCTACACAGTGCCACCATTTTACAACTGATGCTTTAGCTGTTTTCTGATAAACCTATAGGAACTGATCTGTTTTTTTAAGCAGTATTCAGGCTGCTGAATTGTCCTGTAGAACACAGTCTTGCTTTCAAATTTGTTACATTTTTTTGCTGTTGATTATATGGCAACCAGCTCCCAAATTAATTTAGGGGTCATTTTGCACTATGAAGTATAATTCCTGACATAAAAGTTGTCTCATGTGAAAGGACTGGGAAGAATGGAAAGATAGGCCTAGAGACTTGGTATGACTCACTAGTCACTTTGGAACTACTGCAATGAGTATGTCAGTTCCTAATTCACTGCCCTGTCTGCTGGGCCGCCATAAATTTTCAGATTTATAAGGTTACTTAAATATAGTCACATATAGCATAGAATAGAAAATGGTTGCCATTTCTGGATGGATAGTCAGTTGTTGGAGCAGGACTGCAGTTAATGAAACTGTTTATTTCTGGTCAGAATTGCTGTAGAAGGCCTAAATTCAGATTGTTTTATAATTTTAGAGAAGCATTGGCAATAGGGTAGTCCTGATGAGTGCTGTATTTCATGCTTTAGGAAGAGTTGAAGCTTAAAATTTTTGAAAGGAGTTAATATTAGTTCCTGACTGCAGACCCCTTTTTAGGTCTAAAATAACCTAATGTGTCTGAAGAGAGAGGATGCTGTAATTCTCATCAAGTGCCTATCTTCCAAATTACATACTTTTTATTTCAGATGAAGGCACATTCATAATGCATACGTGACCTCTGGGAAAGTATATTTTACTGTATTCTTATACATAATCCCTTTTAAGATGACGTAGCTTGCTTCTGTTCAATGATGATTGTACAGAAACTCTGGATTACCCAGTTGGGTTACATCAGGTAACACTGAGCAATCTCAAGAAAATCCTTTGTTTGATTTTTTTTTTAATCAGGGAGGAGAGGAAAAAGAGTCAACAATAAGTCACTTACTAATTCTATTTCCCACCACTCCCTTGGCAGAAATTGGCAACCCCCTCCTCTCCAGGACCCTGGAGAAAACAAAAAGACTTGTAGATCAAGAAGAACAACAGATCCAGACTGACTGAAACTGACTTCTTGTTAGGTTTATATAATGATGTAATTATTGTGCTGTATCCATTGTTTAAATCTTTGTGGAGTTCCTTGCTAGTTGCAAATCATCTGGTACTGTCTGGAGAAGATACCTTGTAGTGAGCAATCTTGAAACCTAGGATGCTGGGTTACCTTCACAGATGTAACTTCCATTCTAAGCTTTCTGTGTCCTCTCCACATGCTTGACAGGTTGTTGTGCACACCTGGAGTTCTTTGGAGCCTGTATGCACCCTTGCCAAAGAAGGTCTGACTGTTAAAGCACAAAGTGCTGTCCCCATCTACAAGGAGTCCATAGATGACTTGCTGGAAAGATGCAGAAAGTGTACCAGGGAAAGCTGTGTTATTACTTTCTGTCTTGTGGGAGAAGGTGAACTCCAAAGTCCTGTGAACCATCACTTCCTTTCATCTCTAAAGGATGCTGTGGGACTAGGAAAGATTCAGCTTAATGTAAGCATCAGTCATGCTTAAATTTTACTCTCTTGGATTTTGCTCTCCTTACTGCTTTGAGTTGTTTGCCTGCTAAGCCATGTCTGATTCCACTGAATGTTCTTTCTCCTTAGCTGCTGCAATTCTAGCTTCCACCTTAAGTTCAAAATCAGATCTTTTGTGTGTGTGTGTGTCACTGTATGCATATGTGAATATGAGGAGGGGAGATTTAGATTGGATGTTAGGAAGAAGTTCTTCACCATGAGGTTAGGGAGACCCTGGCACAGAGAGGTGGCGGAAGCCCCATCCCTGGCAGTGTCCAAGGTTGGATGGGGCTTGGAGCAACCTGGGCTGGTGGGAGGTGTCCCTGCCCATGCAGGGGGTTGGGACTGGGGGAGCTTTAAGGTTCCTTCCAACCCTGACAATTCTATGAAATAACACTGGTGAGATTTGATGGTTGGGTTGAGTGGTTTGGGGGTTTTTTTGTGTGGATTTTGTGTTTGTGTTTTGTTTTAAATATTGAAAGTGTCCATCTCATTTGTTCTGACTGTCTTTCATCTGACTGCTGCAGCCTTTCCTCTTTATTCTTTTTATCCTTAGTAGCAAACAGCATCATGGCAGGTGTTTTGGCTTGCAGACAGTGCTGTGTATCAGTAGTGGGTGATGCTAGTTCAGCTGAGTGTGTTACTGTCAGCAGTATTTCCTCCTCAAGGAAAATACATAAATGTTAGGTAAGAACTCAGTTACCCCCAAATTGGGATGGACCTGCATATCATTAAAACAGACTGAACAGTCACATTGCTAACATGCAATACCACATTCTCCTTTTCTCCTACAAATCCCTGCCTTCCAGCCAGGGGTTCTGATTTGCATAGCAGTGATTGTTCCTTAATATCTGACAAGTGTATCAGTATTCTGAATAGGCACAAAAAGCATCTGTGTTGCTGTCATTTAGTCTATCTGCTGCTTTTTGCTAGATTTCTTCCCCTCCTAGCAAGCTTGCTCTGTATACAGAGAGCAAGCACAGTGTCTGTGTACACACACAGTTTGTTTAAGCCTCACTTTTTAGCATGTAAATCTCACAGCATAATTCTTAATCAGTAGATTGGCAGGACAGGGACCTGTGTGTTCTCACATTTCACTCCTAAACTGCAGCTTTGCCTTTTAGAGCAAACTGAAGGGGGGGTGATGGTAAAAGAGAGCTTTAATATCTTTGAATCTGAACCAGTATAATCGCTTTACAAAAAGAAAATGGGCCAGATTTTACACTCTTATCTCTTTCATGGCAGCATGGACTGCCTCCTGAGTACACAAAAGAAAGAAGTCAGCCTGGTTTTATTTTTTTTCTGCTGGTGGCACAATCTGGAGTCTGAGTCATACTGGTTTTTTTTGTTTGGTTGTTTTTTTTGTGGATGACATCATCAACAATAAAAGCACTGCAACTGAAGCATTGGGAAATTTCACTCTTTTCCTATGACTGTGTTGTCACTGCAATACTAACTAATAAGGCTAGCTAAAAAGGCTAAATGCAAGGTCATTATTTTAAAAAAGTATGCAGCTATGATTTTAAAAAATTGTGATTTGTGGGAAGCTGGTGCCTCTTTACTTAGATACTTGTAAACTGGCTAGACTTTGAAATACATCCTAATAGTGCTAATCCAAGCACTGTTCTTCCTAGTGTTGCTTTTAAAAGCTGTGAAGACTTCAGTTGTTTCTGCAGAAAATGTAAAAGTTGTATGTTTTTCTTAAAAATGAGTATTTTAAGCAGGGGGTGATTTCTGTACTTGGCATAATTTGTCTTCTCTTTATATATAGTTAATGGTTATTTGATAATAATGGTGAAGCATATTTCATTATAGTGAATCATAGAATGGTTTGGGTTGGAAGGGACCTCACGGATCATCCAGTTCTCACTCCCTGCATGGACAGGGACACCTCCCAGTAGACCCAAGCTGCTTCAAGCTCCATCCAACCTGGCCTTGCCCTGTGGGGCAGCCACAACCTCTCTGGGCAACCTGTTCCAGTTTTTCACCACCACACACTAAAGAATTTCTTCTTCATGTCTAACCCAAATCTCCCCTTCTCTAGCTTAAAACCTTTACCCCTTGTCCTGTCACTTGTTATAAGTCCCTCCCCAGCTTCCTTGAAGTCCACCCTCAGGTACTGGAAGGTGCTGTAAGGTCTTCTCGGAGGCTTCTCAAGGCTGAATGAGGAGTGCTGCATCAAAATGCATCCTGGTTGTGCTTTTAAACCTCTCCAAGATTACCCACAGAACTGGATGTAAAACATCCCACCTTGTCCTGATCCTTCACAATGTGGCTGCCTTCTTAATGTGACACAAAGAACTTGCTGCCACGTTCCATTAAGATGAGGTGACCACCTGTGTCACTGTGGCTTTTACCATCTTTTGCTTCTGCATATTTCTGTTACTGGTGTAACTGGAGAGGACAGCTACTTATGTAGTTGTGAATTTCTAGGTTGTGTGACGTGTGTTGATCAAGGGACAAATCATTCACTGCAGTAAGTACAGGACACCCATCCTAAGGACGGGTCAGATTACCACTTGTTTGGTTATTTTCATAAAAAGATGGCCTTTTTCCACAGTCTTTGTTCTGCTGGAAGGCTGTAATAACAGTTGTAGTTTTTTAAATAACATTTGTAGTTTTTGCATGATTGTTACATACAAATCTCTTTTTGTTCCAGAAGAGATTTCCATAAGAGGATTGCTGAGTGTGTTTTACTGACAGGGAGAGTTCCATTTGTTATAGGGAAGTGCTTGGGAGAGTCCAGAGCAGAGGCTCCAAGATGCTGAAGGGAGTGGAACATCTCCTGGTGATGAAAGGCTGAGGGAGCTGAGGGGCTCTGCAGCTTGGAGGAGAGGAGAGTGAGGGGTGAGCTCAGGGATGTTTATAAATATGTAAAGGGTGAGTGCCAGGAGGATGGAGCCAGGATCTTCTCAGTGATGCCCAGTGACAGGACAAGGGGCAGTGGGTGCAAGCTGGAGCATAGGCAGCTCCGTAGAAATATGAGGAAGATTTTTTTTTCCCTGTGAGGGTGACAGAGCAGAGGCTGCCCAGGGAGGTTGTGGAGTCTCCTTCCCTGGAGACATCCAAATCCCACCTGGATGTGTTCTGTGTCACTGCTGGAGGTGACCCTGCTCTGACAGGGGGTTGGACTCCATGGTATTTTGAGGTCCCTTCCAACTCCTAGCACTCTGTGATTTCTGTGTTTTATTTGTTTTATTTGTTTTTTTTTCCAGGCCTCTGTATCCCAACAAGATGACATTTATAAATTTGTTCTTCAGACCACTGGAATTACTCCTTTTGTTTCTCTGGATGTAGGGAGCATAAAAGGCAGATTTAGTGATAATGGCTTCCTCATGACTGAAAAGAAGAAAGTGGTTGTATTTTATCCTTGGGAACCCACCAGTGTTGAAGAACTAGAAAAGTCACTAACCTTGACCTCTTTGCTGGACATCGTCTGAGGATACATCATTTCCTTCTAGATAAGGAGTGAAACAGAGAGGAGAAACTTAAGAGGAATTTGAGTAAAGTTGAAGTGATGCACAATTTGAGCTGACTGGAGAACGTGCTGTCTGTTCCTATCATGTGTGAATTTTAACTGCTGGTTCAATGTAAAGATACCAACAGCAAACCTGGTGTCTAATATATGTGGTGCAATGAAAGTGAGGCTTTCTCAGGTAATGGGAAAAATACATCCCATGTCTAAAATGGGAGGGGTGAGTTGGTGCAAGAGACTCTGAGGTCTCCAGTTCTCATGGGACGAGTTACTGGATGTGAATACATTCTAAGATACAGCAGAAATATGCACCTCCAGCCTATGGTTGTAAAAATCCATACTTTTTCCAATTTCACTGTGCCATAAAATGGAAGTTCATGTTAGGATAGTGGCAAGGGGGGCAAGGGCAGGGAGTGAAGCTGAGACAAACCCCACAGAAATGCCCCCATTTGGAGTACAGACATATCTGGGGAGCACTGGTCCTGCCCTTTCAGATCTGTGCTTGCCTCCTGCAAGGTGGGCTTCCACACAGACATGAAACCTGGGCTGTCTTGTGAGATATCAGGCAGATCTGTTTGCCCTTCTGAAGGGGGAATTGAGATTTGTTTTCTTCTCTCTTCTCATGCAACACTGAGCAATAACCTTTAGAGCTGTGCATCTCCCTTTGCCTCTTCCCAGAGGGCTGGGGGTGTAGTCACAAGCCTTTTTCTTCTGCTTGGAATCCTGCATGTGTCACAGGATGAGAGAAGCCTAGCCATGGGGAAAAGAGGTTGACCTGAGGTGGGAAGAGAAAGAAAGCAATACAGAGAAGAAATGGTCATGTGGGAGGACCACAGAGCTGCAAGTGACTGCTTTTTTTTCCTAGTAGGTGCATAGTGCAGGGGCTGCTGTTCTCATTCAAGACATTGCTGCTTAGCCATTCTGTTAACTCCTGACATTCCTCATGAGTGGCCTTTTACTCTACACTTGCCTTCCTGTCCTGCCAGAGAGGAGTTGGCCTGGCTTTGTTTATCAGGCAAGTTGTGTCATAATTCTGTTGTGGGTGTTTTGTTGTGCACGTTTAAAATACAGACATCAACAAAGGGAAAACTCAACATCTTCATTTTGCATATGTATGTGTAGGTTCCCCATAGAAGACACTGTTGACTCATGGTTAGACCTGGTGGCACATTAAACCCCTTAGTCCATACAAAGTAATGGTGCTTCACCTTCTAGAACATTTCTGATTAAGTTGTCTTTAAAAATGTTTAGGTTTCCCATAAAAATGTCATCTCACTTTGGCATTTGATACAAAGAAAATCAGCTTGCTTCAGCATGGGGGTTGCCATGGCCATGAATAAAACTTAACATTTAGGAAATTCAGAGATCTATAAAGGAATTCAAAAGAGAGGCATCCTGGGCCAACACTACAAGAAAAATCCTCCATTTTTTTTCATGTCCTGGGGTCAAAGCAGCAATGGATTCGATCTAAGGTAAGGATGGAAAAATGTGAAGAAAATATGCAATAAATGTAAGTAATAAATCTTGCTGAACTGTAGTAGGAATGGTTTGATTGATGTCTTTCTCTCACTTTGATGTAGAGATGCCTCTTCCTGCAGTATCTAGATAGAATTTCAAAATGGCAGTTAATAATGTTACAAAAATGAACCTGACAGGATTACTTGTTTCAAAGAAAATCAAGAGGAGGACTATCTGTAGGCTGGTGATAGTTGTTCTTCGTGCACCTCAGAACATGAGTGAAGTTTCAGAGATGGAGAAAAGAACTTTTATGGTTCTTTTGCTTCATTCATCTTTTGCTCCAAAACATGAGTTTAGATAACTGTGACCTTGTTTAGCATGTCATGAATTTTAGGTAAAATCATGAAAGAAACAATGTGGTAGATGACTAATCATTGATCAAGTGGCTGTGCATCTAGTTTCTGTCAGGACTGTTATGCAGAAGAGCATTCTTTTATAAAATATTTTTGCTGTTGCTTTCTGCAGTTACCAGATTGGCATTAAATGATTCAGAATATTTTAAATTATTGTTGTTTTTGAAGGCCAGGAGCTCCCTAAAGAGTGGGTCCATTCTTTCTCACTGGAAAGCTTTAATTCTGCACTAGGTGCTGTTATGAAAGATTAGTAATTGCTTAAGCTCAAAACAGAATTTAATGTGGGAGGTGCAGTTCCATTATTGTCTTAATATCCTTAACATGTTCTTTTGGTTTCTGGGTGCTGTAATAGGTATGTATTTATAGATGCTCTTTCCTTAGTACCCTTGTGCATCACTACCTTGTTTAACCATTTCCCTCTGTACTTTTGACATTATTTACTGTGCTATACTTGGTTACATTCTTCTCCCTTTGTCACAGATCAGAGTGAAGATAGGAACAATGCAACAGTGAAGAGATCTTCAGGGGATCCATCACTCCTATCTCCATTCCCATCTGTAGCCATTCCAGTGTTGTTGCAGCTACCTGACAGCACTTAATTGTCAGTTGTATCTGATGGGCTGGGGACCATCAGCCAGGACATTAGGAAGAGCATTTGGTAAGTGTCATGGTGCTTGTCCTTATTGTCCTTAAATTATTGGTGGCAGCAGTAGAGGGAAATGGCCCCATAAGTATTCTTTCAGGGTGCAGCTTTGCAATGTTTTGTCCACAGGATCACTGGGTTTACTTGTGCTGATGGATCTCCTTTGCCTCTGGGCTCCCTCTGGGGTGTTCTTTACAGATGGGAAAAGCAACAGCCAGCATTCACTTTGGCAGGAGCCATGGCAAGTGCCCTTCCAGAGCAGAACTTGAGAGCAGGTTTTGGAGGAAAGCTGCATGGCATTGGCTGACTTATCCTAAACCTTGTCTCTGGCAGGGCTTTAGCTCTGACCCAATTCAGGACCTGCAGGGAGAATGGGGCTGTATGTCTTTGTTGGTACTTTCTGCCACACAGATAACTTCTTTTGCTCCAGTTTGCTGGAGCACTTCCTTGGAAGCTTTTCCAAATTTTTCTACAGATTTTCCAGGAAGGAAGCAAATGTCTGTATCTTAACTTCCTCTCTAAGCAAAGTGTTCATAAGTGTTTGTCAGTCTTTGTTGCTACCTGCTATTTGAATATCTTGAGTCCTGAGCATTTTTTTCTGCCTTAGAGGCACATCTTGTAGTACTTCTACTCCTAGTAGTCTCCCATTTGGTTTTGGACATGTGTAGCAGAGAGCACTTCAGTGACCTGTAGCAGAGATGGGTGCAGAGGAATAGGCCAGGGAGTTTCTTGTTCTCAACAAATGACAGTTTGGTTTTGTAGCTTAAAAGCCAGGCTTTAAATTCAAAATCACAGTTTTTAATCCTTACTCTGTGAGGGTAAATTGAGTCTTCCAGGAACATGAGGTTTGATTGTTTAAGATGTTCCAGGCCAGGAGTTGGGTTTACACACCTCTGCCTTCCAGATAGTGAAATGAAGGCCACAATTTAGAGTGGAAAAGCAAAATTTCCATGTAAAATATCAAACCTTAAAATTACTTGGTGGTGTTCCTGCTGCTATTGAGCAAAAAACATCTGACTGTAGGAAACAGTCAGTAAAGACCTCTAAACATCAGTTTTGATCATTAGTGTGCATCATGGTCAAGAGAGAGAGGTGTCTTTGGTGTAGGGAACTACAGCCAAGGAAAGGTGACACAGCATGAAGAGAAATGGCATGCTGAGGACTGGTCAGGAGGAAGGGAGCTAATCTGGGTGTTTGCCAGGACCTGTTCTTGGGGCTGTCCTTTTGGAAGCTGAACCTGAGAGTTCTTGATGGGCTCTGTGAGTGCAGAGTGGTTCAGTATTGCTCTTTCTTTGCACAGCTTTCTTACTGTGTGGCCGGCTGGGGACCTGCTGGACTGCTGAGTGGAATGGCTTTGGTAGAAGAGACATTACCCTTGTGTATTAGAAACAGCTGGCCTGGGGAGTCAGCCAGGCTGAGGAGTTGTGTCATTTAGAACAGGAACTTTCACTGAGAGCTGTCTGGTGGCCTGGTGGGGAAGCATGCCATGGTCAGAGGCAGGAGCTGAAAATTTGTCTTCTTTGATGGTGGTGAAAATAAAAACTTTTAATTCTGGCCTCTGGTACCTCTTCACAAAGATGGAAGGTGACCTATTCCAACCTAAACATTCTGTGATCCTGTATTTAAAGTTCCTGTTTGAACTAGTGAGAATACTTTTAAACTGATCATCTATTTTATTTCTAAACCAAGAAGGCAGGAAAAAAAAAAAAGGAACAAAGCCTCTCAGATTGAATAGACTAAAACTAAGATGCTGAAAAAACAGCAGCAGCCAGACTGCCATTTAAAGCACTTGAATACACAGGGCCCAGGGAATACACAGCTGGAATGCCAAGAGAACACTGTACAAATACATTAATTAAGTAATGTCAAAGGCACCTGGGATTTTGTTCTTGTAGATGATACATACAATAACTTTAAGAAAAGAAGGGCACTGCTTCTATTAGGCACTGTATCTCTGGAAGTAGTTGATGTATTCAGTGATTCAGCTGGATAGAAAATTATTTCACAAGTTGGTTATGTTGTGGTTTGTTTTTTTTCACTAATCATGGTTTAATTCATCACAGCAACTCCTGCTCTAAATGTAACAAATCTCAAGGTTTATCTTGATTTACTTTCTCAGGAGTGACACCCAGGTTATGAAGACTGAGCTGAGCCAAGACTAACACTGTCCATGTCCCATCTTTGTGCCAAGAAAATGGGCCACAGGTGAGTGACAATGGTACAATGCTGCTGGTTGCATTTTCATCATGAAATCCAGTGCCTGTTCTGTGTTCTTAGTAGGGCTAAAGTCTGTAACAGTCACACTCACCATCTTGGAATTAACATGAGACAGGAAATACTGCTCAGGAACACAGGCAGAGGAGTTTCTAGACAGCCCTCAGAACTGCCTCATCAGAGTTTTGCTGAGATGTTAAATTGTTGGTTTCAGTGTAAATTATTCTCTGCTGCCATCATTACAAAAAGAGGGAAGCCAGAAGCTGTTAAAAAGCACAGCTGCTCAGCAGGAACTGATGCTTCTGGTCTCCCACCATAAAAGATACTTAACCTTTAACACTGCTTGCAACCCTTTATTTCTTTTGGTACTTGAAAAGCATCTGTTATAAATACCTAAAAGTGATAAATCTTCAATAACTCTGTTGAAGAGATAAGTAAAATTTAAAGCAAATGTAGACATGAGGTGTCATTTTTGGTTTTTATTATAAAAGTAAAATAAAAATAAGCATTTAAAAAGCATTTTTTAAAGGAACAGATATAAAAAAACCTATTTACAAACAGGAAAATGCCAAACTTGAAAATAATTTTGAATAAGAGACATCAAAATTAAGTTTAAATACATTATTTGAAATATACAAGATTTTTTTCTTAGGTTTCTTTTCTGAGTTGTCACTGTTGTGATTAAAGTAATGATTTTCTTTGCAAGCTATTTTATGAGCTTTTTAAATTCAGCTGAGCTGCAAAACTTATGAAGACAGCAGCCAGAAACTGCATTCTTTGATTGCCCTGTGTGCCTTACCTCTGTTATTGAGTTGGTATTACACATTAACAAAGAATGACTTTTGTCTGTAGAAGAAAGCCCTCACAAGCCACAAAATCTCTGTCAGTCATTCACAGTATCCAGTCCTGTGTATCAAAGAGCCCTGGTTATTGTGTATGGATTGTAAATTAATGAAATTCAATGCACTTGAGGAAGGAAGCAATGGCCAAGAGTCCCTGGTGGGTTCTGGTTCATGTGTCTGGTTCCTTCAGCAAACTTTTGGCTGTGAATTCACTTCCCTTCAGTCAGGATGACACCAGTGTCATTGTAAATGTTGCATTTGTTCCCGTGACTGCATGTTGCTAATTGAATATTAACTAATTGGCTATGTAATTGGTTTGCACTGAACTTCCATGTCCATAGCCCAGGGTCACTGTGCCAAGTGCTGCTGGGGATTTGCTGCTCAGAGAGTCTGAGTAAGAGAAGCTGAGTTTGCGGAAGGAGGTCTCCACACCACTGTCACAAATGCTTTCATTGTCCTCAAATTTGCTGTTGTAAAGCTCACCTGGGGGAGAGAGAAACAGGAAACTTTCTATTTTGTGTTGCTTCAGTAACGTTTGCTTTCAAGAAAGCTTAAGGAATGCACACCAAGAAGATAAAGTTCTTCTAGGGGAAAATAACTTTAGATGCTGTGATTGAAAAAGCTGTGCTCAATATTTTCATTGACCCAAGTCTGGGATTTGATGCACTGCTGGCAGAGATCAGTCACAGTTGGAGCTTGGAGGGGAATGAGAGGTTTGGTGCTCTGCTGACACTAATGCTGTCACTGCACCAGTCAGGACTTTGCCCACGTGTGGTAGGAACAGGGCAAAACATTCTTTGGCTCTCAGACTCATGGACTGTGTGAGTATGCAGCTCCAGGATGAGACCCCTACAACTTTTTCAGGTTATGTCACTTAGAGATTTCTTTTTGAGACACGTCAATTACATGTCAATTTTTAACAATTTTTATCTAGTAAGCAAGCCTCAAGTATGAAGCAGCTGCCATCTGTGCAAGATCTGCAAACATCAAGTGCCTGACTGCAAGAGAACTGTACCTGAGCTGCAGGTATGATGTGGGTGCACTGTGACTGGAACAGTGTCAGCATACTGGAGCAGTATTATTTTTCTAAGCAAGCATCTTAAGCAAAGTAGCCCAGACTCCTCTCACCCTTCAAGATTAATTTTAAGAGGCAATATGCATAGAAGCACATTTTTGATGGGCTTTAAGGTTCATTCCATGACTGAACAGTTTTTTAGAATCTGGCAACATAAGACCAGAACGGAGTAACTGTGGTGTTTCTTTTTACTTTCTGGAAATATCTCTGGTATTTTCACACCACGTGTAAGTTTCCACACTTCGGTGCTGGTAGCAATGCCAGTGTTTGAACAGGGCCTCAGGAAAACCCAAAGGTTTTTGTTATTTAGCAGGGCCAGATAGTATCTGAACATTCCTGATGACCACTCCCTTCTCAAAACCTGTTTTTTTTGTTAGTTGAGTTGCCTGCCCAACACCACCATGGTTGAAGATGTGCTAACCAAGTGGACATGGCACAGGCAGCCTCATGTGATGTTATATTCACCTTGCTCTGAGAAGGCACTTGATGGCATGACTGCTGGAGGTCCCCTGTAACCAAAACCACCCCCCATTTCTCTGCCTGTAGAACACTGAGGCATTTCAGAGTGCCACACACTGTGGAAGGAGAAATTGAACACCAGTGTGTTACTGAGAAGTTCATGAACCCAGAACATTCTTTTTTAAATCCAGATAGGAGAGGGGAGAAAAAAGTCACAAGGCACTTGTACAGACTTGGGAGATTATTCCCTGGCTTATCTTTTGACATCTGTTCCCAGTACATCCAGAGAGTTACCATCAGTAAATGGCAGACATCTGGTTTTAAGAAAAGGGAGCCAGTATAATCAACATTGTAATGCAGAGCTGGTGATTCCAGTGGTCCATTTCCCCACCCCCTTCCAGGCCTAGAAAATATCTGTGATGACCAAGTCCCACTGCAGTAAAATATTTCTGCAACAGGTCAGCAGCTCAGGCATGGTATGTAAGAAGCAATTGCCTTCCAGCAGCAGACCAGTGTGAGGGAGAAAGGAGAACTGAAAAAGTGTTTTAAAGCAAGCTGTTGATGTTTTGCTGCCAATTTTACCTGTCCCTCCATTTGCAAAGGTGGGTGGGAGTGAGGATGGGAGAGCTTTTGCTGCGTTGTCCTCCTGGTGAGATGGGCTTTGTGAGATGGACAGTGCTCTCTCAATTACTTCAATGGCTTCTGTGTAATCCATTTGTCTCAGAGCAGCAGTCAGCTCTTGAATTGTACCACCAGAAACCTAAGAGAGAGGACATCAGATGCTCACCATCATCCACACTGGCTGGAACCAAAGGTCTGCACTGTCTGACTGTGCAGGAAGACAACACTCTTCTTGTCTTCTTTCTTTATAACTTGTTTCAAGCACCTTACCTCATAGTTATCCAGCAGAGTTTTTGATGGAGAAGGGCTCAGCCTGAAAGCATTGTTAAGTATGCCAAGACCCAGTTTTTGTGCTAGAGTGGACCAGTTTTTGTCAGGATTGGGTGCTTCCAACAGTTTGTAAAGCTGCATCTTGGAAGTTTCATTGAGGTCTCTCAAATGTCCTGGGGAAGAGAGCAATGTTAGGTTATTGTTGTTTATACATATCATGCACCAGTTCATTGCTCAGCACAAAGCCAAATTAAAGAGTATCTTGGTGTCCATCAATCCCAGTCTCTACTAATGTATTACTGTAATATTAAAAATTTACTCCTTTGTATTCCTGTGACCCACTTCTCATCAGAACCATGCTTATTCTGAACATGAGTGGGTACCTCTCCTCCTTCCCCAGTTCAGTTACAAGCTATTGCAGGGCAGTGGTTTCTTCCAGTGCACTTTCAGTACTCAGTTACTAGAGGGATATTGTTAATTCTTCTTTTATAGATGTTACCTTGTCTCAGAAAGTCCTCTGAAATCACTGCTGACTCGTAGGGTTTGCCATTTAATATGTCATACACCTAAGGGAATACATTAAAGTCAGTATTTAGCAGAAACCTGGTTAATATCCAATTTCTTGACAAGTCTCAGGTACTCTTCTACACAGCCCTGAGTCCATCTGTAAATGGGGAAATTTTTTTTTCTGTCCTAGCATCACTATGACTAAAAATACTGTGGAAGACCTGTGCAAAGCTTGAGGGGTAAAAATCTTGATGAGCTGATTTAGCTATGTCATCTGGCAAGTGTTCTCTGGTGCTGAGGATGTCTTTGCAGTCAAGTGGCAGTAGCAGTGCCTAAGTGAGGAGTAAATGCCAACAAGTGATCTGAAATAAAGCCTGGGCTGGATTTTCACCTCCCCCACTCCATGCTGACTGCTTGTACCTTGCACCAACCCAACTGTGCACACTCAGAGTGCTGAAACATGGACCTTGCTCCCTAATCAGTTTGGGGTAGGACACAAAAATGGAGAGCGTGCAGCAAAGCAGCCCCACTAGAGAGTGTCTGCCTCAGGAGAGGCTTTCAAACTCGGGCTGCCCAACCAGATAAGTATTTTTCTGTGCTGCAACTATTTCAAGAAGTGCTTGTGTAGTCTTCTAAGTGGAGTCTTCATGCAGTGGAAAGAGTTGGCTGAGAGCACTGAACTATCATTTGTGATTAAAAAAAACAGGCCATGTACCTCACAGTTGGCTGCCATATCCAATGGTGTTGTTCCAGGCACAATTCCTTCATCATCATCTTCATCATCTTTCACATCATCTAGATCAAACAACGGCTCGAAGTTCTCAACATGAGGATTGGCACCTGGCAAACAAGTGTGCAGAAACATTCTTAAGGCTTCAAGTTGCTTTTCAGCAACACTTAACATAAAATATAATTTAGCTGGAGTAGCTAAATTAGAAGATTTGCCACACAGAACTTTGCATACATATTTTAAGTCAGCAAATAACATTATTAACTAAAGCTGAATGCTGTGACATCTCTGTATAATGCAAGTGTCCATCATAAAGAGGGGAAAAAAAGTGACAAGCAGAGTGTCAAGGCCCAAAGAGTGAGCTATGGCTACAGAAACTGACTTCCAGTTCTATTTCTGGCTCACACAGTGCATAATACCCAAGTGATGAAGTGATTATCTGGGGCTTCTTTTTACAGTGTCAGAGAAATCTGTGACTATTATTAAATGACCAAGCACACAGAGCAATGGGAGGCCTGCATTTCTGTTTCAAAGGAGAAATCAGTTTCAGGTGTATAAATAAAAATGACAAAAATGGTCCAATAAATACTTAGAACTAATTCTTCCACAGCAATATGAAGCAGGAGATACTAACAAGCTCATGTTTCAGTGACTTGGTTTTGGTTGTTCTTAAACCAGTCCAACAAGAATTACCCCAACGGTATAGTGAGGTCTATTCTTTGTTTCTTCAGCTAAAGAAAATACTCAAACTTCCAAGAATGCTTTTTTTTTTTTTTTTTTTACTAACATAATTTGCTTTTTTAGCCATTAGATGGTGCTAGAGCATAGCACAGCATTTAAACAGAGGTCTTCCCTGAGGAAAACTAACCCTCCTGCTTTTTAACATCCATTTCTTCTGCTCATTAAACAAGTTCACTGGCACATTCTTTTCTGCTTGGAGCTTTTTAACCTAAACTGTCCCTGTGAAAGAAAACTGTCCAGCAACTGTCCAATTTCATACCTGCTGCTTTAAGAACTGCTGCCAATTTTGTAGAGCCCCTTCCTGCTGCTATGTGAAGAGGAGTTGTCCCATCATATGTAGTGCTGTCCACATCTGCATCACCCTGGTTTTATTGAACAACAAAAAAGGAAAGTGCTAAGTGTCTATACAACACAGCTGCAGACTCACATCTGTATAAACATTGCTTCTGTGCAAAGAAAAAAAAAAGCACCACTCCATGCTTGTTTGCATAAAAACTCTTATCGTTGTCTGCAAAGGAACTGGAAAGTAATGACAACCATCTGCCCAGGAACAGATGGTGGTTTGGTTGTACCCCCCAGTGCTGGAGCAGGAGGCACAGCATATAAACCCAAATAGGTCAGGTAGATAAAAGCCACCCTGCATCCCATGTAACTGTTCTGCCACCTGATTGCCTAGGCTGTCAGAACTGCTGTGCACAGAAGTTTGCCTTCCTGCTGCTCTCCAGGAGGGGTGACAGGTTGGTAGCACAGCCACCAACTGAGGGGGGCAACCAGGGCCACCTGCAGGTGGGCAAAATTTAACATCCCGGCATCAAGGTGTTGAAGGGAGCCAAGATAAATACTTCTAGATATATGCAGCTATCTCATTCTGCACATCTGTGTGCACACTCATGCAGAATAAATAGTTGGTTGGTGGTGAGATTGCCAGAGCTACTCAGTGCACATTACGTGTGGCATTTGTGGTCAGGTCAGGGACACAAACTGTAAATTCCTCAAGTTGGGCAAAAGCTTCACCAGCAATACTGAACAAGGAATAGTGAACAACATTAATAATAATTTTGCCATTACACCAATTGAAGTAATTAAGCCAATAACCAGAAAAAGCCTCTTAAGCACCTCAGAAGTTTCAAGACTTTTTAAATATGTGAAATGACCTGTGAGAAAGAAAATCTGTCCTTACCTCCAGCAAAAGGCAGCCTGCTAAAGGGACGTTCTCCTGCTCAACAGCTAAATGCAGTGCAGTTCGTCCAGATTTTTGTTCCTGAACATTGACACTGACTCCAGCAGCAATCAGCTGTTTCAGGCAGGACATGCTGTTTGCCATCACTACTATATGAATTGCACTGAGACCTACACAAAAGCAAACCCATCCATCATGTCCATTAATATATGAAAAATACAGGAATGTCAGCATCATGAGTTTTCAAATGGCTGCATCTATAAGGATTGTGAAATGAGAGTTCTGTATTAGCAGAAGTGACATTTTTACCCACTTATACACTAAATATGGTATTAATGAAAATGTTCATTATTGCCTTCGTTGTAACCAGTTGTGTTACTGATGGGGAGACAAAACCATGCTTTAAAAACAAACAAACCCAAAACAGATTAAAAGGTGGAAAGGAGAGAAGCCTTAAAAAGAAAATCTGGTATCAAGCAAGTAGTACTACTGTCCCCATCTGCTACAGAGCACCTCTTCTAGAAACACTCTGGGGAATAATAGGTATAGCATCAGCTTCTTGTAAGGCCACACTGCCAGATCACCTCAAGGTTACCTGCACCAGCTTAAAAAGAGAATACTGTATAAGACAAACAATCAAACACTAACCCTGAACTAAACCAACAACAAGAAATCCTCTAAGGAACTTCACAGTTTTTATGAAACTTATAACCACTCTTTAGCAACTACTAAACTACCAGATATGAAACTCTACAGTGGTTGAGAAATTGGTTTTGAGAGAATTTCATTCACTAGAAAGGAGGAGGAAGCATTTTCTTCTGGGAGGATCTTCTTAAAAAGCAGTGGTTGCATGAGGCATTTCAGGAGGAACACAGTGCTTGAAGTTTTGTGAGATGCAATAGAATATACAGTAACAAAAATTCAAATCTGTTCTCTGTCACGTTGCCATTATCATGTCCTTTACAACCAGAAAGACTCTCTGACTGCTGGCACATGAAAGCCAAGGACAGCATACACAGAACAGGGAAAGATCACAGAATGGTTTGGGTTGGAAGGGCCCTTAAAGCTCCCCCAGTCCCAACCCCCTGCATGGGCAGGGACACCTCCCACCAGCCCAGGTTGCTCCAAGCCCCATCCAACCTTGGACACTGCCAGGGATGGGGCAGCCACAGCTTCCCTGGGAAACCTGGCACAGGGGCTCAGCACCCTCAAGATGCTTTTCCCAAGGTCTGTAGCTCCCTGAGTAGAAACACTGAGTTGTCAGTAATTGTGGATTGCTTGTCTAGTAGGTAAGCATAAAATAAAGCCATCTTTCCATACCTTCACCATTGAAAAGATTGACCATTGGAGATATCTTCTTATGCCTGAGGAGCAGACTCAAAATCCTGTCATCTCCTTCAGCAGCAGCTAAATGTAAGACAGAATTACCATGGCGATCCAGGAGGCTGACATCTGCTCCAGCCTTCAGCAAGTCTTCTACCACCTCTGCCTGCTTTGTGATTACTGCCAGGTGCAAGGGTGTCTGGAAGTGACAGAAGCAAGCGTAAGATAAGCAACAGCTACCACAACTTTTACAGAAATCTCTTAAGCCCATAAGAGCTCCAAGCATGTGAAGATGTTACTCCACTTCAAAGCCAACAGAAACGAAAAGTTTGCATATGTGTACTTTTTTTTTTTCCTAGTGCATTCTATAAACAACAGGATGTCAACTTGCTGCAAGTAAAAGCTGCCTTGCCAGTGTCACCAGTCAGACTTCGAGAGGAACGAAAGATGTGAGCTACACTACGAGCTATTTGAGGACTGCAAGGGACTTAGGAAACAGAACAACCCCTGTGCCCTTGCTTCCAGCTGCCCCACAGCCAAGCTCATGCCACAAAGGGAGCACATGTGCTTTCCAGGGCCTTTGGCACTGAGCTATGCTCTAATTTTGCCCCTGAATTATGAGTTTTGCAGACGTGGTCAAAGGATTTCCTTACCCCCTCTCAGAAATAACTGCAGAGAAAAGAAGCAAATCCTGCTGTTCTCTGCATTTGTGGAAGTGCAGAATCACTGCAGTGATGCAGCATGTGCCTAGCTAGCTGATTCTATTGGCATGTTCTCCACATTTGTGCAAAAACACCTGCAGCAGCACCCAGAGGCCATCAGGCCAAGAGGTTTTCAGTATTTCCAAAGGCTGGTAATATCCCACATTCCTGAAAATCTTGCCAGTGAGCAGCATCAAGTAGAACATTCTCAGAAATGTACGTATTTGAACAGCAAAACATTCAGTAAGCTTTAGGAAGTGATATTTTCAGTGCCAAAATAACCTAAAAATTGCACAAGATTCCATCTCCATGTTGTGATCCTTGTATTAACAGAAGGCTTTAAAAAAGACTAATTCTAGCTCTGCACAGTAAGGTTGTGTTGGTCAATAGATTTGCAATTAAAATTACTGAATCTATAAGGTACATGTATGATTCAGCTTTCAGAGCACCTGTACAAAAGGAAAAGTCTACCTCAAGCCTACATTCCCTCTCACCACTGGCTGGAGGCTTTAGTAGAAGGTAGGAATAGCTGTAGATGTCCTGGTAGTTAGACATTTGTTTCTTGTGTGGAGCACAGCTTTGGTTCCTGTTTCTGTTAAACAGAGGGCACAGAATTCCTTTCAGAATTTTCTGCTTCCTTTCATCAGCCTCCACGTTTCCAACTTGTTTTAGATCAGCATAACAATAAAATGCAAAAGGGAAAAAAAAGTCAAACCCTCTGGGACCATCTGTGTAGAGCAAAACCTTGCTGTTCACAGCAAAAGAAATGATACAAATGTCAGAGTGCTGCTGTGTAACACCCAGCTGGTAACCTTTGGGACAACAGAATGGTACACACAGTTGAAAAGTTCCTCTTTTCCAGGCAGATTTCCATAGCTCTTTTTAAAGCTTACATTATAACACACAAAGCTCAGGCTCTGTCATGGATGAAGGAGAGGAGACAGAATTAGGTCTGGCAGAATTCTTTTCCTCCTAGGGACAAGGGGGATAGGGTTTCTCCTGTATAGCTATAATGTGACTCTAAAAATGAAAGAGCAATCTTGGTGCACACATGATGGGCACAAATACCATCTGGGCTATAGGAAGGGCAGAGTTTGTTACAGCTTCCACATGCCTACAGATGACTGATGAAACAGCAACTGACTCATGATCCTGAGTTATCTTAGATCAGAAAGGTCAAAAGAGCCCAGAGCTGACACACTGTAATCTGTACTGCTGGCTTTATAACAGAGAAGCCAAATAATGAAGACATGAACTGGAGAATTTCATAATTTTGGCCTGTTCTGTGAATAACCTCTGGAGATGTTTCTGTTAACATCAATGGGAGTTGTGAGCTAAACCAATGAAAAGATGCTTTTGCTCCTTACATTACATCACCATGTTTCTAAGCTCATCACAGTCTGATCTGGGCTCATCATAACAAAGAGAAGAAAAAGAAAAATACATGCAATTTCTTTTTTGCTGTCTGAGCAATCAACAAAACTGATACCACCACAACTGAGTACCTGGTAAAGGTCATTTCTCATGTTAATGATGTCATTATAATTCAAATCGGGCATCACTTCCAAGAGGTTTTTCACCAGCTCAGTGTGAAGGTGGATAATTGCTAAATGAAGAACACTGAAACAAAAAACAGATTAAAAAAGTCAAACTATTTTCAAATTATTAAAAAGAAAAGAAAAAAAGAAACTTTTGCTGTAGACCTGACTGAATTTTAACTGAAATAAACTATTGACTACCAGAGGTCATGGTTTTAGCACTAAATATCAGCACCTAAAATGAACCCCAACGTTAAGAAAAGCTACTCAGAAGGTAACTCGTGTTACTGGGTGTAACACCTCAATCACGAAAGCAGACTCAGGATGGCTTTTGCTGGTCCTAAACATAACTTAATTACTAGTCTAATAAATACAAACTTTGCAGCAGGAAAGAATTGTTTAGAACATGTCTGAAATCCCCGGGGTTCTTTGCTGTTTTGTTTTTTTCAAAATCTGAATTATGCAGCACATGAACACCTCTCACTGTCAAAGCCTTCCTCCAAAATTTCCACAGGCCTCTCTGCAAGCAAAGCTGATTTTCCCTTGGGGGTTTCCCCAGATCTGTGGGTTTTGCTTTTCTTAGTTTTCAAACAGAAAAATGACTGAGGGCTCGGGCCCAGTGAGTCACAGCCGCAGGCAATGCAGCAAAGGAAAAACCTGTTTTGGGACATGAGGGACTGCATAACAAGACACTTCACCACTTCTCCCAGGTTAATGAAATGGCCTTTCCTCTGCTCTTCTCCAGAGCCAGGTCCTTCACCACCAGCCTGAATGGCTGTACTTGTACAAAAAAAACCCCAAAGCCCAACAAAAACCAACTCCCAGGAAAAAAGCAGGCTGTGAATCCTAGCACCCCTAACACCAACCAGAGCTGGAGTTGTCTTGGTTCTTTAAGAGTTCACTTCAAAGTCTCACCCTTTGTTTTGAGGCAAATCTTGCCAAGCTCTTCCTGAACAGATGCTGGCAAATTTCTGAACTCTTCTTTTGAGCAGATAGCTGGTGACACACAGTATCAGCACAGCACACATCGTGTGTGTGTTATGCTGCTCTACAAACACCTGAACAGACTCAGATCTACAGTTTCATCAGAAAAATAAAAAGAAGTTTCTTGCCTTTTGGGGAAGCATAGAGTCATCTTGAAATTGTGACCGAGTACATTCAAAACCAGAAGATACATCAAGAAGGGAAAAAATAGGAAAGCCAAGCTAGTGGCTATCTCTGATTTTGCAGTCCTTTTATCAGTCACCTGAAACCTATTTTCACTGAAAGCAGAGCCTCTCAGTGAGTAATAAAACAGTGGGAGACTGTCTCAATTTTCCACCCAGCTAGACGCATTGAGGCTTCTGTGGCTTCTACTGTATGCAATACTGCAATTTACAGAAACACAGGTGATTGCACAGGGCCTGCCAGCTGAACAGTAACAATGTGATTATATTGCTTATTCAGGAGATTATCCTTACAGGTCTTCAGAGCTACTTTTGCTGAATTTTCTTTTAGGTAACTACTCATCATTATTTTCTCACTGTATTTTCCTCTCCACATCCCATAGAATCCACAGCACTGTAGAGGAACAGAATGGATTTCTGCTCCAGCTCAAGTTACTGAAGAACTGATAAGCAAAGGAGAAACAAGAAAAGGCTGAGAAGCAAAGAGAAGTCTGCCACAGACATGCTTGCAATACCTTGGAAGACAAAAGTACAGTACAAATGAAGGCAGGAGCAAAATGCTGTCCTCTGGAAAGAGCTTGGTTTTGGTGGGAGAAAAGCAGCATGGATCTCCCCAGCTACTGCTTTTATGTCTGCCAGCCTGCCTGTAACGTGCAGCTTCCTCTAAAGACTTCAGGACTTACACATTATAAAGAACAGGGCATTCTCCTCCAGTGCAAAGCCAATGGTGAGTCATGAAACAAGCACAGCACCTCATGCTCAGTCAAGATTTTAAGTAAAAAAAGGCAAACTCACAACAAGCTCAGTGACCTCGTAATTTTCTGATAGGTACTCAATGAATAAACTTTCTGATAGGTGTGGAATCAGAATTGAATTTTGTGGCATGAAAGCCTTTTCTGCAAATGTAACAAAATTCTAAAGCAAACAAGAAAGCAGTCAGTCTGTCTGTCTATCTATCTATCCATACTTATCCATCCCATCTATCTAACTATCTAACCATCCATCCATCTGTCCATCCCATCTATTTAAATTGCTGCCCGAAACAGCACAAAGGAGAATATTTCTTTGACAGGAGCAGTGCTGCAATCTATGATCAGCATTTGCAGGGGACTGGATGAGTTGGCTGTACCATTCTGCCACCCAGACCATGACTTTGAACCCAGTAAGTGCAGCCCAACTTACTTGTCTCCATTATCATCCTGGACAGCAGTGAGGTGGCGCTGAACCGCCAGCAGCATCTTCACGTCTCCAGTTGCAGCATAATCAAAGAGAGCATTGCAGTGGCGCCTGGCAAGCTGCATGGCCTTCTGCAGGAACAGACCATCTGCAACACAAAGTTTTGTCTTCATCAGTTCGGTTGTCTCCCTTGCAACACCACCTTTTTGTTTTTTTTTTTTACAGGCTGACAAAGAAATAGGAATGCGGACGGCTGAGCGCTGTTTACAGATTCACCAAGACAGGCAGCTCCTGAGAGGTAAGGACAGAGGGAATGTTCCCTTGGAAGAAACATAATGTGCATGCTGAGCTTTCAGGCAGGAGGAATCCTGGGAACAGTCAAACTCTGAAAACTGCCTTTCATTTGAGTGGCACTGAACTAACTGCACTGATGTGCACTTGTGTGTGATGAGATAAAAGGAGAAGGAACTTAGATACAAACAACATCTAAGGACTCTTCTCCATAAAGCACCTTGAAGACCCTCCCATGTAGTTAAGAGTATAGTTTAGACTTGAGGAAACTAAGGCAGGAGAAGCCTGAACTCACACAAAATCTATGTGGAATCCACAGGAATTCACAGAAAATCTGTGGCATGAATGCAGGGCATTTGTGTCTCCTCTCTGACTTGAGCCTGTCTCTCCTGCTTTACAGCAGCAGCACAGAGAGTCTGTTCACCTGTTAAAAACATTTCAGTGTATAAGGCTTAGTATCTAATATCCTGATATAAGAGCTATAAAATGTACAACCACTAAGTTTTCAAAAAGCAGAATTTGTCACAGTGCAGAGGCAAAAGGGAGAAAGGGGAGGAAAGAAACTAATTTGTCGAAAAAAGTCACTCTAGCTGCTTTGTCACAATACCTTTGTGGTTTTGTATCAGCAAGAAACTATCAAAAACACAACACGAACTTTCAAACCACAGTCATCATTCTGGGAAGCAGTATCATCTGAAACCACCCTGTATTTTGAAAAGTTTCCTGGTTCTACAAAACCTTGTAGGGTTAAAATTTACTAACAGCAAAACCAGTACAACAGACTTTGTCATTTAGAGCACACATAGGGAGAGAATAACCCAGGATCTCCAGCTACACAAACCCAGGCATTTAAACTGGGTTAGAAATGTATCCATGAACATGAACACGTAGCTTCTGTGAGCCAAAGATTGACTCAGCTACCCACGAACCTTATTGTTCCAGCCAATACATCAACTATGGTGGTTTCTATACTATATGCCCAG
Source organism: Phaethornis superciliosus (assembly GCA_023637945.1). Lineage (NCBI taxonomy): Eukaryota > Metazoa > Chordata > Aves > Apodiformes > Trochilidae > Phaethornis > Phaethornis superciliosus. Next base: position 43,124,643 of record JAJQWJ010000005.1, read on the forward strand.
GCTGATACATTTATTTTTATTCTTTACCTCTTAACACCAAATATGTAGCATTAAACAGATGTTACGTGCAGGATATATACCCAGGGTTAAAAGTTGTTAAGCAGTCAGTGTTTTCTCATTATGGACATCTGCAAACTCAAAAAAATTGGATGCAGAACCTCCCTGGTTTCTCATATCAAGCACACAGAAAAGATGCCCTGCAAAATACTACAAGATAGCATCTTTTAGTTTAATACTCAAATGTTGTTCTGTGCTGCAGTGGCCACTGTATGAAGCCTGTCTGCATTTATTCTTCATACAATCTGGAGCTTGGAATTGGTTCTTTCCATGCCATTGTAATAGATAAAGAAAGTCTACTTCTTGCCTACAATTCTTCTGTCATCTTCTGTTCATTCTTCAGAACCAGGTCAAAAATTCAGGCCCTTCCTTGATGACTGCTAAGCAGACAGTATTTTTTCTTTACATATCATAACATATCATATAATGTGACAGATCATATATAACATATATCTTCACATATTAAAAAAACATATTTTGCTCTCCAAATCAGTCATGGGATTTATCACAACCAGAACTGCAAACAGCAAGTGTTTCAGCTTTCCTTAGGAGCACCATCCTCAGGTCACAAGAAGCTGCACCTCGGAGGCTTTTACAACTAGAACCCATCTGCTACAAGGCTTTGGTTTCCCAAAGCCACAGTTTCTAGTGCTGTTAATAGCAAGTGTCACACTGATAAACTCAAGATAACATGCCCTCTTCTCTCTGACCAAGGAGGGAACAAGAGATGTGGCCTAGATCATAGTGCACCTGGTAAAAAGTGTACAAAAGAATTCCTTCCTGCTTAATTCCTCCCACCACCATGTCTCTATTAATCCAGCTGCTGGGTTTTCATTCATTTTATGAGAAGCTTGACTACTCAAATCCTTTAAGAAAGTGACCATCAACTGTCTGTAAGAGCAATCCAGGAAAAGGAAGTCTTACTGTCTGGGAAACCATGTCTTGGGGTGGTACGCAACAATGTTGTTACTGTGTATTTGTCACTTTGGAAGAGATACATTTACATTTTCAATTCAAACCTTTACCACTACATTGCATGCAGTTTAACAGAAGAATTACAAATCATGCCAACACCCATTATACTCATCCATTAAAGGCTACCAAGTATCAAAAGCCAAGTCAGCTGCTCAACTGTATTATGGGTACTTTTACTGCTTTCAGAGGTCTTGGAACGGGTTTATTATGAAACAGTGTTAAATGTGCCCACCAGGCTGAGCTCTCTCATTACATGTCAAGTGGCAGTTCCGTTGCTCAGTGGCAGGACAAAGGTGGAAGATTATCTACAGAACAATGTATGGGGAAGTACCTTGGATTTGAGGGAATGGAATCCCTCCTGTTTCCTCCAGGAGGCATTATTATTAATTATTAATATTTTGAAAATATCAAGTAGACATTTATGGACTTTCCAGACCTTTAACAGCAGTCTTGCCCAGACAGCAGCTTGAACTGCCCCAATTACTTGTTTGCTTACCCTGCCACCTGCAATCTGCTTCATTAACTTCAGTTTTACAAGCAGCAGCATCTTCCTTCTCATCACTATCACCAGCAGTTCTGCACTCATTCTTCTCCATAGTTTCCACTTTCACATCATGTTTCACGTCCCATTTGTCACTTTGTTTATCAGAGCTCTTCTCACCTCCTTCAGCTGTGCTATTTGATAGTCCTTCAAACAGAAAACAGTATCATTAGTGTCCAATACTGTTGCCTTCTTATGCAAGTGATAAAGCTCTAGTAGCTATAACCAAACACCAAGGAACTCCATGCAAACATTTCTTTGACATAGATGTTGCCACTAAACACTTAGGAATCATAATACTTCAGAGGCCAACACTCAGGGACAGGCTTGTAATGTTATGGTTTTGACAGCCTCTGCTTCAGAGAGAAACTTTTATCCAAACCAACAAATATATCTTCTCTTTCTATGGTACAAGAATGCAAGCGAAGTAGTCCTAGGGAATCTAGCAGAATTATTCAGATTTACTTTTCTTTTTCTGGCAGCAAATTCATTCCTGAGACTTTGGGAATAACTACTGAGAATTCAACATGTAGATCTGAAATGAGTTCCCTAATTTAGGAAGCCAAGAATGTCCTTACTACAAACATTTTTTATCCCATTAACTTTTATGTTGTTTCTCTGGCTACCACATAGTACCAGCTTTACATTAGACTTGGGAGAGAATTAAAGAGAAGGAGGGAAGCATAATCTACACAAACCCCTCTGCTGCCAGAGGTTCTAGGGAAAAAAAAAAGGATGCTCCCTCCCCAGCATGCTTAGCTACACCTGCATGACACTACAGCTCATACTGCAGAGAAAAACAGATGGGTCAAGCTCAGTTCATCTGTTTCAAAAAGGACATTTTTACTGTTACCATGTTTCATTCCAGCATTGGATTTTGTAGTGCCAGGGTGGAAATGCATTCCTCCAAAAGCAGAGTATCCATATGAAGGATAACTGAATCCTGAAGAAAGGAAAAAATATCAAGAATTAATATAATTGAACCCTAACGCAATGAAACCACCACCTGGAAGAAAACTGAACCTGAAGAACTGAAATTTTGTTCTCTACATACTTTCTGCTTTATTCTGTCTGATTAAGACAAATTTTCCAGACTCAAGGTGAACTGCCCTCCACCCCTTCAAAAATCCAAGTAAATTCTAAGTAGCTGATGAGTGGCACATCCTATCCCAACATCCATAAGGCCACACAAATGTATTATCACTTGTATGCTTCATCTAAAACTCAAATGAGATTTCACAAGCTACTTCTACACTTCAGATCTTCATGATGACAACAAATTTTTGCCCTGGTGTTATGATACAGATGTACTGCTAGCAATGCATGTAAGAATCAGGAAACTGCTGCTCTGATCCCTGCTCTAAAAAAATGGGTTGCAAAACTCTTGTGGTTCAGGTGATACGTTGCTGATCCTCAGCTTTTTTCCATGCTCTGCTTCAAGAATCAAAGCAATTCTATGGTCTGGGGTCTCAGATGTGCTCTGGCTTCAACAGACAGAGCACAATAGAAAATGTTCTAAACAGCATCTCTAATTTTTAATAGTTATTTGCACTAACAGGGTTAATTTGCCAAATTCCACTCCTGGTCCCAGAAATAATTAAGAATCTGTTTAATTTTAAGCAGCCAAGACAGTACTTAGCTTACATGAATTTCAGTACCTTTAAAGGCTCTAAGAAGAGCTAAGGAGCTGATGAATATTTAGAAAACAAAGAGAAGCTTGACTGAAATAAGTAACACTGGTATAATGACATCAAGTCACGTCTTACCTACCTAGGAGACAAAATCCTCATCCTATTTTAAAAATGCAAATGAACATCTGTCCTGCTCTTTTTCCCTCTTTTCCCAATCCAGCTATCCTGCTGCCTTACCAGAGCCAGCACTGCCACCTCCCCCTCCATACATGCCACCACCTCCTGCACCACTGCCTCCACCATAGCCATCAGAGAAGTTTGGCATGAGCTTCTGTCTCTTCCTTTGCACTTCTTCTTTATCTGGGTTACAAGGAGCAGACAGACAAGGAATTACTCTCACTGTGGCCATGCACAGAACAGGATGCACATACAGAAAGCATTATTCAAGTTTATAAAGGAAAATGTGGTGCTGTATTGGAGCTGGATTGTCCTCTAGCTCAGAGGAGCAGAACTACTTTGCATGTAAGGGAGCAGTGAGAGTTCCTCTGAGAAACAAACTAGTGGCACATCCCCAGCCTGACCAACAGCATCACTTGGGCCCACGTGGTCTCTTCAGTGCTGGCATTTCTGACACTGCCCTGTGCTCAGGTTTGGGGGGACATGTGCAGAGATGCCTTAGTGGGCCCAGAGTTCCCTTTGAAAGTGCCTCATGTACTTAGAGGCCTGGAAAGTAGTGGTCCCAAAATTCCATCTCTAAACCAGCACAAGTGCCCCAAGCTCCAAAACTGTTAAAGAAAAATTGGCTTTGTTTTCATATAAACTCAGGCTCTTTAGCACATCACAAGGTTCTTTGATTTTCAGCAGTACAGAGTACCTGCAGTGCCCTTTGAAGTTTTGATTAAGGGTAAAGATGGCAAGAAATGGTGAAAACAACTTTTCCTTAAAATGATTTACTTCAAATATCAGAGGAGCCACTAGAATAGAGAGAGCTTATTGTCAAACCATGCTGAGCAGCAGTAGAAAAAAAGCCTAAATAAGATTTTATACTGTAAGTACAAAATAATACCTAGCTGGAAAGCAAAATACAAAGATTTAAAAGAAGTACCAAGTGACTGGGGAAAGTAAAAATGTCATGACAAGAGTTACAACAATAGGGATACAAACATTACAGAGTTTAAAATCGGGTAAAACTGTTTAGGAAAGAACAGAATATCCTTCCTTCATTGAGCAATCTAATAGTTTTCAACAGCCATAGGATGAAAAGAAATTTCCATGCACAGTCATGAAATGAGATAGCCTAAATCCATGAAAAAGTCTGCTGGGAAGTACAAGCGTGTTATTTCCAGGCATAGATGATCTGTAAGTATGTATGCATGCACCAGGCATACTCACACTGGTAAGGAGAGAAAACTCTATAGAGAGCAGTCTAGTCAGAGAAGAACAAAAAAATCCACATATACGTCTGAGTTTGTGTGAACACTTGCAACAAGGGAAAAATGGTAATTTAATGATGAGGTTGTCTAAGGGATCCAAAAGGGCACATAGTATTGAATTAATTTTACTCCATTAAGAGGCACAAAAGAGGTTTGCTTCAAACTTGGCAACTTTGCCCTGCAGTTGTACACTTCACTTTCCATAAAACTTGGCCAAGAGTTTCTTGAAATCATTACTGATACAAAATCCTCCAGCAACTCTGGAAGTTTTTGTGAATACTTTCTGCTACTTTATTATAATGGGCATAAAGTAGATTCCCTGGGACAGCAACCACTCCCCTCTCTGAGCTGTCCTCAGTCCATTAGCACTGATGTGCATAGATTTTAGAGACCTGGACAGGGTATTGATTTTATTGTGGCTCTAAGCTAAGCACTGAATATTAGGACTTAACAGTTTAACCTGCTAAGCAGAGAGATTATTGTCCCAGTACAATGAAACACCAATTCTGACTCTGGCCTTCAAGGCATGTCCACATCACTAACATTACTGATATTTAAAACCATGACTGCTGCTGCCATACAGGTCAAACATTTCAAAAGGAGACTTTAAAGGGCACAGGCCTGCTGAACCTCACTAACTTAGGAAGCAGGCCTGATGCCAACTATTCTACTTCTGCTAACTGACTACTATTTTGACTCCAGAGACTGAAACAGTGCTTTCCCTGCTCCCAGAGGTAGTGTCTTGGGCTTTACTTAACTAGTACAGGCAAATGGAAAATCCAAAACCATTGGTGAAAGCATGACATGATGGCTAAAGGAGTAATTTGTCTTCCATACACCAACCTCTCTTTGGTTTAAGGTTTCATCTGAAAAGTATTGACAGGAAAGTGTCCTCAGATACATTGCAGAAACTCAGAGGAAGAGAGAGCCATCTGCTGCATCCACAGGCATGTGAGCCTGTAGGAAACTTGCAGGCAGTAAACCTCACTAAGGAAATAACCATGAATTTAGTGCCTACCAGTCCAACAAAAAACCCAACACACCCGTTGCAGAGTTACTACCTTCCATATTAGCTCTGCACAAAACAAGGAGTCAAAGATACCATTTCCTAAAAATAACAGCTACAAAACCCAAAAATAAATAAACAAATCTCCCATCCAACAAGGCCTGCCCTATTAAAAACATTCCCAGGAACCCTGCAGTTTTTATTTCCTATATACAAAACAGGTTTAATGAATTACCTTTGATTTCTGGATAGTAGAGGAAAGGCTTGGGTTCACTTGTTTCTAGATCAGATTTCCGACGCAGCTGTACAAATACAGATGCTGGCTTTGTGATATTAACATCTCTATACTTGGGTGTTTTGAACACAATAGCAAACTGTGAAGGAAGCAGTTATAAACACATCAGTCACGGAACATGGGTTTGGACAACTTTGCTTTCACACTTGTGTTATTTTGTGGGCGTTGGTCCACACCTTGGGAGGCAAAAAATTCTTAGCAAAAAGCTGTGACAACGACAAACTTTCATCTTGGTTTTCAATTGCACTTCTGATTTCAAGTCCTCCAGCCTTTTGGGAAAGACAGAACTGCCATGTGAATATCACTGCATCAGGCACATTAGTACTGCCCTGTTTGCTCCCTCTCTGTTTAGCATCTACTCTGTTGCTTTCTCAGTAGCTCTGAGAACTCTCCCAGTTTCCTCACCTTGTATTCCTAACCTCTCTAGTTCCCTAATGTATGTCTTTAAAGAGCAATTAAGACTGTATTAGGAAGTAAAGAACAAAAGAAGAGGCGAGTACAGGATAGAGATGCTTTCAACTTAATTTCCTAATTGTAACATGGAGATGAGAAAAGCATTAACAAATGATAAGTGCTCTGTTCCTTACCTGTCTGTGCACATCTGTAGGAGAAAAGTCTCCAAAACCTTCCCACATGCCTCCATTCTCATCCTCTTCATAGAAACGTATTTGAATATCATCTGCAAAGAGGGAAAGAAACATTTCTTGAGATGTTTGTGCCTTTTTTCTTTAACACTTGTGATATTTGTGCATTGTTTAACCTTTGGCTATGTTTATGTCAGAAAATAACACGGTTACATGGATGATAGTATTACATGAATAATACATGAGTTATTTTTCTGCATCTTGTGAAAACATCCTAAATAATCCAGTTTTTACATCAATTTTAGATCAGCCTAACTCTAATAACTTCACTGAAGCTGCTCTCTATTTACCAGGCAGTGAAAGGAGAACTAGGTTCACTACCTCTTCCTATTCTAGGGCTATAAACCGTTCCAGAGGAGCTTTATTTGGAACAAACACCTCGGGAGGGGAGAACTTGAAGCATGAAACGTAGAAACCACACTCTCCACTCCAACAGTTTCAGTTCAAAGAAAAAAAAACAACAAACTGTAGCAAAACCTGAAGTACCACAGCCCCAGTTCCTCTTGCTGCTGGCAGAGTGCCACCTCGGAGAGACAGGGAGGCTGTGAGCCAGGCAGCAGTCACCCTTCACCCCCCGAAACCCAGCACAGGCCAGAAAAAATAGATTTGGCTCCTGCTCCTCTAAAAAGATTTCCTTCTGTTCTCTTCATATTTATTTATTTGTATTTTCAGGAGAAGCTGGGGAAGACCGTGCCAGCCTAACTTCTTTGCCAGCACTCCTTGGGAGAAAAAAACCAGAAAAATCCTTGTCTCTTTGGGTGACTGGTGCAGGACAAGCTGTTGGAGCAGACAGACTGCCTCCTCTGATCCACCACCTGCTAGTCTCAAGATTGTGAGCCACCACTTCCAGTCCTGCTGTCCTGCATGCTCAAGTTCCTTCAGGCAGGAGGCTCCTGAGAGTAATGAGGTCAGGGGAAACCCCAACCCGGCTGAGGGGAAACCCCACTTCAGGGCTTTCACTGAGTCAGACATTTATTTATTTATTTGGAGCAGAAGAGTGATGTTACAGTTCTCCTGACAGCAGAGGTATATACACTACCAAAAAAACCCATTTTTTTCAAAGCCCCTAAAAGCCCCCAAAGCCCTCTCTCTTTCCTAAGAAGTGGGACAACATTTCCAAGAAAGAGAGGTGGGGAAAGACAGCCTGTAATGACAGATGTCAGTGGGATTTCCTCAACATTTGAAGAGACTGATTCCAAACCAGCTGAGAAAAGGGCACCTGCTCCACCAGGCAATCTACACCAAGGAGTCACAGGTATTACCCATAGGTGAAAAACACAAAAGATTTCCCTCCCTCACATTTTTGACTTTTTAGTTCAGACCAAATACTACAACCAATTCTATAAATCATTATCTTCCTATCAAAAGCCCAAATCATTCAAATCCACACTGCCTGATCCAGACACATTCAAAGCCATGAGCAGAGATAACAAAAATGAGTCTGTGAGAACTATCTGTTTACACTGAATAATCTCTGCCATTAGCATACATGTAAAAATGAAGTTAGGAGCAGCAATGCTGAACACATTCAGTTCCTATGGGTGGCTAACAGAGAATGCTCATACTTGCTCTTTATAATCAGGAACTTAATAATAAATCAGAAACTTTGCAAGAATTCAGAGCAGGTGTTAGGTAAAGGAGGCACACATCACCCAGGACCCAGCACCCACAAAAACAAACAAAAAAAAAAAACAGGCCATAGGCAAGGGCAGAAATTTGAGAAGAACAAAGTTGATCACAGTCTCTGTGGAAGCAACACAAGCCAAATTTGCTTTGCAACAGACTTATTTCAATTTATTCATTTTCTGGCCTGCTGGCCTGACTTTTAAAAAGGCTGAGTGCTTACAAATCATCCCAAGCTATCAGAGCAGGGGAACATTAAGGCAGCACAACGGGCTTCAGGTGGACTCCAGATGAACATCTGGTGTGCCTCACAATACTCAGGCCTCTTACCTTTCTGAACCTTGTCACAGAGAAGGTAAATCTCTTCCCCTCCTGTTACACACCCTGCTGTTCTGTCCATTCTGACGATTTTTAAGTTGGAGGCATTGGGAGCTTCTATTGAAAGGAAAAAAAAACAAACACCAAAATGCTTACCTTTCCTAACAGTTTTAGATTTAAAAGAAAACCAAGCACACCACAGAGAAATGCAATAGAGAGACAAGACCCCAAATACAACCTACGTAAATTTGTCTTTGTTTTTTTTAAACATAATAGCAACATTTTTTCAGCTGTATCATCCTAGCTTTGACTGAACTGTCAGCTATAAAAGAAGACCCTGGCCATGCCAGCACTATTACTGCAGTAACACAGCAGTGAACTGCATCCAGTCCAGTACTAACTTGGTGACAAGAGGGCATTACAAGAGGACACAATTTTTCCTTCCCTGCTTTCCTGCCAGCTCAAGAGCTGCTCCCTGTATCTCACTATTTGAATGTAACATGTGGTGCTTTGCTTCACACTGCAGCTTATATGAAAGAATTGTGAGTCCCTGGCCAGCACAACAGACTCTGATCAAACAAGGCCACCTCGATGGACTCTCAGAAGAGGCATCAGTGGATACCAACTGGTCCTCAAGACAGAGCTACCACCTGGTAAGTAAAAGCAGCTATGATACAGTTATGCTACCACAAGTTGTGTCTGCTCTGTGGAAGAGGTCTGAATGGTGCCCATGAAGATTATTTTTAAAAAGGGCAAAATACGAGAAAAATCCTCTGGAACTAAGAACCAAAAATTCACCTTGGGAGCTCGAATATATGCAAAATGGCTGTGCCACATCACTGCATTCCCCAGTTAATAGCAAGCAACAGACTAACACAACAGCTATATTTATTACCTTTTCATCTAGACTTTATCATTAAAAAGTAATAACACAGACATGACTTGCACAGAAAAAAAACTGGTACTTTTTCTAAGTCATTACAGGAGGGTAACCTCAGGCAACAGAAAGGGTTCAGGTGAGATGAGAAAGTAAAAACACACAAGGGAAAACATGAAGTGAGACCATTCAGAGGAAAGCCAGAGGAATGTAACAAATGCAAAAAAATACTGACAGGTCTAAAGGAAATGGACTGAGAACTGTGGCTGTGTTAGTCTCACAAAATGAGGACAAGCACACAGCCAGCAAATCTGAAAGGAGTCAATTTCTCCAAAAAGACTGAAGCAAAACTTACTTTTTCCTTACATCTTGTGTGACAATGCTTGGTCACAGACAGCTACTGAAACCCACACAATTCAAGCACTTACAAGATTTTCCAAAATCCTCATAATAAAAGTGATAAAAAGAAAATCTTCTTAAAAATAAAATAAAATAAAATCTTCCTTTGACTTCCATCACCCTCTATTAAAATCCAGAATGATACCACGTGTACTTGGATAGACCTGGGGCCAATTACCCATGGGTTGGTACTTTTTATTGATAAATTGACTCCATATACAGCAACACCTACACATCAATTATGTACAAAAGCCCCTTAGTAAGAAAGTAATTAAAGCCAAATATACTTACTGCTGTCATATATTGCATCTGATATAACAGGATCCAGTTTTCGTGTGAAACTGCCATTACTGTCAGGAAGGAAGGCTGTGAACATGAGCCTCACTACACTGAGATCCATTTCTTTAGTCTGCTGTACTGCTGCCTGGTGAATTATCTCCCTCTCTCGTTCTGCAAAGGGTAAGCAAACAGATGAATTAACACAAGAGGGAGGGAAGCCATCCCAAAATAGGGAGTATTTTCCAAACATGACTATCAAACAGCACCAACACTGAGGAAATGTTTTCCTTTTCAATTTAGTATCCATCAGCTCCTCTGTATTTATGCAGAGAGGAGCAGCTCTTCACAAGGTACTGCATTTATCTTTCATTTTGTGTTATTTAAGACAAGGTAACACAATTGAGACCCACAGAATGTGACTCTTCTGCTCTCAGCTGAAAAAGGTTGTGAAAAGGTCAAAGGTCACCACTAAGGGTATCTAACCACCTGGAACTGCAGTGATTAAGAGAAGCCTGGCCCATGCAGTACCTGAAAGCAAAGCAGGCCCCAGGTTCTGCAGGGATGTGGGCACAATGCACCTGAATGAAACCATATGCTCAGAAGAAGTTAGTTAAGTATAGTAACTTAAGTTACACTGAAGTTACTTAGATAGTTAAGTGTATCTTGTCTTGCCCCCTGACAATACCTGAAGGGGCGCACAGGAAAGCTGGGGAGGGACTTGTACAAGGGTTTGTAGTGACAGGAGAAGGGAAAATGGTTTTAAACTGAGGGGAGATTTAGGTTGGACATGTGGAAGAAATTCTTTCCTGTGAGGGTGCTGAGCCCCTGGCCCAGGTTTCCCAGGGAAGCTGTGGCTGCCCCATCCCTGGCAGTGTCCAAGGTTGGATGGGGCTTGGAGCAACCTGGGCTGGTGGGAGGTGTCCCTGCCCATGTAGGGGGTTGGGACTGGGGGAGCTTTAAGGTCCCTTCCAACCCAAACCATTCTGTGATTCTATGAAGAATGCAAAGTGACTCATTATTCAACTCATTAAACAGGGTAAGAGCAATGAAACACAGGTACAGAAGTAGGTACAGGCAACTCCATCCTCACGTGTGTTTTAAAAGTAAAGGCTCTTCCAGAGTCCCTAAGACATAGCAACAGCACACCACCTATTTGAGCACATACCCATGTTTCCTATCTGGGGCCTTTCTCTGGCTATGAAACTGTTTTTAGTAGAATCCCAATTAAAACCAGACCATTGTTTCTACATACCAGTTAGCTGTCTGTCTCCACATCCATCTGCCTGCAGATAGGCAAGTTCAGGATGCACCAGGAGTCCTGGGTTGTATCCTTTTTTGCAAGCATCAATCATGCGTGTTTCCAGGGTTTCAAACACTTTCTTCTTAGTGACATGAAGTATCCCAAGATTTGCAAACCTGATGAATTTTGATGGAGGGAAATATTTTCTTAGTGCTTTATGTCACACTTGCAACAGTCTCTCTCTCTTACCAGAGGCAGCTACAGAACTGGAGTCAATGTAATGCTTCTATAGGCTTACTTAGGCACTACTGATTCTTTAGGACAAATTTTCCAGCAAGAAAAATTCAGCTAAACTTATAAAATATGTAAAATGTGCACCATTATATGGCATCAATTGTATGGGGCCACAGGATTTTCCCATTGCTTAAGTGGTAACCTATTCGGTTTCAGACTCAGATCATGGAAGCTCCTTAAAAATATTTGATAATCTGGTTGTCATGCTTTGTTTGCTTTGCCAATGACATTAATATATCACTCTATATGGCTGCTATTCTGTGCAGAGCAACTGCTCAGAATAAGCTCCATCCATTCAGAATTATTTGGAGAGCAAGCTGAGAAGCTACAACCAGTGCAATAGTTTCCAAAGGAACTATTTTAATTGAGGTTCTGGACATTCAGCAAGATACTTCAGCTATCTATTTGAATAAAAACTTCCATAATACAAGATCTGCTTTTGTAAAAATCTTCTGGCAAATTTAAAAATAAATTGCATCTGGAAGCATGAAAACAAGACAATAACCCAATTTTTGTGGGGGTCAATTAAGGTCAGGAAAGCAGTTTCTAAACATCTGATGAAAAACAAGACAGGTTAGGAAATGAGCCAAACTTTTCAAGATGAAAAGAAGCACTGCAAATAAAGCTATTTAAATTGTTGTGCTTGGTAAAGTTAGTGCACTGGGCTTGGACATCAAAAGTTACGGTTTAAAAGAATCTGTTTTATGCAACCTTCTCAGCTTCTTAAACTTCATCTTCTTCACCAACAAAGACATTCTTGAGATCACAGAACTAAAACTCACAGCCAGCATGAAACCTGATCTAAGCCTGAAAAGGTAGACAGGAGCCTCAGCTCCCTTTACTGATACAAACAATTATTCTTTTAAATTAAACAAGAACAGACCAACTACAATTTCACTATAATCTGACTGCTTTAAACTTTAAAAGTTTGACTCATTTAGTACTTTCAAGTTTATACGTGTCTTGCATTAATTTCAAATTTACCCTGTTTTCTTAACACTTTCCTCTGCACTGCATTCCTATTGGCAGATTTCAGTTAAAAGTAAAATACCAACCAAAATAATAAGGTAAGCTTTTCTTCAGTAATTTTACAGCCCCTTCTCTTTGACTGAAACTACTTAACATTTTGGGCTTATAATCCCAATTTGGACTGCACACCAAGAGATTGAAACTCTACAAATTCTAAGTGAAAACTATTTGCTTAAACCTATCTAGCCTGCTTAGGGCAAAATCTGCAAAGGTAAACAGCAACACTGTTTATTTTTCTATTTATGATACAAACAAAACAGATCAGAGCATGAAGATCCATGCTTCACCAAGATGCCTCTTGGTAGTATTTTTGTCTTGCTTCTCACAGTGTGTATACTTGATTCTCTCTCCCTTTAGGAATGAGTTGACAGACTTACCCTACAACCATATCTTTAGGTCCTGCATTAACTGTGCACACTCCATCTTCACAAAATTTCCCCACCAAGCTGTGAGCGTGTAAGTGGACGTATTTTCCATTAGTAACTAATTGGACAATTACTTTTGCAGGTCCAACATAATTGCAGATCTGTAAATAAATAGGAAAATAATGGGGGATCATTTGGGTTTTTTGTTTAATGGAACAAGGAATGATTTTAGCTGACCACCTCCTGCCAGCTAGGTTCAAGCGTGTGTCAAACACACACAGCAGAAATGTGTCTGCATTTTCCTCCTGAAATACCAATGGCAAACAACTTGTGCCAGATCATAACAAATAAATGCCAACCCTTTTTTGATATTTAAGCTAAAAAAGGCCAGAGCAGTGATCAAAGAAAATTAAGAAACAGAAAAAAGCTAAACAAAAGCAACCTTCTTTTTGCCAAATCATGAATATCAGTTTTAAATTCTGGTCAGTTAATTCCACATTGCTCTCTTAAATTTCAAGCAGTTGCAAACTGACTTCACCATAAACACTGTTACATGTTGAGAAGCACCCAGAAAATCTATGTACTTAAGTAAAAATCCCATGCATTATTTTTGCCCCATTTAAAAACACTTCAAAAAGTTATTTTTAAATATTACGATTGTTTTAAAACATTTTGGCCTCATTACAATGACTCTTCAGGTAGAGACTTTAAAGTGAATCAATTCTACACTCACAGGTATTTTGTTAGCTCATTATGCTCCATCAACATGTATTTTCCAGTCCAGCAAATATTTCCCTCAAGTGTGCACGAGGATATATGCTAAATCCCCACCTAAGATTTTGTAGGACAGGAACTATGATAAACTATGTCCCTTACTATAGCCAATCTGAAGGACTACAAAACTTCTTTTCCCTGTTACAGTTTCTAATAATCATGCATTTTTAAAATAGCTTTAAAAATTGAGACGGCAAGTAATGCTTAAAAAACAAACCTAAAATTATTATTAACTTACCTTACGGCTTTACATCTATTGTTTATAACTCTTTTATTGTTTATGACTTTATTTTCTTTCTTTACAACTAACACTCTCCAAGTCAGTTTACACACCACTTTCAAATTATGCTGAATATAAGATTATCCCACTTTTAAAAAAGCAAACATTACTTTCCCTTCCAATTCACTTAATTAACCCTTTTATCAATGTTGGGTTTTTTCCCTCCTCCTCTAATTTCTTCTACTTTGCCTTGGGCCAAGTTCTTTGTATTACAGCAGCTTACAGATGTAATCAGCCAAGCCATTAAAAGGATCACGATAAACATTAAAGTGATGAATCAGTGATGAACTGAATACTTAAGGTTAAATTGTTGATAAAATGCTGATAACCAGGGATTGCCACGATTTTACCACGTTATTAAGTCCTGCTAACTTCCTTCAATCCAGTTAACCCCTCTCTTGAACCCATTCCATCACAGGTGAAACACTGCATACATACAACACATGCCCTCCCTGTCTTCCCCTTCACTGCTAAAAGCAAAAAAAATCTCAAGTATGAAAAAGCTGTTCCAGGAGAAACAGGTGTGCAAAATTCCTTTCATTACTTACTGCCTGCTACTCAACTGTATAATAATAATAACCGTGTTTACGTGCATTTTACAAGCAGCAGTTTATAAAAACATAAAAACATAGTGTAGTCATGCTTCCTCCTTTTTCCAAATTGTAATACCTCCCGAGCTGAAACAAGACAGTTGTGCAGAATAATCAGTACTCACATTTCTACCATTACCAGCAGAGAATGCTGGGAACCCAATGTAACTTCCATTAAGTCAGTTGAAAATAAAAATAATTGAGTTTTGGCACTCCATTTCATCACCACTACTACAATTAAATTTTCAACAGGGGGTCTTTTAATTTTTTTTAATTCCATCCCTTGCTAAGCAAGCTCTTCCCTGCTATAAAGTTCCCAGAACAGCTATAGTGTTATCTTCATTATGAGTAATGTGCATGTTCTGGTATCACATCAGGAAAGTTCAAGACAATCCTTCATCAGCTGTAGAAACCACAGTGAAACTTTAGGTAGGACTGCTGCACGTCAAGGACTTTCCAGCCTCTGAAAGCCCAAGATGTGAATGCAGTGGTAACCAGATTGCAATCTCCCCCTGTTACTCAGCTCAGCATGATCTTTGTAGTCTTGCTCAGGGGAAAAACAAAAGAGTTTTTTTAAAATGTAATACCTTATGTAGATCATAAAGCAAGAAATTTTGCTTATCTGGTCTGATGTCCTAGAGTGTTAAGGCTACAAAATGTCCCTGAACTGTTTCTTACCTATATTTCTACTAGGCTGACCTAATACTTGATTTTGAGGCATCCAAGTTATCCCTGTGCCAAGAGAAACAGACTCAGTGGTTACATGTCCTTATCCTATAAATTAAGTATGAAATATTTTTTCATTGGCTTGAATCACTGACACCACAATTTCAGAATAATTTATAATGTATTCTGGCATTAAGGTACACTAAAAGCTACCACCTTTTATGTAAGAACTTAAGAAATACTTTGAAAGTCATTAAAAGGTAGATGGTTTATATGAATATCTATAGAAACCTAAGGACTCTGGTGTTCACAAAAACATATACTCTACCTGAATAGCAGATAGCATGTGTACTGCTCAGTCAGAGCTCTGATCTGAAAAAAACAGCTACTGAACCTCAAATTAAAGATAGGGGACAAAAAAGAAATGCAGGAGTTCCTGGGAAGAGCATAGCTGTAATACTTGATTACATCCTGTACTGAAGCAGCAGTCTGTTGATCTAATCTGATCAAGTTAAAAAGCTGCAGGCTCACATTTAGCTGCTGCTTCTGTTTGAGAAAGATTTGTCTGAGAGATTAAAAGGACCCTGTGAACTTGAAACTGAGTCAATTTCAAAACAGGAGTTGAATGTTTTTTCAGTTATTTCACATCCTCCTCTGATCCAGACCCCACATCAATTTTTTAGTTTCTGAAACTTTATAAAAACTTTATAAGAACGTTTTCCTGCTTCCAAGATGTCTTTAACAGTTACTCTTACAAGCAAGAGCTGAAACCAACTGGTCAATGACAGAAAGCAAATGATAAAAAAGACTAGAAAGCCAGCAACTAGGAGAATATCTATTTTTCTTCCTAATCACTCTGTCCTGTCTAACCTCCAAATTGTGACAAGTGCTGCCCTCAACACCATGCCACAAACGAGGCATCATTCACTCTTTAGAAATGGTGTTTTCACAAAGCAGCAGCTTTTTTTTTTTTTTTTCCCCTCAAAATATTTCAGGTGTGGTACACATCATTTCAGGCAACTGAATACTTAGAGGTCTAAGAGTAAGCAGTGTAAAGTACTTTGAACCAATGGGAACTGAATATATCTTCTACTCCTCTGAAATTTCCCTCTTGAATTTGAAGTATGTGCTGAAATCCCCCTGATTTCAATAAGAATGCTTATCTCCAAATTGAGGAATAATTCAGGATAGCCCCAGGATATGACTGGATGGGCAGTTCTCTGCCTGGGTTCAGAGCTGCCTAACTGGTTCCCAAGCTGTCCTGGCACAATGTCCAAACCGATGGGCAGAGAGCAAGACAGCTTGGCACACCTCAAAGCAATCAATTACTCAAGCCTCTGATATACAACCAGCTCAAAGAGAATGTGCAGCTCGAGTTTGTTTGCAGCCACCCACGTGGATTTGCCCCCAGGGAGCTGAAAATCCAGGACATTTCCTTCATGCTGCTATTTTTGGCAAATTCTTTTCACACCCAAAACTGGATCAAGTCCTTTGGTGTAAAACATGAATATGGCTACACTGACCAGTGTGCAAGATCAGGACCAACATGGTAAATGTGTGAGAAGGCCAGTGGAAATTTTCTGTACAAGTTTTCTCAGTTTTTCAAATACCATAAACCCAAGCAAATTAAAATTATGATTTAAAAAATTTAGATAGTTCAGTAAGCTGGTGGTACTATTAGACAATGGAGTTTTATTCCTTCTTCTTACACCATTGGCTGGTTTTTTTTTCCCTGGACAAAAAGCTAATGATGAATAAGCAGCTCAGGAGATTTGATTTCAACTGGTTTAGATTATAAAGTTTCCCAGTGGTGTGTTACTTTCATGAGGCAAACGAAAACAGGGATGTAAATGAAGAACTTTAGGTAGCTTTCTACTGTAATTACGACACTTGTCATGAAATGTAACTGAGTGTGTTCAGTATCTACAACTTCTCTGCTCTCCTTAACCACATGCAAATTAATATAAGATCCTCTGAAAATGTAACATCTTTTTGTATATGATATTAAGATCACTGTTAAAAAAAAGGCAGGGTTAAAGAAAGGAACATAATTCCATCAATCATAAAGATTAATCCCATTTTTGCTATGATAAAAAATACTACTGTTATCTAGACTCCATTTATCAGGACTGTGCTGTTAGGTGAAGTTTTAAATCAATCGCACTTTGCTGGCCAGCTCAGATGTGTGTTAAGATGGGCATTGCAGAACTGCTACATTAACTCCTGAACTATGCCATTTCTTAATATACTATACAGGAGGTGGTTAAATATGGAACTAACTACCAAAACATCTTGTTTAGAGACATAGCAAAGTCTTCAGCATTCCAGCCTTTAAATGAAAGGTACACCTTGCTGCATTCCAGCTCAGCTACAAGAAAAAAATGAAGGGTGAAGTTGAAATGTCCACATTATGCAATACAACTATGTTATCTCAGATAAATGTTTTCTTTTGGCCTTCAATGCATATTCCTACAAAGAGCGAGTAGGGAGCTACAATGATTTTTTTGTGCACTAAAGATGTCTATTTTCACAACATTCTGTGGTAGCCACTGGTAATTACATCAGGATTCTGTG
This sequence comes from Phaethornis superciliosus, assembly GCA_023637945.1. Classification (NCBI taxonomy): domain Eukaryota; kingdom Metazoa; phylum Chordata; class Aves; order Apodiformes; family Trochilidae; genus Phaethornis; species Phaethornis superciliosus. The sequence continues at coordinate 43,142,533 of JAJQWJ010000005.1, forward strand.
CAGAGCTGGCCAAGCAGAAAACAGATCCCAATGTGAGATGCACTGACCACACCATGTGCACAGGTTAAAGATCTATCACAAAACCTCCTTTTCACAAGAGCCAAGGCTCGTGCTACTGTCCTTCTACAGCACTGCCATCAACTAATGGAGGTTTTATGGTGAAAACCTTGGCAAAAGAGTAAAAAAAAACAAACCAAAGAAACGAAAAACCCAAAACAAAACAACACCCCCCCAATGCAATAAAAATCAGTGATCTTTGATTGTGCTCACCTCAGTTATGACAAGGTGAGCACCCTTTGACAAAACACAAAAAAGAGTTACAGGAAAAGGTGTGAAGCGCTTCTGTCTTTACTGGCACAACTTGAATCAAGAACAGGCACTAACAAGCAATGGCCTTGGGGAATTTACTCGTTGTGTTCCCTTGCCAGCCTCTCCCAGCAGGTGTTGCCATGTGGGATTTGTACTAGGAAAAACCCAGATGCACACAGTAGGATAAGAGGGAGGGAGGGGAAGGACGTGTGTGTGTGTGTGTGTAAGCTTCGGAAGAAATTAAAATCTGATGATCAATGAAAACAGAGGGTTGGAGGGAAAGCCAAAGAACATTTTGCTTTCTAGTTTACTCAGGAGAAATTCCATTTCCTGTGTAACACCTTATTACACATCTTTGTCGTGCTATCGTGCATCTCATCGCACCCTTATGAAGTATAATTTGTATTATTATCCATGCAGATTGTATTGGAATCCAAAGATGTGTCTCAATCAAGTTAAATTATTTTATATCTGAAAATATCAGTGCAGTTTCATTCAGTGGTTCATTACCGTGACAATAGGAAAGGGAAAAACAAGTAGATACTTTGCCTGAACTATTAATTTTCATAGGACTTTTGCAAGGCTACATGAACTCGGCTTTCCCAGCCTCTTCTCAATTCACAAGACAAACACCCTAGGCTATCTCAGCCAACACTAATTATTTTCCATTGAGTCATGCTCATACTGATTCATTCAACTGCTCCAGATTCCAGCCCTTCTCGAGAACTGTGGGAGAACTACACACACACTGCAGAGAAAGCTGAGTGGTGGCACACACCAACACAGAAGCTGACTGCTTGTCACTCTTCCTTCCCTTTCCCTTCCCGTACCGGAGACAGTAAGAGGTAGCATCAGAATTAAAAGACATTAACCCTGGTCTTCATGTGGCAATCTCTAGTGCAAAAGTTCAAAGAGGCAATGCAATAAAAAGACTTTCATCTAGGTAAAAAAAAAAAAATACTGGAAAGGCATGGTGTTATCTTTTCCCCACTTCCATGGAAAAAGAATTTGCTTCAAGTACCATAGGCAATGAAAGTTCTTCTCTAATCCTAGAGTGATTAATCACCCCTGTTATAATCTTCATACTGTGCTAGCACAGAATGTTCCTTTGATTAATGCTCCTGATTTTTTTTCCAGGAGAAAAAAAGAACCAAAAAGTTTTCAGCGAACACCTGAATGTAATGCTGCTCCTATTAAAATGAGAAGTTTTCTTCTGACTTTAAAGAAATTAAGAACAGACTTAAGAACAGACTATTCTGAAGATACTGAATACAGGAGTAACACGAACAGAAAAAGAAAAAGGAAAAGAAAAAGAGAAAAGAAAAATGAAAATTTGGTAAATAACATCAGAGTGAAGTGAATAACTGACCAGCCTCCTGCACAGCAGTATGTAGAAGTGGAGTAATTGAGCAGCTCAGGCCTTGCTTTATGCCAAAACTACACCTTAAAGGAGAGCTCCATGAGTCCAGCACAGTGAGGAGGTAAGTGAAGGAAAGCACTGCTTAATTGCTGGCAAATAAATATGGTGCCAAAATAACTGCACAAGCCTGAGACCATTAGCTTCTCAAAATTAATTCCATTTTGAAAGTTGGGATTGAAATGCAGTCAATCTGGAGTAATTTCATACAAATTGAGGTTTACATGCAGTAAAGTCCTATAACCATACACATGGCACTTGCACTCAGTATGCAAAATTAATTACTTCTGTACTTACCTTGACCTGAGGGTATGATTTTTTGTTCTTCTCACTAGAAGCACCAGGAAGTCCACCATGTGAGGGCCCTTCACACACATATCGGAAACGAAACCCCCTCTGTGGAAATACAGGAAAAAAGACTTGAAAGCTGTTTAAAAACAAACCCAAAAGCACATGAGAGCACATGAACACACACAGAAACAAAACTTTCCCAAACAGCCCACAAACAGCAAAGTTCCAACTGTACATCCCTGAAATGGTGCTGGGAGTGCTGGCTGACAAAGCACCACTAAAGAAAAGGATTAAAAGGTAGATGATGCAGGAGCAGATACTCTTTCTCCCATCATTGCTGCTAGGTAGAGAGATTTGAAGCCAATAATAAGCAAGAACATTCAAAGCATCATGAAGAACAAAACAGGGATGAAACAGAAATGCTTCTCCCTTCTATGAAGAGCATATGAAAGCTGTATCTCCATGAAGAGTCCAGAAACAGCACAGAAGCTTCAGGACACTTTGAATGGCTGGGTTTTCATCTCAGCTACATAAAGAAATGTCTGAATATTTTACAGGGAACTGCAAGATATTAGCAACCACTCCAGAGTACAGCTATCTTTTTATTCCCCTTTTATTTGAGAAAATAACATCCCATTGCAAAGTAATCTGGAAGACACAAAAGATGCAACTCTTAAGCAAAGATATTTGGTAACTCTAAATCTCCTGACTGCATTACTTCAAGTGGCTTCCAACTCTGAATTTCCAAACTGCACCACTTAGTGCACCCTTTGACAAGATTAATTCAGCTTCTTTCTAATAGTGTACAACTGTGAATTCAGTTTGTAATCATTAGCTTCAAAACCTATCTCACTACAGCCTTTTCAGCTTAGAAACTTGTTTCCCAGTCAAAAGGAAAGATCTGACTTTTATTCAGATAGTGACCAGACAATGGAATTTATCATTAATATAAATGGCAAATGTATTTGCCTTCCTCAGGTGAACTGAGTGACTGGTTGTATTACAGGTGAGGTGCCCAGCTATGGTGAGCCTGAGCTCAAGTTGTCCAAAAGGCAAAGCAGCCTCTAAAGTCCTGATGCACAGGATGACCCAGTCTCTCTTCATCTCCCTGCCTTTGGTTCAACAGATCCGACAGTTGTGTTTGAACTCTGAGTTGTAATCAACAGCTCCATGTCCAAAAGGAGACGAGTGGTGCTAGAAAAGCTCAGTGCTAGAAATGGTGCCTTTAACATCCTCCTGGCAACACGGAGTAGAACTGAGTGCACCATCATCAACTTTCATTGAACCTCATGAAGTTCAGTAAGGCCAAGTGCAAGGTCCTGCACAGGAGCTGGGGCAATCTCAAGGACAAGTAGAGATTCAGTGGACAATGGAATGAGAGCAGAAGGAGGACCTGGGGGTGTTGGTTTATTAAAAGCAAAACACGAGCCAGTAATGTGCACTTGCAGCCCAGAAAGCCAACTGTATCCTGGGCTGTGTGAGGCCAGCAGCTCAAGGGATGGGAATCTCCTCTTCTGCTCTGCAGTCCTGTATGCAGTTCTGGAGCTTCCCACATAGGCAGGACATGGAACTGCTGAAAGGAGTCCAGAGAAGGGCCATGAAGATGATCAAAGGGCTGGAGCACCTCTCCTTTGAAGATGGGCTGAGAGAGTTGGGGTTCAGCCTGAAGAAGAGAAGGCTCTGTGGAGACCTTAGAGCAGCATTCCAGTATGTGAAGGGGGTCTACAGGAAAACTGGGGAGAGACTTTTCTAAGGGCATGTAGTGATAGGACAAGGGGTAATGGTTTTAAACTGGAAGAAGATGGATTTAGGTTAGACATTAGGAAGAAATTCTTCACTATAAGAGTGGTGAGACACTGGCACAGGCTGCCCAGGGAAGCTGCAGATGCCTCCTCCCTGGAAATGTTCAAGGCCAGGCTGGATGGGGCTTTAAGCAACCTCATCTAGTGGGAGGTGTCCCTGCCCATGGCAGAGGGGTTGGAATTAGATGATCATTGGGATGACTTGGATACTGTCAGAGGGGCGTGTTTATTACACAGTTACAAAAAAAGTAACATTCAAGCATTTGTCTTTATTTTTGGGGGTTTATTCAAAACAGCCAACTGTGTTGAGAAGAAATCTCACAGGACAACAGAATTTCTTTACGATGACAAAGCCCAAGTCAAAAGTTCCTGTAACTTGGGAACAGTGTGAAATGTTTTTTTCTTTTCCGTGCTTTCAGAAATATGAAACAAATGCTAAAAATCTTCCATGTTTGATCTAATCATTTGTATTTCAAAATTCCAGGGCACTGGAAGAGTCACTTCTAAGATGAAGAGTCTACGTTTGGCAAGACTTTTTTTGAAAACCTCTGTTGTTTTGGTTTTCTTCTCAGGACACTTCCAGAGAGAGACAAAGATGAAAACAGACAAAACAGGAAACCAGGTAACTACAAAAGTGAGGAAAAACAGCTTGTGGTTAAGTGCCACATTTTCTATGAGAGTTTAACCTCTAATATCTTTTTGTTTGTCTTAATTCATAATTTTATTCAAAGCTGAATATAGTGACATAGCTGTAATTTTAAACATTTTTGAAATATAGTGTTCTTACCTGTTTTGGCTGTTCTATGATTTGAAGATAGGGTCCATCTGCTAACATAAAAGAAAGAAAAGTAATAATAAAAATTATATTCCTATCACTATGATTTAAGCTGCAGGGGTGGAATTGATGTCCTTGAAAATCTTGAGATAAAATTTTTGGAAGCATCTAGGCATCTCCAGAACTTAGATTTTCATGAACAATCACTTGGCAGTCAGTCATTTCCAACTTTCCCTAAGACCAGTGGAGTAAGAAGGGCAACTCTGATCACTCAGTTAAGACTTGCAAGGGTGAGTAAGAGGAGGATCCTCCCCTTGCCACTGACAAGCAGCCTGGCCTTTCTGAGGGAAGGTTAACTTTTGTGTTTAAACCCCTTGGGCTCTAAAGAATATATGCACAAGCTTTTGGCCCAGGGCATCCTACTGAATAGGTGCTTTTGAAAGTCAAGAGACAGCCAATGGGAAGCTCTGAGGTATGAGAGCATAGGAGGAATTTAGGCTGTCTCAACATGCCTTAACAGTCAGAACTGCTTTAAAAAAAAACAAAAAAACAACCCTGGAATTGAGAAGACTAAACAATTTACATTCGTTTAATGATTTCAGATGCAGTTCTAATTATACTGTTCTCTTGTGCCTCTAAAAACACTGAACACATTCTATTTGACTACAGATGCAGACTCACGAGACCCATCCTTGTGCATGATGCCAATACATAGGATTATGTTCTAGTAAAATTCTCTGTGTCTTTCAAAGAAGGCTTCTTTAAACAACTTTCAGTCTTGCACCACTCACACCACCAATCTCATTCAAAATTCAGCAGTTTATATATCCTTTGAGCAGGCCCTAAATCCAATGAGAACTTGGTGCAGCCAGAGTTAAGAATTTATTACCTGATCAAAGCTGAGCTCCAGCTCAAATAATCAGTCAGATTATTTGCATCAAGAAGAAAAGCACTCTTTTGGATGGCTGTGAACTACCTCTTAAATTGCAAGCCACTCCCAGAGTCTGAAAGCAACAGTTCCAGGAGATTTGATTTATATCCTGTCTCTTGCTAAGCAGAAAAGAAAATTGGGATTTCAGTGCTAAAAATTCAAAGCAGATCCCAAATGACAGCTTCACTACACAATATGTTGCCAGTTATATTCCTGTTGGGATTAGGCATCATCATTATGCTCTGCTAAAGGTATTAATGTTAAATAATAAAGCAAGCTCTCTGGGACAGGTGAAACTTCCAAAGCAGAGCAGCAACAGCTTTGTGGCACAGCCTGGAGCATACAAAGCATCCTGTGCCCTGCCAATATCCAGATGTGATCTGCTCCTGCTACCTCAACTAGGGAGTACTTGGCCTCAGCACAGAACTACAGCCATGCATCAACTTTCATTTGCCAGTAGGACTGATTCTCACTGCTAATTAAAAATAGCAGAGGATTAATTAATCTATAGTTTACAGTATGACCACATGTGTCCTGCTTGGCTCCTCAAAGCTTCCACTTGAATAAAACCTTCATGTCTTTAGTCAGCACAGGTCTTCACTGAACAAGCTGCTCTCAGAAAGTTTTGATAAACATGCTAATAGATGGAATTAGTATTTTGCTGTTGAAGTTCACTGACTCAGCAACCAAATCAGTTTCATGCCACAATTATGTTGCAAATGCCATTCACAACAATTTCACACATAAAGATCATTTATTTGCCACATCCAGTGATCTTCCTGTGAAAAAGTAAACAGTGCTACAGTTAAAATCTTGAAGTCATGAAAAGCAACTGCCTCAAGACTATATATGCATCATCTTAAATTAGAAAGCTTGAAAACCAGTTTGGACTTAAAGAGATTTTAATAGAAAGAGTGTTATTTAGCTTTGGTGTGGCTTTATGTTTCTGTTTTTCTAAGTAACATGGGGTCGAGATGAGTCAAGTTGGGTTTAAACACTATAGGGGCACTTCAATAAATTTAAGACTTCTGTTCACAGGCTTCTAACCCTCAGCATTACTTAGGCATCTAAAATTTTACACTTTAACAATTCAGAAGCCTTGCCTATTTTGAGCACTGGCAACAATAATGTACCTAAAGTACAACTGTGTAGTACAACTCTCAACCAAGTCTCCAGGGCATGATCTGCCAAGTTCTTTGGCTCTCTCACATTAGGAATGAATTTTTGAGGCACATATGTTGAGTTAGCATGGGCACAAAATACTGCTGCTCTCTCTTAAAACATCAGCCAGAAAAAAGACCAAAGTTTCAACTTCTGCCCAGCATAAGGAAATTCAGACTCCTAAGAGAGGGATACAGACTATTGGCACATCCAAGGGCAATTCTTCATACTGCTGGAATGGTTTCACCTTGCGTGGTATGTGTGAAAACTCAGGAAAACTGAAAACTTAGGACTGTGGTTCTTATTCCCCCTTGGAAAAAAAAACTTATAGGAAGCCTACAAATACATTGATTAAAAAAATAAAAATAAAATCAAAGTATCCAGTTCTAGGAAAGCACAAAAAAAAGTGCAGTGTAAATCTACAAAGGCAAAGTAGATGACTGTTGTCATTAATCCATATCACATAAATACCAGTGTATTTAAAACAATTTAGTGAGGTCCTATTTTAACCTTGGGGTTTCAGGACTAAACATTTTCTTTTGTTGCAATGACTAAATAATTCAATGACTAAATAATTTTCTGGTATAGCAGCTGAAGCAGATCCAAATAACAGTACAGAGAAGGCATTTAATTACATTTGAAATGCTTTTTAAAAATGAAGTAGCAACATTCGAAGTAACATCCAAGCATAAATGACACATTATTTTGACTACAAAAAAGATTTTACTTAGGGAAAGGTTTTATGCAGCTGTCTTCACTAAACTCTGAATACTTTCCAGCAGTTCATTAGACAGACAGCCTGACATTGGCTATGAGTGGCTCCTTCTTTTTCCCTCTCATCCTTTCCCATGGAGGAAAAGAAAAGATTTTGAGTGTTTTGCACAGGGTTTTATATTTCATTGTGTTAGCAGGCATGTCTGGTCTAAGCAGACAGCAGGAAGCTGATGATGTACACCTTGTAAGAGGCTCTGATGATGCCAAGGTTTGTGGTGACTTTTTGCACCTCAGTTCTAGGCTGGAAATTTGCTTGCTTCAAGTTCCTGTTCAACAACCAACCCTCACTTAAAACAGCCACAAGAAGGAATTAACTACTTGGTGCACAGCTGAAGTTCTATTTGAGCTCTGCAGGGAGGCTGAGGTGGCCCATGCTGGTGGAGCTGGGCTCCAAAACAGGAGTGACCCTTATGCTTGCCAAGTTCTGACACGAGCACCCATTGCAGTTTGCCTGGTACTGGTGCAGTCAGGAGGGCAAAAACTGCAAATAAAACACGCAGTCCTCCAGCCTGGAGGGGGTTTGGTGCAGCCTGACACACCAGTGCTTCCTTCTCTGTCTTCTCCCTGCCATGGAACCACTCACATCCCACTGCCCCCCTCCAGCCTGAGTCACAGTCCCACTTCCCCACTGCTTCTTCAGCTGCTGCATTTCTCCATTTGCCTTCCTGCCTGAGTCAGAGGCCCTCCTGCATCTTGACACTCCCACCACTTAAATTCTTTCTTCTTTTGGGCAGGCCTCACCCTGCACACACACTTCCCAAAGGAATACCCATGGTAGGTTCCCTCTTGGTTCTTTCTTCCCATTGCAGCAAGCTCAAGAAAACAAGGGGTCTGTGAGGTTGGTGGGATACCCATGGAAGCCTGGCAGCACAGCAGGACCACTGGGGTCCTGTATCTAACAGCTGGCACCCGAAGCCCCTCCATGTCATCTCCAACCAGCTGTGGTCAAGCCCCCCCCATTCACCTCTTCATTTCCTGGGACCCCCAGAACAGCCCTTGCTACTGCTGGTGTTTTGAACACACAGCTCAGTCCTGCAGTTTGCACTGTTAGGACATTTCATATAGAGACATCCTTATGGATCCACCCATAGCACACATTTAGATTTAGATGTAACTGCAGAACTTAAACCACTTAACCAGCTACTACAGCTTTAGAGCCAAAATAACCAAGCCTAATTTTTAGTCAAAACTGACAAGAACAAGGCAGAAGCAGCAGCAAGTGAAGACACTTGAGCACTGACAGCTTCATTGGGAAAATCCTTGTCCCAGCATCTCAAAGGTTTTCTACCACTACTGTAAATATTAACAGAACAGCAGGACATCTGTTCCCAGAAAGTCCCCCAATTCCCCAGCTATTTGCTGATTCACTATGCTGGCATGGCATGGCATGGCATGCCAATCCAATTATATATTCAACTTGCCTGCCAGTGTAGTAAGTCAGGCACTGTATTTATGAAGGCACAGTTGGAAAGATGTAAGCACCACATCAAATCATGAGCAACCATTAATGTCTTTGGTTCTCTGCTTAAAATAATCCAAGTGTCCTAGAGAAAAACCCTTTTTAGAACACTTGTTTCACCCTCTTTATACCTTGGATGGAAGGACTTGTAGAAAATCCTGTACAAATTTTTAAATGCCCTTGCTGTGTGGAAAAAAATCATTAGCTCCTGCTTGGAAACAACTAAAGCATAATATATAAATTATTATATTATAACTGAAAAGCTAGTCAATGGTAATAACACACCACAGCTTCAAGCAGAGAAGGAAGTAAGCATTATAGTGATATCACTCAAGAAAAAAAATCCCTATGGCATTATCAGATGCATTAAAATTAATTACTTCTTCTAAAATGTATTATTAACTTGTTTGTGATAACCTGAAAGCCCCGATCCTTTATTAAATCCCATTTTATACTCAGGGAACTTGCCACCAATAGTGCAGCAGTAGACAGGAGCAGTGCCATTAAAAAAAAACCAAACAGCCTTTTCCAATCAATTTTGCATATTAAGGCTAGAGCTAGACTTACTCCAGTTGGAGTTTTCTGTGACTCAGAATTCAGTGAATTCTTTACTTCCCCAAATGGTTTTAAAAAGTTGTTTTCTAGTTTAAACAGTATGTAGATAGCTAAAAATGAGTTTTGCATAGCAGAATAATTATTGTGGAATGAATCTGGTGTGAGTAAACCAGAGTAAACTTAAAACATATGTGTAAAAGAGATTGTTACAGGGAAATCAAAATTCTATTAACTTTGTTTGTTCCACAGAAACTGTGAGAACAGTGAAAAATACCACCTTGGTATAACAACTCATAAACCCTTTAATCCTACAGAGAACAATCCCATGGAACATCTTTATCTGTCTTAATAAAAACCCACTGCAAACAAATGACTGCAACATGAATTTGTTGGATATTTGTCCATATTTGTCAAGAGCTTTCCTCGTCAGAACATTTTATCTGGAAACAAAATTATCTGTACCAGATGTGTTTCTTGTTTCTTCCTACTACTCAAGTCAGAAAAACTGAAGCATGGATCAAACCAGGAAACACTGAAACAGTAAGCATCACTTAAATTTTATTTTTAAAACAGCATTTATTGTTACTTTAGGGTGAAATTTTACCCATGAAGTAAAAAACTATTACTTATTTCGTTTTACCCTTCTCACCTTCACTGCTGTCAAGTGTATCAAATATTGCAGACAGAAGTGATTTGTGTTTTTAAAAAAGGAAGCTATTTGCAATACAGAAGATTCCTGCAGCATCCTGATATAACAACGTCAAACAGATCAATAACAAAGTTGTCATGTTAAAAGACATGAAGAACAACATTGGAGATATTAAGAAAAACCTCATATAGCTAAATAAATTCTTATTTCCTTTCTCCTTTATATCAGCTATTCTAATAACCTAAGCAGGAAAAATGGAGTTTTCTACATTCAGGCAAGAAGTAATACTTATAAACAAATTTAATAAGCAAAACCAGACCAAGGCTGATCAAGCAGCTGATAGTGGCTGAGATATAACATACTTCTATTTGACATTACTGATCTGGAACCATACTGGAAGGAAGAACTGCATATGGGTTCTTTGCAGGACACTATTTGCTTATGTTCAGTGGTTGGTTGCACAATTTGACTCTGAACTATCAAACTAGTGTTATTATTCAGGAAATTGTCAGGTACTTTATTACCAGACTTGCCACTTTGCAGGAAACACAGAAGTCACCGAGGAGGAAAAACAGATTCGAATGATACAGGAAGTTGTGTATACTCTGCATTTTATTAGAGAAAAACAAGCACTGTAAGAATTATTACAAAAAATGAAACACCACTGAAAAAAAAAAAGGTAAGTACATATTGCACTCCACACACTGGCAACACAAACATGCAGGTCACTGAAGAGGCAAATTTAGAAAAAAAACCCAACAAAATAATGTATAAAACTGGGTTGCTCAAAGCTCTTTGGTGACTCAGAACCATTTACCTAATTGAAACTTTCAGTTTCTGTACAAGCCAGAGGAAAATCAATTTCCCTCACTGTTGAAAGTTGCATGAGGGTAAGGAAGAGATGCATAAGGGTGTAAGTCTAGCTGACAACCTTGGGTTCTAGTATTATGAACTAGAAGAGTGTAAACAAAAAAGCCTCTGAAAGGAATGTCACAAAACAAAGTGGAAGAAACAGCAAGACAACAGCACAATCAAATAGCAACAGTTCCTACCTGTTCGTAGTGGCAAGTCTGAAGTGATGTAATTTGTGTTATTAAATAATGCATTCATTCCCATCAACTGATCCATAGCAAACATCTACATTGAAAGAAAATACAGACTTTGTTACTGCATATATATACAATTTCATAAAGCATCTATCAGCAAAGAAGTTCCAAATTCTCTGCAAATATTGAAACTGCAAACACCCAAGTACAGTACATAAACATTTTATGTCTATTTTATTTTTGCTTGCAATAGCAGTGCAAGCAAAGCTGGTAGTACTGACCAAGTCTGAGCACTATCATGTAACCACACAGAGCTCAGCATTGTTTCTAAGCACACATTGTGATAAATGCACTAACAGCTATATATTCAAAAGAGCTTAGATGGTAAATTCTGAAAGCCTGACCATAGATGTCTTGCCCAAGGCCTTGCTGAGAACTTAGGAGTTTTCACTTCCACTTCTGTGATTAAACCCCACCAGGCTACATTCCTTATGAAAATATTTCCAGACTAATGCAACAAAAGAGTATAGGCAGGTTAAAGTTTTGGGTTTTTTTCCTTGAACGCTGACGTGTCTTAACTCAGTGTGTTTCTTGTCAGGTATAAATCAGTCTTCTTCCAAAATGGAGCAAGCATAAAGGATTAAGTAGTTTCTTTCTGGAAATTAAGGTGAGTAGAAATTATCTGTTCTTCACTCAGACCATTCACTGAGTTGAAATGAATCATGAAATGACCTAAGGAGACCAGACAGAGCTAGGCCTACTGATCTCTGAGTGAAGGAACATTTTAGTCATCAATGTCAATGCGAATTTCCCCAAAATGGATACAAATGGGCCTTTCAGGGCATAAGGGGTTTTATTTCCAGATGAAGACCAATGCTCACCAATTTGCTCTGAACAGATTTCAGAGCAAATGTCACAGGCAGACAGGGCATAAGAATGGGTATTTTTTTCAATTGCTTCTTTCAGCAGGCTTACCTTTCCTTTTCATTTCAGCCAATTCATCAGTGGCAAGGAACTTTACAGGCCATATAAAACTGAACTTAAGAGAAAAAAACTCCCTGAATTTCCCCAAGCCTGATTTCTGCTAATAGCTGGAATGCTTTTATATCTCCATGTTGTAAAGCCTAGGAAATGACAGGACACTATGAGAGGAAGCCAGAACAGAGATGAGGGAGAATACAGGGATACTGAAAATGCACAAATCTACTTACTTGAGGATCAGACACCCCCATAATATAGGAATCTTCTCCTGCCATTTTAAGTCCTGAAACACAAAAACATAATCAGAACTCTGTTCTTTTTTCAATTAATGTCAATGATTTCTAAAATACTCTTAAAATTCCTCAGTATGTGTAAGGTGCATGCTAGGGATGCAAGAGACTACAGCCTGGAACTTCCATTGCCAAAGTAACTACAAATTACAACCAAAGTCCTTAAGTAAAAATGTATTAAAATCAGGTGTTAAGTTGTTTCTGCCTTTCCTCTGCCTGTCCTGCCATTGGAGTTCAGGCAAAATCATGATCATAGTTTAGCAACAGCAGGACTCCACATTTTCACCCAGTAAAAAGACTTCTGAGAAAATGTTCATTAAATCCAGTGGTTTTCTTGTACTACTAAAAAGTACTACTAAATGCAAGGTAAGGAAGCCCAAGAAAGAACATTCACTATTTTTTCTTTAAATAAAAAATGGAGTCCAACACTGACTACTGCTGGACACCTTTATTTCCAAGGGTCCACCAGTGGTGACAGTGACAATCACCGATGTACAACCATACCTAACCCTCTCCCACAAATCGACATGCAAGTGCTGGACAGTGGGAAAGTTCAGCCCAGTTTTTCTAGGGACAGTGACAAGCCTGGAAGCTTGACAGTAGCAGAGCCTGGAAGTTTGGGTAGGAATTTATTATGTCTATTATGAAATACTAGTGCTACTCCCATTCTTGTAGTCATTACTTAGAAGACAGAAACGTGCAAATTTTATCACCGATGAGAAACTAATGTTCAATTCAAATATTAATATGCCAGTTATTTCTGAAAGCATTCAGACACCTCACCACTCCATGCCTTTTAAAAAAATAAGACTTTAGGCTTCATTCTTTTTACCTCTAGCTTTGTTCTCATTCTGACCTGGCTAAAAACCTGAGCAGTAAATATCCTAACCAATAAGGAAGGCTTCTTATTACTCCAAGCAGGAAGTAAAACCGTTTTAATATCATTCTACATAGTTGAACAACACCTCCCCCCACTCCAAAAAAATAAAATTTGAGCTTTAAAACTGCAAATGTTTCTATGTTTTAAAGTGCACCAGTGCCCTAACTGATTAAGCTAACATTTCACATTAAGACCAGAGGAAAAAAAAACTTAAAACATGACATATGCTTCCTTTCCCAAACCTTCAAAGAGAGACATGGTTAAGCAGGTCTCTAGTTTTTATCTGTGTGTTTTGAATACAAATGCATCTTTAAACAAACAATTTGCAGAGGTGAAGGATAAGCAGTATCACCAATTTCCCTGCCTCACAGAACTCTGATGCCTGGTGGAAACTCTCTCATCAGCCACACATCTCTTATTAGATTTCCTGTACTTTAAGCCAACCAACCAAAAGCATAAACAAAAACACCACAGGCTGGCCATTATATTTGCCAAAACTTAATGCAAAATCTAGCATCTGCTGTTATGTCTGAAAATAAGAAAAAAAAACTTCATCTCTTTTAAAACTTGTCCAGTATTTTTTATATTAGTTCAGTATTAAGAGTTAGGTCAGATTAATATTTAATGGCAGAAGGTTTGGTTGTAGTTACAGATCAGTTTAAAGGCCAGAAAGTAAAGCACATTCTGTGAAAGGTACATTGAAGATCCATGTTAGTGAATCATGATCTTTATTACCCAGAGTTCATGACACCTGAACTGGAATTAGCCTGATGGTTCCAATAGATTTCTGTGTTGAAGAACATCTGTCTCTTACTCTGAGACATGTCATGTCAACCTGTTCTCACCTTTCAAGTCTGGGATTCAGAAAGTAAGCCTCAAGATGAGAAACTCGGCTACTGCAGTTCAGCTGCCTTATACACTGGAAGCACAGTTCTCCTCACAAGCTTTCTAGCTTTCTCTTTCACTTGGCTTTCATTGCAGTTTGCCTGTTAAAAATAAATTTCTGTAACAGGACACTGAATGAAAGTAATGAAATTCACTGCAATTATCAGCTTGTGTATTTTGCTTACTAAAAATAGACAGGAATAAGGATGAAACAGAAGCAAAGACAGTTGTGGTTTATATTATATTTTAGTATATATTTTTTACATGAGAGCTCCAAAACATGGCAGACCAGCTGATTGCAGAGAACTATGAACTTAGGAAGAGAATCTCTTAGTGGCAACTATCCACCCTTGAGCCTCTCTTTTATATCCTTTGCAAAACATCATCTGGTATCAGTATAGAGACAACTGTTTGAGACATCAGCATTTCCCAAATGGAGATGCTGGGAAATGTGTTGTGCAACAGTTGCTGCAAACTGCTGGGTCAGGGCTGGAAGCAGGGTAAGAGTTGCCAGACAGATCTCAGACAGTATCTCAGATACTGACAGGACTGAGATACTGATCCAAGCTGTTTTGTCTCAAGCCTTCACCCCTGCAGTGTCTTCAAAGCCAGGATGCTGCTCATGCATCAATGCCTGGTCCTTCAGCCTTAGCTCTGGCCACCTCCTCTGAACTCCATCCAGCACTTCCTTTGTAATCCAGATATTTTTCAAAAAGCACTAGGAGTACAGGTCCAGGGCAAAAGCTTATGATGCAAAATATATCCTTAAAGAAGCACAAGGAAGGAAAAAAGGAAGTTTGAGAACTGCTTTTTCTAACTTCCCAACACAGCAGCTCATCCATAAACACAGGCTTAGATCTTCTGATGCTCCAGCAGACACACAAGCTGGGTCAGGAAGCCAACCCATAGCTGAAGCTGCACTTTAACCACTTTAATTTTTTAAGGCTGAAAAAAAAAGATGGTTTTCTTAAGGAAAATAAATCTCACTTTGTTCAAAGCCATGTAACAGCAGTGGGAATATTCTACAGGCAGGGTTCCAAGCAGGAATTCCAAGCTGGCACTCTGAATGCATATTGTCCAAACCTGCTTAAAGCAGGTCTATACAGCTAAACTCTGACAGCTCTTAGCTACCAGCACCTTGTACTTCCAATACTGTTACTATTTATGAAGCTGCTGCAGAAAAAAATCTGGAGTGAGGAGAAGGGATTGACATCCCCATTCCAAAAACTCATCCAGCAAAGCCTTAACACTGGAAAGGTTGTTACAAATATTTAATTTATTCACATTTGTTCTCAACTATGCATTTTGATTGCCTCCACTTTAATAAATTGTACTGGTATTGCAGTTCCCAGGTGAAGGTTAAAACTGGAGCAAATATTTATCACTTTGATGAGTGCTTTCCTGAGGAAGAGTCTGGAAAAAACTAGGAAAATGCATTATTTCGATTTTTGAAGTTTAAAAAAAAGGTGCTGCAGACAGCAGGTCCCTGAATTATTTGAAATAAAAGGTGATAATCAGCTATAGTATTCTGAAATATACAAATAAAACCAAAATATTAAGGGAGCATCACACATTTTCACATTATTGGCACAGATAAACAGAAGCAGGAAAGAAAAAGCCTTTAAAAAACCATGAGAAGTGATTGCTAATGTTCTCAGACAAGGTGTCTCAGCAGTTTTCAAGGGACTTAAACTCAGTGATAAAACAGACTTGAAATTTGAAGTCTGCCTTTAACTGTTACAAATTTACTAACATTTCTTCTCCTATTTACATTTTCAGGAGCTTGGAGCATGCCTGTTTTAAGGAAACTGTATTCTCAGCATAATACTCAGCAATGCCCAATTTCAGCAAAAGCAAGACACAAAAGTTGTATTTTTTATTTCAACTATTACAAAGGTATGTAATCTGTGAATAAAGACTTGAGTATAATTCCTCAGTATACAGATGGGAAAAGGCTTGCAGAGAGGTTTGCAAAAATGCAAAGGCATTTTTATCAAGCATGCAACTTATCTCTGCAGCCTTTTTCTCCTCTGCAGTCTGTTGCAGCTACACTAACACCACATAACCCTAAATGTTTGTTTTTCTAATATGACAACACAAATTGCCTCTTGTTATTACCTATGTCTGTTTATTACTTCCTGTTGGGTGGGACCTGGGAGTTCTGGCTGTGTATTTTTAAAATGTAAAGAAATGTTCAAGTTAAAATATTCAAATATTTTCAGTCATGAGCAGACACATTATTGGACAACAGTACAAATACTACAAAATATTTTAGAAATTAAATCAATCACAAGTATCAAAGAAATTGCAGAAGTCTGATGCTCTGGATTAGAACTGCTGGTTGCACAATTATTTGGTGCAGAATAATTGTAGGAAATCTACGCTCAAATTTATTACATCAGATACTACTATATTTGAAGAAAAATTCACAGCATGAGAGAATTCACTTGGCAAAAAGTAACTGAACTATCTAAACGGTTACTTTGTGAAACATGTTTACAAACAATTTTGGTGTGTTTTATTCCTTTTCCTAATGTCAAAGAAAATAACTAATATGACAAAAGGTGTCATTAACATATAAACTGTTTTTTTTCCAGCATATTGTCAGAGTAAAATTAGGATGTTTTTATTAAGACACATTCAAACAACTTAAGACAAAGGAATAAACAGTATTCAAATATATGGTAAACATACTCTGGTGTATATACATAATGCTAAGTTATGTAAAATACTGAAATGCTAAGTTATGTAAAATACTGAGGTTCAACACAGAAAAACAACTCTAGTAACTACACTGTCTTTTAGGCACCTGAGGTGGTAATGTTACTTGAACTAACCTAAATATCATGTTAAAATACTGCTATTTTTTCCTACAGATAAAAAAGAATTGCTAAATAATCTTTAGAAATAGTTCTAATTCATACAGATTTCTTCATCAAAGTCAGAATTTAACTTAAAAGCCACACATTCTCATTTCATAAAGCTTAGTGTCACTAATCACTAATCACTTAGAATCACTAATATCAAACAGAGAACCTGTTTTAGGGTGAAAATAACAGCATTTCTGAGCAGCCAAATAATAAGGAACCTTAATATTTCAGAAGTCCAGCTCACATAAGGTTTGCTGCATCACCAGGCACTTTGGTGTAGGTTCTGGGGTTTTACTGAAGACACGGTCCCTGATTTAATGAGCAGTGGTGGCAGAAGAGGACTCACAAATTAGCAAGGGCTGTTCCCACTGCAATCACAGGAGTGAGCTAAGGGATTCTAACAGCCACTGAAATCTTCAGATGGCAGAAGTGGTCAGTTAAATAACACTTGTAAGTGGAGCCAAACAAGCAGAACCGAGTCCAGCACGGTTACAGTTACACCATAGGCTTCAACTCTACGGGTGCTTTTTAATTTTGTTTTTTTTACAAAGAAATCGTAAAATTCCTGCAGCCTTAATCTTCTCCAGGAACTTATGACACAGCAAAATACTTCAGCTAAACTAGAGAGTCAAGAAAACACCTGCTCTCTTTTTTTTATTTCATTTGTGTGTTGAGCTGTATTTAAACAAAATTAAAAAAAAAAAAAGAAAGAAAAAAAGCAACACCACACACACCACACAACTCATACCTACACTGCTCTGCTCTTGATTTGGTGATACCAGCATAGTTTGCTTGGAGGATGCAATAAAATGCAGGTGTTTTAGGTTAGTTAATTTTACATTTTAAATGAGGAAAAAAAATGGTACTGCTTTTCAAAAGAAAATAAAAGTTGCAAGGGGTAAAAACCGCTAGTAGTAGTAACAGTTGTTTCCTCCCCACACATGGGATGTCACAGCTCCACCTAAATTCTAAACAAAGGATTTTACCTTGAGACTAGAATAATTTGAAACATCTTTTAAGGCTTTACACTTCTTGAACTGTCATCAGTGCTTCAGCAAAACATCTATGATAAATGAAAGCACTGAAGACGACTCGACTCACTGAGTTATTTCTATGCTCAAAACTGGATGCAAATTTAGTGCCTCACTGACCTAAGGGCACAGTTAATGACAACTGTAATTATGATGTTATCAATGCACAACTTCATAAAAGGTTTGCAGCTTATGTTAGGGTTACAACCTCCACTTCTAAAATGCCCGTCTCAGAGCTTCAAGTGACCCAGACCAGGAGTTTCTTTTTTATTATTTTCTGTAACATTCTCTCTTTTGGTTTTATAATGGTTGTGCTATTTTGTTTCTGAGAACCAAAGAAAAAATATCAATGTTGGAAAAAAATGAAAAAAATAACTTCATCGTTCTCATTAGTTACAGGCTGCTTTTTCCTCTTTCATTTTCTCAAACTGTAATCATTTCTGTAGATTACAAAACACTGCAAACACGATGACGCCTCAGAATGACGTCTTGGTTAATGCTTTCCTAGAATGGGCAGCTACCTTCTCCTCTGAAAGGATAGAAATCCTCTGAGATACTATTTCACAAGCTGGTACTTCACAGAACATTGACTCTGGGTGTCAAAATCACAGAGCTCTGTCCTGGGACGTTTGACAGTGATGCTGTAGCACCTTATAGCACATATGGCAGAGAATTCATCCACCAGCTATTAATAGTCACTGTGAACTAAATTAAAAGAGGTTCTCTGAAGCAAAAACATGCAATCAGAACTTTAATTTGAAAAAAAACCACTTTTTTTTTTTTCATGATACTCTTCAGTAAAGATATTGAGCAACTTAAAGCAGGAAGTTGAAATGCAGCACCGAGGTTGTTATGATCCTCGTCTAAAGAAAAGCCCTATTCTGCAAATGCTGACAGGCACTCCTATTTACTTATTTGGAGAAAATTATGTAGCAGCACACTGCATTATGGTGAGAGCCAAACAACACAGAGCTCAACTCTACTACAGTTCAACTACAATACTCACATAAAGCAAGTCCCTTGGGTTTCTTTTTAAAAGCTACCATCAAAGCAGAAAGTGTCAGTAGGTAAAAAAAAATAAAATTAAAGCCTACCACGCCGAAATGTTTATGTAGCATTCGAATGTAAGATACAAATGTAACATTCCTTATCACGGCGGGAACTTCTCAATCTCACAACTCACCTCTGAACTGCCTCTTAAAACAACCCAAACTTCTGCTCCCTTTGAAAGCAGCCTTTATTTACCCGAGCTGAGCTTTCATACTGTGCCATTTCACTCCGCAGCCCCTTCACAAGCCATCCCAGCTAAGAAGAGCCCTGTAACACCTCAAGGAAGCAGAAAAAGCAAGCCTGCCACATGCTCCCCGAAGCCGACAAGCAGGGAGGAGGAGAGAGGCACTCTGGGCACCAGCACAGCGCAGTTTTTCAAACCCGCACCGGAGAGGTAAGCGAAGTGGTAGCTGCCTTCTTCGGGAACCCCGCACCGGGAAGCTCACAGCCCCCTCCAGCCACCCCCGGTAGCCCACCTTCCCCCCTGGCTCGCCAGCCCGGCAATCCCCCCGGCCCTTCAGCCGGAGCTCCGCTTCCCAGCCCAAGTCACACTCGAGCGGCTGCCCGGCGCCACGCGTGGATCTGACCCCCGAGGACACGCTTCCCAGCGGAAAATATCACCCCACCCCCGGTGGGGGGAACCCGTCCCTTCCCTTCCCGCACCGCTCCCCACGCCGCTTCCCCCTCTCCCAGCCCCTCCGGAGCAGCCGCCTGCCCCCATCCCGCTCCCATCCCGCTCCCGCTCCCATCCCGCTCCACACCGCGGGACGGAGGGAAGCGCAGCAGCTCCGAACGGGGACCCAAGCCGAGGGCAGGGGGGAAGAAGGCAGCGAGCGGGGGTTCAGGGGTCCCCTGAGACTCACCCGGGGCAGGGCAGGGCAGGGCAAGGCTGGCGGTGCCGCCTCCTCCTCCTCCTCCTCGTCCTCTGCCGGTGGCGGCCGCGCAGTCCCTCAGCGCCGCGCCATGTACCCGGCGTGACACCGCCCGCACCCGGACTCAGGGCGGACTTTCCCCTTCCTCCCTTCCTTCCTCTCTCCCTCCGGTTCCGCCCGTCCCACCGCGGGCCCGCTGGGGAGAGCAGCCGAACGCTACCGGCCTGCCGGGCCGCCGTTTGCCCGCCCCTCCCGCAGCCACCCGCCGCACTTCCTGGCTGGAAATTCCCACTGACTGCTCCGGCTGCAGCGCGGAGGGGCGGGGCGAGGGTGGAATGGGGTGGGAAGGAGGGGGGATAAAGGGCGGAGGGAAAGGGTGCTTGTGGGGAGTATTTGCACCCCGTTCTGCTTGGTAGCTGTGCCTGCCAGCCGAGGGTTCTGCTGAAAGAACCTTCCCCCCCCCCCCCCTCCTGCTCGGGAAGTCCCTCGGGCAGGGACTGGGCCGTCCGAAAACGCCAGCCGGTTTATCCCGGGGAATTCGTACAGCCCCAAGGATACTCTTGGTGTTGTCCCTCTTGCTTGGCCCACGGCGAAGTTTTTAGCACTGGTGTGGAGTCAGGTGCGGCCTGGTGGGTGGCCGCCAGCGTCTTCTTGGTGTTTGACCCATCTAAAAGGTTTTGAAGGGAAGAGAGGTTATGATACAGAGAATTTAAGCCCAGTTACTCAGTGCCTGGCTACTGGGTGGATTTCGTGGGCACTTCTAGAAGGCCGTCTGCTGGTTGACTACCACCTGTTGTCTGAAACAGAGAGTGCAGGTTGTACAGCACCATTTTCCTGCGGATTTACACAGCTTCTGACAGAGCAGGCGGCCAGGTTGGTTAACTTCTGTTAAATGGTGCCAACCATCAACAATACACTGAAGTTCTTCATACTGAAACCTTCAGTTTGTGTTACAGTTCCCAGGTTTCCCAGACTCATCCAAGGTAGGGTGAAGAAAGTCAGACAGTTCAGCGTTTAATTGGCACAAAGATGACATCAAACATTCAAGTTCAAAACATCTTTATGCTGAGTGTGCCTGGTTTGCTAAGAGTGAAAAGCATCTCTAAGCAGCAGCCAGCATGATTGACCTGCTGTGTGCTAGCTCAGAAATTCAGCAGTGCCCCCAAAAAGCACCTCTGGGGGATATTATGCTAAGACCACATGGCCTGGGACTTCAGTAATTATTTATTACAGAGTTGCATGAGATTTGAAAAAGACCTAATTTATAAAAAGGACTTAAAAAAACCCAAAACAAACAACCTATACATGAATGAAATGATGAGGCTGTTGCTTCTTGCATTGAAGCAAGGAACTGTAATCCCAAGCAGAAATGGATTCAAAAGAAATAGGGTTAAACCATAAGCCACCTCTTGACAGGGATAAGAAGGAAGGTGTGTTTTTACAACAGAACTATTACAGCCTTTATAAGATAAGTGATGTCATGGAGGAAGATGATGGTGCTGAAGGTTTCCAGTCTATCCAAATGGTAGCCAGTTTCTTTCCTGGAAAAGGAATGGATTCAGGTGTTTTACTTTGAGCCCCATCTCTGGACTGGAATGAAAAGGTGTAGCCATTTAAAATCAGGCTCTGAAAGGGAGCTTAGAACTACAAAGGATATTTGCTGTCTTTTGGTAAGAGAACTGGAATCTCACAGGGGTTACACACACATAACCTACATATGAGGAGACAGTTCCCTGTATTTGGCTTGCCACTCATGCTCTGGGATGCAGCTCTAAAAATGCATTCCCTCATTCTTTTCCAAGTCCAAACTGGGAACTGAGAATGACTCAGCTTTTCTGAGTTAAACATTTTTTCCTGTATTAAATAGGGTTACTCTCTATATACTCAAGGCTTTTAACATCAAACTTTTCTTTGCAAGCCAAGTGCACTAAAGTAAGCAGAACAAGTGAGGAGACACTTGAGCCTCAGAGCCCTTCAAGGAAGAAGTTTAGATGGATTTAAACTATGAGAAGTATTTCAAAATAAGTTTGATTTGAAAGAAAAGGTGCCATGTCACAGCTAGTCAAAGGCATGCTCAGAGGGCAAAACCTGTATGAACAAGTAGCAGGAAATCAGACTAGGTGGAAAACTGCCAACACTTAGGGAGACTTACCTGGTGGTTTTGTTTCCAAAGGACACATTTTCAAGCACTCAGGCTCAGCTTTCCCTGTGAAAGCCCAATCAGCTTCATTAAACACCTAAGTTTTAAAAGAAAATTCTCAGTTATAACTGAAGCATAAACTTGCTTTTCTTATAACACCACAACAGAAATGTTATTTCTGATGAAACCCACAACAGTGCCAGGCTGTAAGCCCTTAGTCTGGTTAAATTATCTTCACAGGATGGTCTAGGTAAATGAACTGCTTTTAAAACAGTGGATTAAAACACTGGCTCACCTGAAGAGCCTGAAATGAGGAATTATTTCTCTATTCCTGCTTTCACCCACTAGGGAAATTAAACAGATAATACAAACTCAGGTCTTGCAGTGATAAAGTGATGCCTCTTTCCTGGACAACACAGATTTGCACTATCCCCATCAAGACAATTCAGTCTCTGGCCTGAGTATCAGCTCACAAATGAAGAGCAGACAATTAAAAGTGAACCCAAAGAAAGAAATATTTATGTTGCTGGTGAGGGCTTTCTGGCCATGCCATGCTAAGGTCTCTGGCAGTGAGTGCATAGGAGGCAGGGCTTTCACTTGCCCAGGCTGTCTCACCTTAGTAAGCTTGTGTACATTTAAGTTTCCTGATATGTAAATGCAATCTGGCTGCTGTGTCTGTTATCTGCTGGGTTTGCTCTGGCCCTTTCGAAGGCCAGAACTCTTTGGAGTTAGTACTTTTAATCCTGTAACTGATTACTGTTTATCTTCAAGAACAAGGTGTTATTTCTGAGAATTAAGCTTTATTTCTCCAGGGGTGTCTGAAAACAGATCAACACCTATGTCTGAGATTTTTAAAATAATCACTCGCCATTTAAATTAGTGTTCCTGAATTGGAAAAAAAACCATGAAGTTTTCTGCTTTTATTTTTCCTCCATTTCTGGGGTATTTATTGTAATCAGGACAGGATCTTTTAATTCCCTTTGACCTAGTGGCTTTGATACTAAAACAGGAAGAGATGAGGGAAAGTCTAAAATAGCTGCTGAGCAATACTTCCTTTTAAACCTTTCTGCTGCCTGTCTTGATTGGCCTACTAGGCCATGCTATCCAGATCCCTTTCTGTTTAATATTTATCATCCAGAACCTGTAACTTAAAAACTGGGTTGCCTTCAATATCTGTCAGTGATTGTCTTACACTCCAGTCCTCCTAGTGGTTATCAGTGTTTGCCCAAGCTCTGCTGTTGGCATTCCTGTCACCTCCCATAACTTGAATCCATCAGGAAATTGAAGACAAATACTTAAAAGCATAATTAATCTCTTAAGGCAATGCTATAATTATGAACCAGGACATGTATCAAGCTCTGAAGCAGACAAGAGAAAAGGTATACAGAAACCTCTAAATAGCCCAAGTACATAGGCAAAGATAATCAATTTGAACTGCAACTGGGGGAGGGTCTGGAGTTCAGGGAATCTGCTGCTGAAACCTCACACTGCAGAATCTGTGAGAAGTACTCTTTTTAATCACTGTTTTCTGGTGGATGATGACCTGGCCTCAATTCATCATGTATTTCATCAGTACTCGAATGGACACAGCAACCCCCTGCAAAATTCAGAGCAGTGTGGTGTCTCCTGCAGGCACACAGGTTGCATCCCAAGCATACCTTTCACGTGCTTCCTACAGAACTGGAAATCATAGACATGGGATCCCATATTACCTCCTGAGTGATTCAGATGTAAATGTGCTGAAAGACTCAATTTCTAGTGTTTTGGGCAGAAGCAGGAGATTTCAGTAGTGAGCAGCAGCTGGGAGCAGGGAATAGATTTAGTAGGCTTATATAAGAGAACCATGAGGCTGTAGCCATGGATGATGTGTATAATTAATAGAGAAAGGGGAACCTTTGGGGAGAGCTAGAAGTAACCTAGAAAAGGAAGATGAAAGAATTATAAACAAATACAGAAGTGACCATGAAACCTTGAGTAGGGTTTTGCTAAGGATAAGCACTAATCTGAGCAATCTAAATAGGGGTGATGCCTGAGTTTGATGCATGAGATACAGGTAGAGGTAAATAACAGGTTGGCCCAGTCCTATGCTCCAAGTGGGGAGAAGATCTGGGTGGAAGAGAGTCTATTAGATTGCCTTTTCTATATTTTCTCTTCCTGAGTCCTACAGTTTTCTTCCATTAATAACTGATAGATGCAGTTACGAGTTTACTTTTATCTCTTCTTCCACAAAGTAAGCCTGCCAATTAATTTAGAAAATAAATCTAGGCATAAACACTCACATTAGATGTTACAATGACTTTAGCTCTGACACCATCTGTTTTTTTTTTCATGTAGGACTGCTCAACATTTACTCTTAGACCTTATGGGACCATTAGTGGAACATAGCAGGGTAACAGTGTGAGGGACCTGCACCTCAGAACCAAAAGTATATTGCCACAGCAAGTAGACTTGCAGTTCACACTTGTACTTTCTGGAAATAAATCTAAGAATCTACGAGTCAGTTCTTCAGAATCTGGACCTGATACAGCCTGGGAGTCACTCACCCTTCTGCTGCTCAGCTCCTTAGCACCTTGGGCAGCCACTGAAGGCAGAGGGATGGGTTTTGCCACTTGAGTCCAATTGCAGCAGGTTCTTACCAGTCCCCTGCATTCACTCCTTTCTCTCTCCACCTACCTACCCTATGCTAGGACTGATACTGCACCATGTTCAGTATTTCATACAGGAGTGGGTCAGTTTCTTTTCACAGTCTTTTGCATACCTGAATGACAGGTACTTCTGTCTGATTACCCCATCACACCCTGGGCTGGGGACCCAGTTGTTTTCCCAAGAGATGTAAGTTCTTCTTACATTACATGGCTGGAGCTTTAGAGCCTCAGCAGTGCTTCTCCCAGTTAGCTCATGCAAACCAGACGAGCTGTTTGATTCCTGTTGTCACTTTGTTTTCTATGTAGTCACTAGTAAATAGTTGAATATTTAATATACACTCAGTTCAATTTATGAGGTCATTTTGGGTCTCATGTACTGAACAGGACCAATGTGAACACTGTAGAGAAAGCAGAACTGAGCTAGCTTGATTTTCTATGACTGTAGCAGCTCTTGAAGGCATCAGTAGAGTAAAGAATCTCTGGACAGATGAGCACTGTACAAAATTATAGGGAAGAGATTTCCACTGCCACAGAACTTCCAACATCTAAATGTATAATGGAAAATAGATTGTGGAAGCACAGTGGCACTCTCATCAGTCTCTGAACTCCTGCAGTGATTTAAGTCTTCTGCTCAACCCTTGGTAGAAGTAACTGTTTTCTAATTTCCTGAACTGTTTCTGTTGCAAGTTTTAAGCCTTTACCATAATTTTTATGGTCTTCAAATTGCAGTCTTGGAATCTCTGGATATGTGTCTATATTTCTTTCAGGTTTTGATGAAAACTTATGTTTAAAAACCCCTCAAAAGTGTCAGTGTTCAAAATGTATCATCTAAATTTGAGATTCTCTTTAGGCTTGTGTGTTTAGGGGCTTTATTTATAATTCTGTGATGAAGGGGAGGGGGGGTGTTAACAACAGTGGTTGGGGAGCTAAGACAAATCACTGGTGTGATGGATCAGGCCTTCTAAAAATACATGAATATAAAAGAATATTTGGAGGGCAGAACAAAAGGCAAATTGTCTCATGGATTTGGTTTCATAAAAGCTTGTGTTCTCAACCTTTCCTCCAGAGCTCTGAAGGCTAGAAACATTTTTTAGGGAAGTATTCTGTACTTAAGGCTGCAACATCAGAAAGAGTACAGGTGCTATCTAAGATTGTGGTAAGATGCAACAGGCTGATGAAAAACAAGAGAATATGGCATAACAAGAAGAGCCCTGTGACAGAGCAAAGCTTCAGACCTCAGTCTGAAGGGACTGAGGGACCTCAGCCTCTTTTCTGCTTTGCACAAGAAAAGTGATAGTAAAGGAGGAAGCAGAGTGTTCTCCTTATTCTAGTTTCTTTCTCAGTTCCCCTCTTGGTTTACTGCTTGGAAGCTGAAGCCTGAGTGATGATGGGACAAAGTCTTTCAGTCTTTCTCTACCTTGTGTAACAGCATGATGTGAAGGCTTTTAAGCAATAAATGAACTTCCCAGCACTAAAGCCAGAAGCAGAGTGACCGAGCAATTCTCTGGCTGTTCCCAAGCAGATTGGCTTGGATGCTCTCCTGCTTCCATGTCCTGCTTTGCTTTCCAGGCTCAGGATCCCCACAAGGTGCTGTACCACGTTAGGTACCTGCACTTGTACAGGTTCAGGGTCTCTGTGCTGCTGGGACCTGACCTGAAAGTCCATGTGACTTTTCTCACCTGAGGGCAGGGAAATGGAATTGCAAAGTCTTCAAATGTTGCTGTTTACCCAGACGTCCAAACAAGAATATGAGACTACAGTTTAAGCCCTTGGGTGTATTTACAACAGCTCTTCCCAGCTTTCAGCTTTGTGCTGCCAACAACTGACTGCACCCAAAGACACTCCCTGAGATAGCAGAGTGGGAACTCAGTGCTGCTTGTATTCAGATCAACAGCAAACTCTTGGTGACCTACCTGGGTGTAGGGCTGGCAGCTGAGGCAGGATCTCTGCCTTCTCTGCAGGCTTGGAAAGCTTTCTAACAGTGGGCTCGTGTGGCTGTAAATAGTAAGGCTGGGCAGAATCTACAAAACCATTCAGGTATTTTCTTGAAACAAAACTACATTGGTCTGCAAGAAGGTGAGGGTCACGGCAACTGGGTGAATGTTTCTCTCTAGGTTCAGCTGAGTCTGCTAGAGTTCTGGTAGTGGTCTGGACAGGTTAGAGTAATATTCTTGAGACAGCAATGCTATTCTTATTCTAAGGATATAGAACAAAAGCCCAAAGAAATAGAAGAGTGAAAATACACCAAAATAAATCTGAAACACTGAGAATCTCATTTTACTCACAGTTCTTATCCCTAGGTAGATGATTATGCCCACACTGTCACTTAATGATCTGTATGTGCCACACTCACAAAATTCATATGGCTTTGGAGCTCACTGCATCTTGTTCCATCCCATGAGAATAGTTGGAGGAGGCAGCTGTGGCCATTAGAAGAAACTCATCTGTCATTGGAGGATACTACAGGACCTGCTTGACTAGAAAAGTTGGACACACTAATATGTATACTTTGAAAACATTTGCCCCCTACTGAATCCAGCTGCAGATGTATTTTTGGTACTTCTACAACCAGACCTTAGAGTCCAAGCAGCTAGAACATGAGAAACACTGACTACCTGTGAAAAGTTTGGTTTAAATGATGTGATTGGCATCACACAGAAACTCTGGCATGGAAGAGGAGACATTACAGCTCACTTGGTCAGAACTAAGGGTATAATCCTATCTTTTCCAGCAGTTATATCCTTGTTTGTTATAATCCTCATGGCCTCTGCCAGGAAATTCATGGAGGCCCTATGGAAAACAGTCTCTTTAATATGCTGTTCTTGTCCACAGTAGCCCCATCCTGAGAACTCAGCTTGATACAGATATCCTGGAGTGGCACCTTTCATTCAAAGCAAAGCAATTTTGCTGAGCTTTTGAACTGAAAATAATCTCCTCTTAATACCAAGTTGTCATTAATAGATTATCAGTGCTAGTTATATAACAAGCTGCATTCATAATATGAAGACAAACCTGTGGTGAGAGCAAAAGTCTCAGAATCTGGGTTCTCTATGTCAACTTTCAATGCAAGTTCAGAGAAAATAAACTGTTACCACTTATGTTAAAGGGTGGGAAATGGTGGGAAGAGCTAAATTAAAGGTAATATTATGTCCAGTTCTTGTTTAGTATTCCATGTAAACCTTAAATTATTTTCCACTTTGCAAACGAATGAGCAGCACATCAAGCAAACATATCTCTAAATCATGGTTTTGCTGACTTTGATAGCAAAACACTTATTCTTAGTCCTCCACTGACATGCAGTAGTGTGATTTTTATGGTTGCATGAAGCACTTCTGGTGTGAAGCATTAAAACTGAACTGCTACCACAACTCAGTCTCCTGAGCTACCAGGAGTTTCATTAAGCTGTGCCTTTTAGATGAGTGGTTTTAAAATGTTGAAAGAGTCTTGAATAAAATTGAAACAGGAAGAGGCAGGGTAATATTTAATCATAATATATATGACTCATCTTCCACTCTTTATCAGTATTTTCTGTCACTAAGTCACATAAGCAGCATCTCTAACTGGAAAATACTGGCTCTCTGAAAATGGAGCCAGTGAGTCCCTCCCTTAAAGATGCTCTGCTTATGGACAGCACAAGTTGAAACAGAAATGCTGAGCAGGAATGTAAACTCAAAAATTGGACTTCAGAGCTATAAATCTCTTGACATCTTTTATCATGATGACCTACATAAAAAGTCACCCCCCACTAACTTGCATCCAACATGGCCTAAGAAGTGTCAGGCACCATTGCATCTCAGGCATTTGTTGGTTCATTGGTACTACTGAAATGGAAGCATTCCCTTCATCCTCACCCTTTTTAATAGAAAAAGATTTCTGAAGTGATTGCATGTTTCTCCCCACGGTGTAAAGCATAACCATGACCCCTTGCCATAAAACCTGTGAAGTCATGGTACAGCACCACAGAGGATGCTGTCATCTCAAACTGTCAGGAGCCTCCTGACTACCTGAGGATCCTGCAGTGTTTCTCAGACTGGGATTCTTGCCTTGAACAGAACAGGTCAGAGATTTATTTCAGTGGAGAAGCCTGATCACATGTAGTGCATGCCCAAACCTGTTGTAGTTCTTTACCCAGGGGCCAAACCCAACCACAAGTCTTTCTGTTTCAGCACCTTACCCCTTAACAGAAAAGAACAGCTATTGAGATTTATTATGTTTGTTATTAAGTTCCCTTGATAGCTATGCAAAGTGCCTCTTTTCTATGCATATATCAAAGCCATATCGTCCTGAAAGAAAATTTCAAAATCAGCTCTGACTCTTTTTAACTCCTGCATGTGCTTCTCTGCCAAGACTGCTGTAAGGGCATGAGCCAGACTCCTTGGAATATGGGCAATGAACAGAGTGCTTTGCCAGATTCTCACTCCCCATTTCTAGAAAGGAAAGCTCCCATTGGCTTTGAGTTCTGAATCTTTTCCATTTTGGCTTGCATGGAAACACTTGAAAGATACACTAAAGAACAGACACAATGGAAAAAATGAATGAGTGGTGCTTACAGAAAAATTGCATCTAATTCATGGAGACCACCCAAAACTTTGTCCAGTCCTGATAATCCACAGAAGAAATAGATGTTCTCTGTTTGTAACAGCCAGCTTAAAAGGAATTTGACAATTTAAACAATCTCAAAAATTTCCAGATTTGGTGATACTCACATCAGACATCCATTAGGTGAATACTTCTCTGGAGCTGTGAGCAGCAGCTCTGGAATCTCCAGATTTGCTGAAGTAGATCTGAAAAACCCTAGGCAGCATGTCAGACTTCCTGCATCAGTCTGAACTAGCTTAAAGAAGACTGGAGAGAAAAAATACAGAGGAAATTCCGAGTAAATTGAGACAATATTTATCACTGTCTGTCTTGGCTGCACAAGAAAGGAGATGAACTTGACAGAGAACAAACAAAAAAAAGTCCCAGTGGATTTCCATCTAATCCATTGCATGACACACTAACCACACAGACAGCTGGGTACAGTACTTTGCTTGCCACTGCATGAAGGTTTTCCAGCAGAATTAAATGCCAAAAACTGTTGAGACAGAGGCTCACAGAGCTAAGGAGATTGCCTTTAAAATAACAGCTTTCCAAATGTTAAATAGATTACCACAGAGAAGTAAGGGGATGCTTGGGGATACCTGTGAAGGCACTGAAGTCACCTAATGAAGATCTCATCACCTGGAAGGAGGCTACTTCAGGCATAGGACAAGAGACCCTGAAGAGTTAAAAACTCATGTTTCTCTAGCTGCTACAGTGTATGGCTTATTGGGTAGACAGTAATAACAGAAAATATCTTGGGTTTTTTGTTTTTTTTTTTAATTCCATATGGAATCTCTGAGGCACTGAACATCAGGGTGAGTCTGAGTACTGGCAATGTCCTCTGCAGTGAACTGGTGTGGTGGGATGAGAAGTCTTCTGCAAAGCCTTTCTGTTTCTGAAGACCTCATGTCCTTTGTGATTCTGGGGGAAGGAATGTATTTAAGCTCCTGAGAGATTTAGGGCTAAGCTCTGTGGAGAAAATGTTAAATTGTGATCCTGGCTCCTACAAGAGATCATCTGTAGCCTGTGAGTGATTTTAGGGTTCAGGAGAAGAGAAGCCCTGACAGGGGAAGCCTTAGCCCAGAAAAGGAGCTGAGCAACCAGACTAAGTGAGCCTGCAGGATATTTGGTGACAGAAGGACCAGTGTGCTGCAGACTGATGTGACTGCCTCCTTAGGTGGGCAAACGGGTAGCTGACTCTGATAGTCTGGAGAAGACTAAATTATGAGTTTTCTGTAGGGTATACAGAGAGGTAGTCTCATTTCCAGCCATAGGGACAGACTTTTGAGAAATGCTGGAGAGGAACTGACTCCTGTGGTAGAATGGGTAACAGTGACATGCTGCTCTGCAGTCAAGTTTAGGCTATGATGTAGAAAACCAATAAACAGAGGAAAGCAGAATCTCCATACATCACTTTCTGAAATGTCCATGCAGCACCAGTCAGGTCTGCAGAGCTAACTGCAATATCCAGGTGAAAAAATGACAAGAGAAGGGAAGCTGGAAAATCGTTGGGAACTGGCCGTGGAAAATGTGAGAGGTCATAGCAAGTGCCCAAGGATTCCATCCCTTCAGCTGCTTCAGCTGAGGACCTGCACAAAGTCTTCCCCAGCACAGAAACCAATGTGCCAGAAGCTAACAGGGTTTGATCTTTCCTTAGCTGTGGGGTCAAGACACTGCAGGACCTGGGCACCCATCCCCACATTGGGCTGTAGCCAGACCCATACCATTCTGTTTCCTTCATAAGCTTATACAGAGAGAATCCTAAACTCTTTCTTTAAGAAGATGAAGGGTACAGAGTTGTTCCTTTATACCTCTTCCAAGTAAGTTCATCTCTGTTCATTGATCTGAAATAGATATTTATTAACAAACCAACATAATACTGTTAAGAGACCTAAAATTACTCTGTGACACTAGTTAGTACAGGACATGAAATGCAATGGGTTTATGAGATCTACAATCCACCAGCTGGACTCATTGTTTAACTCACTGTATAACACCTACAGTCTTACTGTCACCACACAGCAGGTTTGGACAGCAGCAAGATTTGATAGTTTTCTTCATGGTGAATTTTGGAGTCAGTTTGGTTGTTAAAAATTTTGAAAGGTCTGGGACAAAGTGGAATACAGGTTTTGTGTTCTGAAGTGTTGCTCTTATCTCAGGAATATCTTATAATTCCCCTCCCCCCCCAATTTTGGGTTTGGGAATTCCACATAGGTTTAAAAAGTTTTTTTTTTTGGAACATACTTGTAGTTGGTACTTGTGTCGGTTTTGATAAGGAATCAAGAAAATCATATAATATACATGGGAGTCTGCAGTAAGGTGGAATCTGTCAGCACAGCTGGGTGGCTTAGTGAGTGCAAGACTCTGCCTTAGGCCAGTGCTAGGTGTGTAGAGGAAATGTCTGCCTGGAAAATAAATCAAATCTAGGCAAGAAACCTAGCAAACAGCTCTTTGATACCAAATATACTGCAAATTATTATAAGGCATTATGTTCTGTCTTTGAAATCAGTGTAATGGGATGTGTCTTATGAGAGGGAGAACCAGTGGCCTTCAAATGAGGCCCAGAAGTGAATGGCTCATTCAGTTCCAAGCAAGGACTGATAAACTCCTATTGTTTGGTTTGTGCTTCTGCACTGGTCTGGGAGCAGCAGCTGATGTTTGCAGCAAGGTCACAAGTTCCCTCTGGCACCGGAACTGTTGCCACCCTGTCCCTGTGTGCCTCTGTGTGACCATCACCTACTGCATGCGTTCCGTGGGGTATTACAGCACAGAACTTCACCCTTCAGCTCAGTCAGCGACGCCTCCTGGTGCTTATCTCGGGGTTGCTATGGTTACCAGTTCAGCACATCCATCTCCCGTACAGGCACGGGATTCCCTTTCCCTTGTTTTCCCTTTCCCTTTGGCCTCCCCTCTCCCGTGTGGGTTTTGCTGTCAGCGCTGAGCTGGGGAGCCCCGGGGCTGGGTTGGGGAGGAGCAGGAGGAGCTCCCGGCCCCCCCATTGCCGGAGCTTCGGCTCCTTCCCCTCCCCATGCACAGAGGTGCCCTGCGCTGCCCTGCGCTGCCCTTCGGCTCCCCTCGGTTCCCCTCGGTTCCCCTCGGTTCCCTTCGGCTCGGTTCGGCTCGGTCCGGCCCTGCCCGGGAGAGAAAGGGGGCGTGGTCTGTGCGGCCTTGGCCCCGCCCCCCGGCTCTGATTGGCCGCCGGGTCCCTTATCCCCCCGTGCGGATCCAGCGTCCGGTCGCGGGCGCGCGCCGCCAACTCTGTGTGTTCCCTTCGTGTGGTGCCGTCTGCCCGGCCCGGTCCGGGGCTGGGTTTGCCGGCACCTTGTCTCTTGTCTGTTAGACCCCCCTTCCCAAATTTTTGGGAGGGGGGTCCGTCTCCCCGTGTGCTCCCCTGTCTGTCTTTGTGTGTGTCCCCACTGCCCCCTGGATGCTGCCGCCGCCGCACAGGTAAGGTAAGTGCTGCCGCCGCCTCCCGGGATGCTGCTGCCACGGATTTGCCACGGATTTGCCACGGATTTACCATTGCTTTCCCACTGCTTTCCCACTGCTTTATTGACTCACTGATGCAATTGCTGATTCAATGCGCGATGGCGATGAGTGCGGGCGCGGCGCGGGCCTTCCCGGCTGCAGGGTACGTAGCATTCCCCCCCCCTCCCCTCGCTGCCCGCCCCGCTCCTCACGGCGCTTTCCTCTCCTTCCCCCCGCAGCTCTTCCCGGGACCCGGCGGAGCTTCCCCTGCGATGCGAGCGGGGCGGAGAGCCCCGAGTGCCCGCGGCCTGCGGGAGG